>ML675614.1:12405827-12463477 GCA_007922155.1 Mesoclemmys tuberculata | reverse complement strand
CGTTGCTGCCTGCCGGCCCTTGCCCAAGGGACCGGGCGCTTGAACTGACTGTTGCTCGCCCGCCCTGCCAGAGGGCCGGGGCGAAGCACTGCTTGCTCGCCCGCCCTGCCAGAGGGCCGGGGCTTGAGACCGACCAGTCACTAATTCCCCTTCTATTGAGGAAGAGTCCAGGACCTTCCCCCAGCGGTTGGGCCCACTGGAAGGGCCGCCGCGATCGGCGCGGCACAACCGCCGTCCAACACCTTACTTATAATAGCTGCATCCCATATCATAAAGGTAACACTTCAGTGTTTGCTCTGAATCTAAAAAATGTTTGCTAAAACTATAATTCCCCACTGTCATCCTGTCATTGCCAAATATGAAATGCTAGTTTACAAGAGGTGTCATCTCCTCCCCAACAAACGAAAGTCTATTGACAAGCTATTGTGGGACATCAGTGGACAAAATACTTTGTTCCCCCACACCCATAAAGTGGGTACCTGCACGGCACGAGCCCTCATCCCACCACAGCTTGAACTCTGGAAGAAGGGTATAAAAAATCCTATCAAGGAGGAATTGTTATGACTACGTGGCTTGGAATTTGGAGAGGGCAAAATTTTCTAAGCATAAGCAAGGAATCCCCAAGCTGCTTGGCTTGTGTTAGCCCTAAAAGATGTATAGAGCTTACATATTATAGCAGCTACTATGATCTTTTGGAACCTAAAACTGCATCTCATTTGTGTGTGTATGTTTAACTGCTTTATTCTTGTAAATAACTCATTTATTTTTTTTAATTAATATATCTTTAATTAGTATTATAGGATTAGGTACAAGTATTGTCTCTGGTTTGAGATCTGAGATACAATTGACCTGGGGTAAGTGACTGGTGCTTTGGGATTGGGAGTAATCTGGATATTGTCATGATTTTTGGTGTAAGGGACTGTCTATCACAAAGGCAAACTGGCCTGGGTGGCAAGATAGACTAGAGTGCCCATGGGGATTGTCTGTGACTCCAGGTTAAGGCTGTCGTAGTGCTTTAAGAATTCACCCTTGTTACTTGCTTGGCGAAATCTAATTATAGAACATACAACCAGCATGGGGTTTGTGCTCTGTTCCTTGCCAGTCTGCCCTGAGGTTGGCACTCACTGTCGTGAGCTATTCTCAGATACTTGACAGTTGCTAATGTGACTTGTGTAGAGCAAGAAGTAATACAACTGTGTCTGGCATTTTTGGCCACTGTCTCCAATACAGAACCTACCATGAGACCTCCGCCCCCCAGCGGCTGTAGTCAGAGATCTATACCAACTATTAAATCTGATTCCATCCCTTATCCCTGGCTCAGGGATAGATTAAGGCAATTTCTGGCTCATGGCGTGACACAGGGTCTCCTGTGACAGTGTCTCTGTGCTGTAGCCCCACCCCTATCTTGATGCGACAATGGTTCAGGGCCCTCTCACCTCCCATGGAGCCTGAGACAGCAGGACAAGGCTCCCTCCCACAAGAATGGCGCTTGAGTCACTTTCCCTTGGGTGCAACAAGAGGTCCCTCCATTATATAGTACAGCAACTGAAGCACATCTGATTGGATAGGTGTGCCAGGTTTCATGCACTTTTCTCCTCCTGACACATATACAGCCTTCTGCTGAGATGGTATTGTCAGGGGTCTCCCAAAGCAGTGGGCTATGGAATTAACATCCCCCTTGAAATGCATGGAGCAGTTCCCGAGAACTATTTTATCAGTCTATTTCCACAAGCAGGCAGATGTCACCACATCAATTTCATTTGCAACCATAAAGACTGCACGCTTACTTTCCAATAAATAAATAAAAGTGGACAGTTTGACGTAAGCACATGACTCCAAGAGCTGATGCCCTATGCTTCGGCATATGGCACCTATGCCTTGATTTGGATATAGATACTATTTTTTTCAAAAGTTATTTCATCTTGATGCATGCCTCACATAGCAGAAGGGGATGCCAGAGCAGCCAGGAGGAGACACTGCTATTGGTAAGTGCATCCCGTGACAGGTATATCAGATTTCCCCTGTACTTAGAACAGGAAATACCCATGTCTATTCTGCAGAAAAGTTGTTTTTAATGGTGATGTGTTTGTGCACACTGATTCATCATAGAAGGAGAGGCTTTGACTGTGATAGGCTGCAGAAGGGTCTCCATTTGAAGCCCCCGTTTTCAATTGCTGATAACTTTTACCTTTTGGGCTAAAGCTTTCCATGCTTGATCTCTGCATGAAAGAGAATTCTTTTGAAAAGTGTAAGTGACTGGAGAGTGGAAAAAAGAGCTTAACATAATGAGTAAATCTTTGAAAATGTACTGAGACTGTGCAGTACTTCTTTTTTCTTTTCATAAAGGGTGCCCTTAAGGAAGGTTTTACTGCACATACATGCTTGGTTAACACATCTGTTTAGTGAAAAGTCTAATCAAATATATTGCTGTAAATCAGCTGGGACACTTGGGGCTGAGTGATGAGCTCCAGTGGACTTTGTTAGCCATAGGGGTTGTTGAGCAGGGCTGGGCAAGATTTCATGCCTTAGCTTTCTGGACTTTGCAAGCTGAAAAGGTGTTGAAGAAAGGTTCCAGTGGACCTTAACATGCACACAATCTGTAGAGTTGCTAGGATGCATAGATGTAAGAGTTGCACTGATACAGGTTGGTTGGGAATTTGAGCGAAGGTAAGTAAAATGCATGCCAAGCTACTTAAAAATGTATTAGGTTAATGGAGCAAGGTGAATAAAATTCACCCTTCACCTCTGCACAGAGGACCCAACAAAAGGCCTATGAACTATTTGAATCCTAGTTAAGTCCTCAGATAGGGCTTAAGTGGTGCATAAGGATGAACTTCACACTGAAATATTAGAATGATTTACGAGTGACACTGTAGAACGTAGCTCTAGAGGCGGCAGAAGGTGTCAGTCAGTAAACACAGCCCCCGCTAAAGTTCCTCAATTATAATTTGAAACCATCGTTTATAGGGAAGTTAGGATTTATTTTTTCCCACTCCTAAGGAAAAGAGTTTCAAATATTATTATTTTAACATTTTGACATTTAAAAAAGAACATTGCTATCAGACTGAATTTTCAGTTTTGAGGGGAATTTACGGTCCTCTTAAAAACATTAACGGTATTTGTAAACTAAACACTATCAAGTCCTTTACTACCACACAGTCATGCCATTGGCTTCACAACAATATCTGAAAACAGTCATTTTTTATGCGAGACAAAAAAGGAACAAACAACATACAAGCTAAGAGTGCAAATTGCGTTAAGTGTATTATGTCTTCTGACAAATTAGCACACCGCATCACCATCACACTGCTTCAATCAGACATTTTTACCCACCTCATGTATTAAACTGCCTTCAGTATTATTTTTATCTACAGCTTCAGTATTAAATTCAACCAAATATATATTATAAAAGGAAACATCTGATTTTCTGGAAGTCAGACAATGATGCTTCAGCAACAGTTAAAACACATTACCATTATCCTAGTCAATAAAAAGGAAAACAAAACCGTAAATGTTGCAATTTGATATGTTTTACAATTAATAACATCCATCCACAGATATACTATCATCTCCCCTGCTTCACAAAAGCTGAGGTCACAAACCAGTAGTGGAAAGAAATATGTTTCCTGCCAAAGCACAAAACAAGGAATTATTGGCAACGTGAGTGCTCTTCTTTAGAGACCTTGGAGCACAACTCACTTCCCCTCTGCACTTCACAAGTGTAGTGAAGCAGTGCTTCTGATTTTACCCCCACCATTCTACTGAAAATAAAGCCAAATGCAAAGACACTCAAGGTCTATTTTAATTTTTTTAATGCTGTTTTTAAGGACAATGTTGGCCAATCCAAAAAACATAAAAGACCACACAGGAGAGAAACGTACCCTCAAGTAATTTTCTTCAGCTTGCACAGTGAAGAATTGTGAACAAGGAAATCCATGATAGCATAAATTGTCTGGATTCCTGCTATAGACTTTAACATACTAGATAATTTAATTCATGCTGATGAAAAATTCTGTAATGTTTCAGATTTGCACTCCCAAACTCCACCCCCTGCTGTCTTCAGAAAACAACAAATAATGCACAGTACTTTAAAAGCAGGCACTTTTAAAGCAGGCACAGGGCTGAACGGAATTTAGGAATAAAGGGAAAATATGTATCCTGGAGCCTAGCTCCTTTGGAGTTCTTTGAGCATATTCACGCAACTGGGCTTGGGAACAGGCCAGGGGCAGAACCAATGGATCCACTCCTACACTGGCTGCTGCAGACACAGTGGGGGTGCCAGAGCAACAAAAACGACTGGAGTCTCGGAAAGAATCCTTCCCCACCCAAACCTGCCAAATCTGAATCAATCCAGACTTGGTAAGGGAGGAGAGTTTTTCCCTTAATGCATAAATATGCTGTCACAACAAGTTAGCTGTATTCCCCTAAGGCTCAACTTTCAAAGGTGCCAAGTGCCCACGAAGCAAATTGAGATTCTTCAGCAACATTCAAGAGGTACTCGGCATCTTATTTGGCCTGGTTTCACTGGCAAATCTTCACATGCAGAGAACATAACTGTTTGGTAACTCAAACTTTGGTTAAGAAAGGTTTTCAATATACACTCTAGTACAATTTCCATATACCCACATTTTCTACCACTTCACTCATCTTTTTTGGATTATTTAATAAGAAAACTCACTGACCCAAGAAAGCCACAACAAAGCTATTGCTCATGTCCCATATCTACTCACTGCTTCATTACGCTCTTCCTCATATGTCCCTCTTTGAAATTTTGACACAGAAAATGTCCTTAAATTAAAAGGCAAAATTCTGGCCTTCAGGTTAAAATCTGTGACACATTTTCAATATATTTCGGAATCCCCCTCCCCCCCCCCGCCTTTCTGTCCTGGAAGAGCTCTATAGCATGTTAATTCTAGTTTATCTTAATTTCAAGTCTTGTGGGCATTAATACAACCATGTGAACAACGGTGTGAAAATCATAACTTGTCAGCAAGGCATACAATGTACTAAAGAGCACTGTGATCTTAGTGACTGCTGTACATGCCATCCTTGGAATCAGTTTTCAAACATGGGGATTTTAAAGTTAGGTGCTAAATTCATATTTAGGCTCCCAAATATCACTTTTGAATATCTAAAAACAGACTCATTTTCAGAACACCGACAATCCCCGCTGTAACACCTCTGGAAAACCACACTACCGGTTCCTAAAACAGCACTTAGCTGCTTAGAATTACTATTCATTATGGAATTAGGCAACTACGTTTTAAGTCACTGAAGCTTAAAAATGTCACCCTTTAATGTTACTGCTGAAAGTCACTTTCCATTGCATCTTTTTAAAGACAATGTGAGATTTAAATCAGAAGTACCTCTAGTGTATTTAATGCATATACAGTGTGCTAAAGTGAGGCTCTTTTGGGAAAGGAGGAATAAGAGACTGGAAGCAGAAAGCAAACTGTTAAGACTTGCCAGCCAACCTTATTGAATACTGCATAGGGAGCAGCAGGCCTGGCTCCCCATACCTGTTCCCGCCCCATAAAGATAAGAACATGTGCAAAATTTTGGGTAAGGTATCTTGGGATAGATAAATAACTCTAAGCCTTTCCTCACAAAGAAGAGCATGTCCCTATGAGAATAGATTCTTCAAAGTTTACTGAAAAAGTGCCTCAAACGGCACCATCTTGATTTATTGAGACTGTTTACTGCAGGTTGCGAATGTAATAGTATTTGAACTGGCAATCTGCTGAATCTGCAGCACACTGCAGAGCTCAGTATAATAACATGGCATTTAAAAAAGCAAAGAATAAACAATTTAAGAACGATTCTATACTCTTATATACAGACGATCTTCTCCCTAGATTTCAGCCACTGGCAAACGAAAACAGGAAGTGAAAGAACTACCAACCAAATTTTGTTTCTTTTGTCCAGAAGACGCATAGCACTTCAATCCTGAACTATTATTTCCTCCCTTGCTTTGTCCCCATGCCAGACATGTCCCGTTAAACCCAGAGACAGAGAGAGAAAGAGTTTAAAGATTAGTCCTCACAATTAAATTTGCAGAAAATTATTTTCTTTGCAAAAGTCATTACCATCTCTAAAAATATGTAGTCATTTATATAGTCCAGGACTTGGATTTCCCTCTGTAAAGGTTTTCTTAATTTAATAAGCAATGAGAGAATCAAAATATTTGATCATATTTAATTGTAAGCTAGTCACAATATCAAAACAATATCTGCCAAAACTGAATATTTAACACTTCAGTAACTGTATCAATATGCAAGACATAAGGAAGAGAAAGCTAGCTAATCACTACTTGTAATATTAATTTGTCCTAAGTGTTGTCATTGTTAAGGCCTGGACAGCCACTTTAAGATGTCATGTGAAAATGTGCAACTAGCTCCAAGCAGCTGATTGTAGGTTTCCAAATACAAAATTGTATCTACATTTTGTTCAACAAGCTGCTGCAGCCTCTGGTAGAATGATGGTTTTAACTGAATGCATACTGAAGTCTCCTGCTCTTATGTCTCAGACAATCAGCACGATACTCCTCAAATACCCTTCATTAAATGGAGCAGTACAACATTTTCATTAAAAATCCCTTTCTCCCATTTCTCTTCCCCATACAGGTTTGTCCCACTATTTGTTATCTATTGTCAAGAAATTCTAAAAATTATAGGAATATAATATTAAAGCGCTAAGAAAACTGACACATGCTTTAAAAATCATTTCCACCTCATTTGAAATTTCCTGCTTCATTAAGTTTTATTGTTTCTCTAGTTTAGATAATCTTCTGGCATGCAAAGGTCAGTGTTCCATGTATCTTAAGGTTTAGAAGTATGCACAACCTGAAAGCATCAAGCTAGCTAGAAATAGTGGTGTAGGTAGCTCTAAATTTGATCCCATTAGGGCGGGAAATAGACTGGATGCCAAAATTTCTCTTCAAAGATAAAGTGGAAATGGTCTACAGAAAGTGAAAACAACTCCCCAGGGACTATTTAGAACTGGGCAAAAAAAAACCAGTGCAACGACTTCTTTAGTCAAGTAGAAACTTGAAGAAAGAAAATTGAGAATACTTTTGAGAACTGAATAGACTTGCCAAAAAGGTGTAGTAATAGATAAAGCCCTAGCATAGTTCACTGACCTTGCGTGCTGACGCAATGTCAATAAAACAAAAAGGAAACAGATAAAATCTTTATGAGTACAGTGTATCCCATTTGTTCCATATGGGGCTTACTAAGTTCCACAAGTCCTCATCAATGTAAGTATAAGCTATTCACCAGGGACCACAGAGTGCTGTCAGTTTTAGAATTCCTCCACTCATTTTGAGGGAGTATTTTTGTTAGAAAGCTGATAGTATGATACAGTCGTAGGTTTTTTGGATTAATAGCTCCCTCCCCCCCACTCCTAGAAATAGAAAGCAATAATTTAATCACAACAGTATATAGGTTTTTCAAAAGGTAAAATGGGTGATCTGGGTGCTTTTCTAACCTCTTCAGTTAAATAGAAAATTATTCTTGAGAAACTGCAGAATGAACATCTAAAATGAATTTAGTCTTCTCTTTCTTAACTGTTTAGTTTAGACTGACTTCAGAAGGATTCTCTACACGTTGTAAGTAAACTTCAGCAACAGATCACAATAAATCAAGAGTGACAGTCAAAAATATAAATCCATGACCAGCTCCAAAAGAACTAAAACACTAGTTTAAAGTTTACAGATCAATTTCTTTTCTGTATATACATTTAACAAAATATAAAGATGATCACAATGGCAAGCTGCAAGAGGAAACTGAGCTGTAAGTGTATCACAATTTCTTTAATCCAGCTATTTTGCTAAAAACAAAAATCTGTTTCCACATTTCTAACTTCAGTCAACTTTCATTTATACAGAATGCAGTCCCTGATTAAGCTCACCAGATAGAAAGAAGGAATCTTCAAGAGAATGCTATAGTAGGAGAGTAGAACACCTGCAGATGGCCTCTGTACCATACAGGACTCCCCCCTTTCCTTCACTCCCTCCAAGAATCACTCTCAAATGAATACCTTCAAACATAAGCTTACAAAAGAATCACACAATCTTTGAAGATTTGAAACATTCATGCTGTTTCTTTCAGGATACAACTAAGACGCAATGAGCCACCCCTTAGCTTTCACAAACAACTATAACGTAAGAGAAATCTATTGTGTTCGGAACTCACAATACCCACCCAATAGATGGGAGTGAATTATACCAAAGGCTCTAAATACTTTTCAGCAGAGAAAGCTAGTGGTGTGTAGTTATACACAGAAAATGTTTACACAGACCCTCTATTGAAACACAGAACTGAAGTTTTTGAAAGACATGTTTCTTTACAAAATGAAATTGAGAATTTAATGGGTGCCTTATATTTTCAGGCTGATGATAGATGAAATTGATTTTACAAAAATAAGAAACAAATATCTTACAAAAGGAAGATTTTTGCACGCAGCAATCATCACATACCATCTCTCCCTCTTGATCACAGCATTTATTTCTGTCAAGTATTTACAAGTTAAAATTCAGTGTGTTTAATCATACAGCATTGCCTGTTATAAAACATTATGTCTTAAGTCTATTTGATCACAAGCAAGCTAAGACTGGTTCTCGGAACTTTGAGAAATTGCAATCAACTATTTCTCAACACCTGATGGGAAAGGAGCATGTGAAATGCATTTTAAAATGTGTGGGGGTTTATCATTATTGAGAAAGCACTGGTTTAGTTCAGACTTTAGAATTTCATACTGATTAAACATGTAGTGATGTTCTGCATATTTGAAAAAGGAAGGGTAGCAGGAGGACAAAAGCAGACGAAAGGATTGGCAATTATCTTTTCTGTGTATATTGTCCACGCTCCATAACTACAATGATGAAAAGGAAAACTTCCCCAAAGTGAATCTCATTCAGTTGCTTTTGTAACAGTAGACTGTTTGCATTAATATTTTATTTTAAGAAAGGGTGGAGAAGAATACTTCCAGATCACTGACTACTTTTACCCTACTTATACAGATGACTTAAATAAGAGGCAGAATTTTTTCTACATAACTACAGCCTAAGGTTTGAAGTTCTTATTAACTGTAAAAAAGGGCCTTAATCCAACCATCCTTTAATTTAGGAAAAACTCAGATTTGGACCCAAATTAGTTATTCTGGCCAAATAAATCGTGTGAAGTAACTATCCAATAGGACACCCAATGTAAAGAAGTGGGAGCAAAGCACTGGAAAAGAAAAATACCAAAGTGAGAAAAGGGGGGGGGTGTATTAGCCTCGACAAAGAACTCAGAGGAAAAACGAGTAGACAAAACTGAAAACGAAGGGAAGAGAAAATCAACCATGAGAAGAAAAGAGAAGGATGGGGAAAAGACAAAATGGGTAGAGGTTGTTCTTTCATCCTGTGGTAAGAAATGGTAGATTTTTCAATAACAGAAAACATTGACAGGGAGAGAGAAAGCGCTAACAAAAAACAACGGATATAGAAAGAAACTGAAGACCAAAAGGATGACTAAGCAATGGGGGTGGGTAGATTGAAAACAAGAATGAGAGAAAATCACCTAGAAAAAGAAACTCAATAAGTGCCAAGCTGAGTGTTTCGATGTTCAGATTATTTATGTATGTTGATTGTGTTCCTCTTCAACACATGCTGACACTTTACCAATATCTGTGGCACTTAATAGAACTTTGCTTTAGCAAAGCTTTTGAAACAGTCTCCCACCGTGCTCTTCTCAGCAAGTTAAAGAAGTATGGGTTGGATAAATGGAGTATAAGATGGATAGAAAGCTGGCTAGATCACTGGGCTCAACGGGTAGTGATCAACAGCTTGATGTCTAGCTAACAGCCTGTAAAAAGGTAGGCAGCAGCTCCAGCAGGATCTGGGGGTTTCAGTTACAGTGGACAAGAAGCTGGGTATGAGTCAACAGTGTTTCCTTGTTGCCAAGAAGCCTAATAGCAGATTGGACTGCATTAGTAGGAGCACCTCCAGAAAATTGAGGGAAGTGATTATTCCACTGTATTCAGCACTGGTGAGACCACATTTGGAGTACTGTGTCCAGTTTTGGGCCTCCCACTACAGAAAGGATGTCGACAAATTGGAGAGAGTCCAGTGGAGGGCAACAAAAATGATTAGGGGGCTGGAACACATGACTTAGGAGGAGAGGCTGAGGGAATTAGACTTGTTTAGTCTGCAGAAGAGAATTAAGAGGGGGGATTTGATAGCAGCCTTTAACAACCTGAAAGGGGGTTCCCGGGACGATGGAACTAGGCTGTTTTCAGTGGTAGTAGATGTCAAAACTAGGAGTAATGGTCTCAAGTTCAGTGGCGGAGGTCTAGGCTGGGTAACTTTTTTACTAGGAGGGTGGTGAAGCACTGGAATGGGTTACCTAGGGGGGTGGTGGAATCTTCATCTTTAAATGTTTTTTAAGGTGTAGCATCACAAAGCCCTGGCTCGGATGATTACTTGGGGTTGGTTCTGCTTTGAGCAGGGATTTTGACTAGTTGACCTCCTGAGGTCCTTTCCAATCATAATCTTCTATAATTCTATGGCACTGGAACCAAATCACTGCTGTTACTGTTGGGCATGCCACTGCTTTAGATAAGTGGGGTTGGCGTTTATTTTTAAAAGTGGCAGGTAATATTTTGTTCTCCAAATGTCAAATAGTATGTTTCTATGTTTCCTTCTCTATCAATTTCTGCAGCAAAGTGTGCAATAATACAAATGAACATTAACAATCATGTGTTTTTAGTCTACTGAACTAAAAAGGATTAGACAGAAATCCATTTGTCCTGAATTGAGCCATGTAAAATGCAGATTGCTTATAGTGTTGAGCTACTGTCAAGTCATTCACTTCGATACCTTCTATCTGTGTCTAATACAAATTCCCATTTATTTAAGATAATAAAGATCTTTCAGGGGGACAGGATTGGTAATGGGTTATAGAGACTTTCACTTACACATTTCTGGTTCAAATCCAGCCCTGGGTAGCAGTTACTGGAAGTAACTAGTAACTATAATTAAGAAAGTCAAAATATAATTAGGAAGGCCAAAAAAAAAAAAATCCAAAGAACAGCTAAGTTACTCAAAAAGTAACAGCAAAAGACATTTGAAGCACATCAGAAGCAGGAAGCCTGCTAAACAACCAGTGGGACCACTGGATGAGTGAGATGCTAAAGGAGTACTTAAGGAAGATAAGGTAATTGCAGAGAAACTAAATGAATTCTTTGTATCAGTCTCCATGGCTGAGGACATGAGGGAGATTCCCAAACCTGAGCCATTCTTTTTAGGTGACAAATCTGAGAACTGTCTCAGATTGAGGTGTCATTAGAGGTGGTTTTGGAACAAACTGATAAATCAAACAGTAATAAGTCAACAGGACTAGTTGAAGTTCTGAAGGAACGCAAATGTGAAATTTCAGAACTACTAACTGTGGTAGGCAACCTATCATTTAAATCAGCTTCTGTACCAGATGACTAGAGGATAGCTAATGTGACCCACATTTTTAAAAAAGGCTCTTAACTTCAGTACTAGGCAAACTGGTTGAAACGATAGCAAAGAACAGAATTATCAGACACATAGATGGATGTGATTTGTTGGGGGAGAGCTAGCCTGGTTTTTGTAAAGGGAAATCATGCCTCATCAAGCTACAAGTATTTTTGAGGGGGTCAACAAGCATGTGGACAAAGGTGATTCAGTGGATAAAGTGTGCTTAGATTCTCAGAAAGCCTTTGAAAAGGTCCCTTAACAAAGGCTTTTAAGCAAAGTAAGTGGTCGTGGGATTGATGGGAAGGTCCTCGCCTGGTTCAGTAACTGGTTAAAAGATAGAACACAAAAGGTAGGAATAAATGGTCAGTTTTCCAAATGGAGAGATGTAAATAGTGATGTCCCCCCAGGGGTCTGTACTGGGACCAGTACTGTTCAACGTATGCATAAATGAGCTGGAAAAGGGGGTAAACAGTGAGGTGGCAAAATCTGCAGATGATACAAACTTACTCAAAATAGTTAAAGTCTAAAGCAGATCGTGAAGAGTTACAAAGGAGTCGCCCAAAACTGGGTGACTGGGCAACAAAATGGTAGATAATATTCAGTGTTGATAACTGCAAAGTAATGCACATTAGAAAACATAATCCCAACTATACATATAAAATGATTGGGTCTAAATTAGCCGTTGTCACTCAAAAGAGAGATCTTGGTGTCTTTGTGGATAGTTCTCTGAAAACATCCATTCAATGTGCAGCGGCAGTCAAAAAAGCTAACAGAATGTTGGGAATCATTAGGAAAGGGATAGATGATAAGACAGAAAATATTGTATTGCCTCTTTATAAATCCATGGTATGTCCACATCTTGAATACTGTGTGTGGGTTTGGTCACCCCATCTCAAAAGAGCTATACTGGAATTGGAAAAGGTACAGAAAAGGGCAATTAAAATGATTAGGGATACAGAAAAGCTTCCATATGAGGACAGATTAATAAGACTGGATTTTTCAGCTTGGAAAAAGAGACGACTAAGGGGGGATATGACAGAGATCTATAAAATCTTGACTGGTGTGGAGAAAGTAAATAAGGAAGTGCTATTTACTCCTTCTCATAACACAGAAACTAGGAGTCACCAAATGACATTAATAAGCAGCAGGTTTAAAATAAACAAAAGGAAGTATTTCTTCACACAATGCACAGTCAACCCGTGGAACTCCCTGCCAGAGACTGCTGTGAAGGCCAAGACTATAATGGGGTTCAAAAAAGAACTAAATAAGTTCATGGAGGATAGTTCCATCAATAGCTATTAGCCAGGATAGGCAGGGATTATCGTTTGCCAGAGGCTGGGAATGGCCGATGAGATCGATCACTTGATGGTTAACTGTTCTATTCATTCTCTCTGAAGCACCAGGCTTTGGCCACTGTCAGAAGATAGGATACTGGGTTAGATGGACTATTGGTCTGAACAAGCATGGCTGTTCTTATGTTCTAAGTTATTACCACCTGATCACTGTTCAGTGGATTATGTGAAATGAATCAGTGCTTTCAATCCGGATCTCAGTGGATAAGTTTCCAAAAAACAAAAATCAATTCCACAGCTGGAAGTAATTCAGATTTATATACTGATTTCAATCTCAGAAGATTCCAAGGACTGAAAGAGTACGTAGAATGAACTAACCCTCTTCTATTAGAAATGGTCAATCCAGTTCAGGTCTGGGAGATATTGACAAGGAGGTATCCATTTCTCACTGCTGTTCATCTTCATAGAAATGTGGAGAAGTTCAATTCCCTGGCCTATTTTTCTGTAATATTTTGTGTACATTACACAGTTATGTAGTGTAAGAGGCTATTTAAAAATTGTGAGTACAGATTCTTTTTAAATGATTAAATAATATCTCAACATTGCTCACTGAAGCTACTAATTAATATTTTTCTTTCTCCTTTCTTACTCATCATAGGGAGCCCTTGTAAGATGTTTACTGAAAGATTAACTTATTCTTTTATTGTCTACCACAAAATTGTATATATGATCAGACAATCTGGCCCAACCATCTCACCATCCTTTTCAAAAAGCAGTCTGTAAAGACCTTGAAATGCATAGCAACATGGCCTGTTAAAACTACAACAAAGCCATCTTTTGAAAGGACTAGACCAGAACAGATTCTGACAAACCGAGTAACAAGAAGGGACAATATCAAGTTAAAAGTTAGTGATCATTTCAGCGACCCTTAGCACCTGTAGTTCCCGTTGTCTTCAGTTCCAGGTGCCGCCTGCTATCTTACCACCTCATCAACTCCCACCCAGAGACCGGAAGTTAAAGAGCTTCGTGCACATCTTCCCTGATTGTTTCTCTGTTTCCTCAAGTGGCATTGCAGTTGGTGTGGGGTGCTCTGGGCTTCCGCTGACTTGTCAATTTTGGATTTGGGAAAGAACTTTTTCCTCATCACAAACTGGCAAGCTCAGTGGGAACCATTATAGCAGTAGTACGTGATGAAGGGCATAGCTTATCTCAGCCGTGAGCACATGAGAGTGAGGTAGGTCAGGATATGTTGGAAACATCTGAACTGTGTATGCAGGGAAAAGCTTTAACACGGAGTACAGGAGTACAAATCGGTACAATCTGTTTCTTCACTTGAAGAAGGGGCAAGAGGGAGAGAATTTCAGTCTGGACCAAAGCTGATTTCAGTTCTAACTGCCAGGGTTTATATGGAGCAAAGGAAAGGGGCATACTAGGGAAGTTTTACTGATGGATAAAGAAAAGGGAATGGTTTCAGTTAAATTAATCTAAGCCAAAAATCAGTTTTGAGGAGTTGTCTTTGTTTATCAACTGCAACTGGCAACACCACCACCACCACTGGCTATTAAAATGAATACATTTTAATAACATCTTATTTATTTGTTTTATTTTCACACTCAAAGCTGGAAGAAATTCAAAAGCTAAAACTTTTTTTTAGTCAAATTGGTTTTAACTTCAGGTTTTCATGAATTAGTACAATGTTTCAATTAATAAATTTTAAATGAATGTTTCCATTACAACATGTATCTATCTATTTTTCTTCCATGGAAACGTATCTGTCCTATGTTGTAACAGATGCTTTAACAAAATCTAGATTTTGGATCAAATTTCACCTGACAACACTCCTTTAACAGATTCCCCTCCTCACAAAAGTAAAATCTTCAACCAGAATGGATGCAATAATGGGAATTACCAGGCTTTCAGAATGTATTATATTAAAATTATCTTGCTATCTGCAGCCTCTTCCAATATATCTATCGGTGTCCCACCCTTCTTTCATTTAATATCTGTGGAGTCACACAGATTCCATGGAAGAATTAAAATGGGAGTTCAAATCTGTAGCCTACATGAGATTGATTCATTCTTTCTTTTCATGGGTACCTGGAAAAACTTATTGGTCTTGAAATTATTAATGATGACCAAGTGTTTATAGCTGTGGGAGGCTGATACAGATACTAGACCATATTCTGATTACAATCTGACTTACCCACTCTCCCAAACACTTTAAATCTAACTTGAATTGTCACCAAATATCTTACTTATGAACTGACAGCATTGAAGATTAGGAATCTAAACCATTTCACAGCTAGGAATCAGAACTTTCATTTGGCATTTGCTACTAGATGCAGCTTTTTTAAATAATGACCACTGAAACAATATTGGAATTAGAGTAAGGGGAGGAGCAAGAGTGATCAAAACAACATAATTTTAAGATCCTTTGTTTCACAACTTGTAAGAGAGAGAAGCAAACTTAGCAAATAAAAATGGACCCTAGGCTTTTCAGAGTTATAAAGCATTTGTCTATAGATATAATCATTTGGTTTTAGAAACTATTACACATTTTGCTCGAAAATGAAAGGTGAGTTTACATCTTGGCAGAGTATGTTGGTGACCCTTACAATGTCTTCTTGCCTCACTTCAAATATATGCATGACAACTCCCTGTGTACCTCATGTATTAGTATACCGGTGAGAATCTAAATCACCTTAGACTATGAACCACTGAATGTGACTGGGAGAAATAAGCTGGTATAACTCACATGATAAAGGGCCAAGAGAAAGGAACAGAACAAGAAAAATAACTAAGGAGGAGAGTGTAAGAAGGTATAATTTGAAGTAGGCTACCATTATTTAAATACTTGTCCTTCTAGCTCCTCATTGTGTAAGTTACACCAGTTTAGATTCCCCTGCACATCAGTGAGTCTAGGTGGCCATAAGGGAGTCTCAGAGTTGAAAAAAATATAACTTGGACCACCTTAAAAGTATTTCTAAATTTGGCCCTATAATTATAAATGGTCCTTTGGAGGAGTGTGGTTTTTTACATTAATAATCCAAGACAACATAAATCCAAGAGATCAGACCCAGACTCATTTCCATTCCCTGTAGATGTTGTTTTAAAGGTTTGTTGTATTTGTCACAATTAAACTCTATTCCTAGATCACCAGTGTAAGAATAAGCAGCCAACCATAAAGCGGCCAATACATAGTAATACGAAAACTTAACTTCTGAAAGCAGCCAAAGGCTGATGTCAAGAACTTAAATTTTTCTTACCATGTAAGTAACCTAAACAATGGTGTAGCTGCAGATAGCTCCAGAAATAAGCGTGAGAGTAAAAGAACATTTGTAGATTATTTTGATTTAAATAACTGCACTGAACATACATATAAACATACACTATATACATTATTTCTGTTTACCATCTGTCACCTTTTTTCAAAAAACCCATATATATATATAGGTTTTATATAAAAAAAGGTGACATGATAAACAGATGTTACAAACATCATAGAGAACAGATAAACAGCACAAAAGGACAGAGATTAGAAAGACGAGAAATAAATACAATGAGATGCTGTAGAAATAAAAGCTTATAGTCTGCAGGTAAAATATTTTAAAACAAAGTGGGAAGGTGATATCTAAAAAGCGGTAATGCTATGAAAAAGATAGAAAGAGCAGGTGGCAATGTTGACAAATTCATAATGCCATATGTAAGCAAAAATGAAAATATGATTTGGGTCTCTATCCCAGTATCATATCCCAGGCAATGGTTTCTATCTCTGTGCTACTGAGGAAATAGCACTTAGAATACATAGTACAATACCAATTAATCAATATCGGGTTAAAAAAGTTCTGGTATCAATGTGCATCTCTAGCCAGTACCAGCCACATCATCTTCCGCTGCCTTTCTGGAAATCTGCTAGCACATATCTTTTGTGCACAAAAGATACTTTTTGGATCACTGAAGTTTACCATCCCCTATCCACTCACTTTCAGTGGCAGGTGGATAAGGGGACTATAGACGTTTCAACTGTAGACCAGTGTCCCCCTCATGGCTGGGCATGGCATAGAAGCCCTTTTCACTCTGTCACTCCCCTGTTGGCAGCTATTCAAGCCATTCTGTGGTGTGTTCCCTCTTGCAACTTAGCGTTCTGCCTAGGACAAGACAGTCTCACCCCTTCCTGGATAACAAGAAGTCCAAACAAAAACCTAAAGTGTTAAGGTGTGTCTACACTGCAATGTCAACTCAGGGTTAAAATAACTCAAGTTAGCAGATTCTGGCTTTAAGAACCTGCGGCTTGAATATCTACACTCATTTGTAATTCCTGAGACTCTGGAGTCAATACTGCATTATGTGGGCCCGAGTCCACCCAGCCACATCCCAGATTTCCTAGCACCTTTCAAAATATGGCCATTCTAACCTTTTGGTCATGGTGCAGTGTGGGAAAACTTGACTGAACACCAAACTTGACTGTCCAGAAGACAAAGAAACTCAGCTAATGGGATCATGGGATACTTTTGATGGACTCCGAGATCATGAGTTCAGTGGGGCAGCATCTGCACTTAAAAGCAAGAGGACTTGAACCCTGGGTCCCAACTTGTCTCAGATCCTCTACACCCATACGGTCCTGGGACACTGGGTCCAAGCCCTAGGTTAGCATGATTTGTGTATAGACAGAAGGGGGACTAGACTTGAGCTTCAGTTCAAACCCAGGGTTTACACTGCAACACAGATGAACCCTTAGTGACCATAATCAGGGCTCAAAAGTCCTTGCCCTTTTACTTCTGAGACTTACACCGCCTTCCTGTAAAGGGTGGTAGGGGAATTCTGGCCTAAGCCCTCCTCTAGGTTCTAGCCCAGGGCCCTTGGAATAAACTACTAGGGTGTGTTTCTTATGATCCCTCACTAGTTTCCTGGCTGCTTTCCACCTTTGTCTGTTGCAGAGCTGCAGTCTCCAGTCCTCTCTCTATATGCCACTGAAGTTTCATCTCTGGGTATGTCTACACAGCAGTTAAAAACCTGTGGACAGCCCATGCCAGCTGACTCAGGCTTGCAGGGGCTCAGGCAGCTGGACTGTTTAACTGCAGTGTAGACTTCCAAACTTGGGCTACAGACCAACCTCTGGGACCCTCCCACCTGGCAAGGTCCTAGAACCCTGGTTCCAGCCCGATCCCAGAAGTCTATGCTGCAGTTAAACAGTCCCACAGCCCACGTCTCATGAGCCCAAGTCAGCTGGCCTGGCCAGCCACGGGTGTCTAACTGCAGTGTAGACATACCTTTTAATGCAGCTTTTCCCAATTTGTTGCTGAGGAGCTCTCACAGGTGGCTCTTCACCTCCTTGGCAGCTGCCTGGAACCCCTTCACCCATCCTGCTCTCTTCTCTGAAGACCAGCCTCGGTATAAATTCCCTATTGGAGTTCTCTTCTTTCAATCCTTCCTAACGAAACCACCCAGTCTGGTTCTCCTCAGCTGAGTTTAATCCTTAATTACCTGTCTACCCTCCAGCTGCCATAGAATAGGTTGCTCCACATGATCCAGTTTTTGTCCATGTGGTACTTATATACCTCGTCACACAGATCCTCAGCACCGCACCTGTACCTGGCGCATAGCTGCACTACTAGGGTTGTCCAGAGAAAATCTTTGAATACTACTTGTTCTACAAGATCTCGACCTCATTCAACGCACAGGATCAACAATCAGTGAAACAGAGAGTTGCAAGCAGAGAAAAGACTACTGTGGGACCCAGATCAGCTAAGCTCAATCCTTGGCTCTAACATGGGCTTCCTACGTGACTTTAGGCAAGACCATATCATAGTGCATACAACCCGGAGGGTTGAGTTAAAGTTAAACAGGCAAATTTAATCCCAGCATTTCCTAACTTTTGAGTACACGACTCTTCAAATTCAAGACTCTTTTATAATAGTTTCTAGTGTTACAGTGTTTTACATTAACTACACACACGGCCATATTCTGACTTCATCTACACAGATATAAACTGAGTTGCTTGTGTAACTGAATTCAGAATGTGGCACACACAAACATCACAAAGATAGGCCCCATTCCTTCAAACATATAAATGCTTAACTTGAAGGGACCATTTGCATGCTTCAAGTTAAATGCGCATTTCATACGTGTCGAGAGGATGCATAAGTGTTAGCAGGATGAGGGACACATCCAATGAGAAATGGACATGACTCACTGTCTCATGTTCAGCTAAATCCAGAATATATATGAGATTCCGTGCTGCGTCTCGGAAGCACAGTAAAGAACTCGCACCCCAGGGGAAGGTGGGGCTAAGTGGCTTTAAGCCATATTTTTACTTTTTTGATCACGGGCTGCTCCGGGGACTAGAGAGGCCCCCACATAACTTAGACTGCCCTGGGGACCTGTCTAGGTTACAACCTCCTCCCTGGGCTGCCTCACGAACCTCATGGCTGCCTGGAATCTCTACAGTGATGGATGCTCCTCCCACCTCCAGTATGCCCCTATTTCAGCAGTTGCAAACAGATCCCCAGAAGACAACCATAGGCTGTCTTTCACAGCTCTTGTAATCCTCCCCTGGCTGGAACTGAGGTTTGTAGGAACAGCCCCCACACCTCCCAGCACAAAGTGGCGGATTCACAGGTGAGGATCTCACCCTATATCAAAATTTAGATCCAAATTTTCCTGCTTGAGAGAATCTCTTACTATATTTAGAACATAAAGCATAGCAATATGTCAATAAAGCACCGGAAGCCTAAAGGTGGTATAAAGTACAAGTAATTAAAGAAAATGTTTAATGGGTCCATCATATCTATACGCCTTATGATTCCTTTTACTTTATTTTTAAAAGATGGGGAGAAAAAATAACTATGGTCCTATTTATCCACTCTGGTCCTATTATTTCAGTTTACAGGTAATTTAAATTTTTGGTTTTGGAATATGTAGCCTCAGAGGGAAAAAGGTATTCTGTATTTTAGCCTGGAAGACAGAAGACTAAGCTAGGTAGTTTTTAAAGATTTATGAACTACAATAAAATCTAATTATTTTTAATCCAGAGAGAAGTTCTGAAGTTAAGATTAGGACCTCTAGGACATTACAGGTTTAAGCCTCTCATCTTTACTGGGGAGATGGCAGATCAGCCTTTTGTGTTCCAACACACACACATGGTATTAACTCTAAGGAGTTTTTGTTTTCAAGCACCTAATCTGTGCCAATTTACTTAAAAGCTAAATCCAGGTTTGGGAGATAGGCTACATATTTTTCAGACTAAACCAACATAAATCAAAAAGTGCCGACACACTATGAAGTTAATGTCATGTTTTACTACAGTAAGCAATTTCTATCAATACTTAAATAAGACAAGCCAAATACATGCAGACAAAATCATATGCATCAAAAATTAATTTTCAAGTACTGAGAGTAGGCATTTGGCGGCGGAATGTATATATTCAAGTGGAAACAGCAGCAACCAATGCAGTTGAGATAGCATAAACCCCTGGATTATAACCTCCTCTTTTCAGCCAATTGTAACTATCAAAACATTTATTTCTCCTGTCTCTGATGGAACATGAAAACTTTTTTTGAAGTTTCAGCAAAACCAGTGAAACTACTTTGGAATATGGAGAGAGTGAAATAAATTAGCTTACAGGGGGGTGGGAGGCAGGGAGGAGGTGAGAGATCTAGTGCCAAAGGGTCTGGAGGTGTAAAAGTAGAAGTTTAGTATGGAAATGGCTCTCACTGAGGAGTCATTTAACTTTGAGTTAAATTATTTATTTGACTGCATTAGAAGCCTTTTTTAAAACTACTTTTACACATGCATTCTGCAATTAATATAATTTTTAGTAAATTTGGGGCCGTCAGATTCTCTTTAGTTCATCAGTCCATTTTTCCATAAATCAGCCAAAAACAAATCTTTGCCATCTATAACATACACAGACCTCAAATACTGGAGATAGTTACTATTTCCTTCTCAGTTACATTAGTCGTTGTGTAGACAATCTGTACAGATTAGTTTCTTGCAGTTTTAGAAGAAAAAAATGGAGAGATCTCATCAGTGCTACAGACCACAGGAATTTCCTTGGTCTTGACACTTTCTCTTTTAACTGCAAAATAACATCAGCTTTTCTTTGCCATCTTACCACACTGCAAGCTCAATTTACTATTTGCTGTATCTCTTAGGTGCTTTAAAAAACCCTGCTCTCAGTTAAACAAAAAAGTAGACCTTTGCAGAAACCATAGCAATTTTGAACAACCCTCTGCAGAACTATGAAGATTTGGCAAGGGGGAGGCACACCAGTGGCATCTAGATTTTGCTGTCTGCCATTACATCTGATTAACGTTCACATTACATGCACACAATGAATTCAATTGCTGAGAAAATGGTTTAGTCCTCCACTGAGGCTTCCCCTCCCCCCGCCTTCCCGCACACAATTCAATGTGCAGTGAGTGGACTGTGACGAACTGTGTCTACAGCAGCAGGATTTAGATTTAACTGTGAGGATCAGGGGTACAGTATCTCTTTTATCCACAATGAATGTATTTGTTAAGTGAAAAATTTGATTTGAACTGAGGATTTCTAACAGCATGTACCTTAGGTCAGTCCCATAGGGATACAGCATTTCCCTGTACACAATATTAACATACACACATGCAAATTAATTTTTAAATAATCTATTAAAAAATTTACAGAGATGAGGATCAGACCAAAAGGAAAAACACTGCATCTGCTTGTGATGGAGGAAAGATTCCTAGTGATTCACATAAGAATTTTTTAACGACCGACCTCTGAACTTGTTCTTTCTCTACCTAAAACAATGGCAGACTCTGCGGACTTGGAAAATAGATGTCTGAGTTTGTTTTGACAAAAAATAATAAATATATTTCCCATGATTCTACACGGTCCCTAGGGCTCTCTTTGTGGAAAAAACAAGCTATAAAGCTTTACAGTATCACATAAAACCCTCTTTAAAATCTGAATAAGTTTTAACACTAAAGAAATAATCATGAATATCTCCCTTTCCAACATATTTACAACATATGTGGTATATTCACTTGCTAGTGACTGGGTACAATAGGTCATTAAGGACACTACAGCCAATTAGACCATATTAAAACACAGTAAAAATTGTAGTGCATTTATTTTCAAACAGGGTTATAAAAGATATAATTTGGGTTTACAAAACAACTTTGAAAGCTACCCTTAAATCAATGAGAAAACATTAATATATTTTCATTGGTTTTGTAAACTGTAAACTATTATAATTCTTTAAACATGAGAACTGAATATAAAAACCCATGCTAAGAGAAGTTTTTTACATCTTTTTTCTAATATTTTGATTGTTTTTAAAATATTAAACATTTAAGCAATGATACAGTTCTGAAAGATATTAACAAATGTTGGCAGCACATCCTGTCATAATATGTTGGTTAGAACAAAGAACTGGAGCGAGGAGGTCCTTAGTTCTAACCTTAAAGTGCAGCATAGTGAACACACTTCTTGATCGTCTTTTGGCTAAATCAGTTTTGCTATAAATAGCGTGAAAGCTCTGGTGACAAGATGCTATTTATTTGAGGATCCTTGGATAAACAGAATATACAAAGATCCTTCCCTGGGAGTCAGTTATAACTTTTATAAACTCTTAATTATTCTAATGATTATGTCTTCCTAGGCTTATTAGCAGTGCTTTAGGGCATATTATATCAGATGCCAATCAAATACCACAGTTGCTTACAGTGGCACAGCTGCGTTTCACTTACATATTGAAAGACAATTATGGCAACAGAATCAATATCCAAGGCCAAAAGAGGTTATTGGCCGCCAGGTTACTCTTCGTCTATCAGTTATATATCCCTTGGCCACATTCACATACTGGGAATACTCTCCTTTTCAATTCACAGCTTGCTGCCTGTCCATAATAATTTTTTTTTTTAAATATAACAAACTGAATAATCCTGCAATGCTGGTGCTATGCGTGCGCAGTTAATGCCATTGTGACAGAGGCCTTATGGTCCTCCCCTACCCTGCTCTAAGAAATGATGGTGGGTCCTCCACACCTACCTAGAAAGGCTGCAGAGAAGAAGCCAGTCAGAGCTCAGCAGGCTAGGTGAGAAGGAGCTACAGGGTCTGAGCAAGCCAGTTTCTGGCAGGGACCAGAAGTGTGCTCTGCTCCAGCCACAGGAGCCTGAGCAATAACCCGAAGCTGAGTTATGGCTGCATTTTGCTTTCTACACAGAAACTATGGACCTGAAAACAGTAATACAAAAGTATTAGGTGACACAGAAGAGATCCAGTGGAGACAAAGCCCAGGGAAAATAGGTGTGGCTAACTGATGGAGTTTAAGGGAGCCGTGCATGACTGCAGTTTGTAGGGTCCCTGGGTTGGGACTGGAGTAGTGTGTAGGCCTGAGTCCCCTCCTGGCCACTGAGCCAGTGGCCTAAGTCCCAAGAAGGGGATAAGACTCAGTACCAAAAGCCAAGAAAGGGGCTGGAGTTTAAACAGGCACAGAGACTGGGCTGAAGATTGCACCCTCAGCAAGTTTGCAGATGACACTAAGCTAGGGGGAGTGGTAGATACCCAGAAAGGGAAGGATAGGATACAGAAGGACCTAAACAAATTGGAGGATTGGGCCAAAAGAAATCTGATGAGGTTCAACAAGAGTCCTGCACTTAGGATGGAAGAATCCCATGCACAGCTACAGAGTGGGGACCGATGAGCTAGGCAGCAGTTCTGCAGAAAAGGACAGGGGTTACAGTGGCTAAGAAGCTGGATGAGAGTCAGCAGTGTACCCTGGTTGCCAAGAAGGCTAATGGCATATTGGGCTGCATTAGTAAGAGCATTGCCAGCAGATCGTGGGAAGTGATTATTCCCCTCTATTCAGCATTGGTGAGGCCGCATTTGGAGTATTGTGTCCAGTTTTGGGCCCCCCACTACAAAAAGGATGTGGACAAGTTGGAGATAGTCCAGCAGAGGGCAACAAAAATGATTAGGGGGCTGGAGCACAAGACTTTTGAAGAGAGGCTGAAAGAACTAGGCCTGTTTAGTCTGCAGAAGAGAAGAATGAGAGGGGATTTGATAGCAGCCTTTAACTACCTGAAAGGGGGTTCCAGGGAGGATGGAGCTGGGCTGTTTTCAGTGGTGGCAGATGACAGAACAAGGAGCAATGGTCTCAAGTTGCATTGGGGAGGTCTAGGTTGGACAATAGGAAAAAGTTTTTCACTAGGCGAGAGGTGAAGCATTGGAATGGGTTACCTAGGGAGGTGGTGGCATCTCAATCTTTAGAGGTTTTTAAACTGAGGCTTGACAAAACCCTGGCTGGGATGATTTAGCTGAGGATGGTCCTGCTTTGGGCAGGAGGTTGGACTAGATGACCTCCTGAGAGCCGTTCCAACTCTAATATTCTATGATTCTATCCACTTGTTGGACTTTGTTTCCCCATAGGCAGATTGAATTTAAGAGATGACCTGGCTGGACAGCTGGGGCTGTGGGAATCAGTGAATACAAAGAGTCTCAAGGGAGACAGTGCTTTATAACAGGGCAGAGACAGACTTAAAGCTAGCCCAGAAGGGGCTGAAACTGAGCCCAAAGACAGGGTTAAAGACTACAAGGGCACAGTGATAGGCCCTGCTGGACCTTTGTTACCCCCGAAGGGGTTCAACCATGGTTGACTGTGTGACATAGGTGGAGTGCTGAGCCACTAAAGACCACCTGATGAGGTCAATAATCTACAGGGGGCAAACTGCAGTACCACACCCTGCCTACAGGAGGCATATCATGGCCATATTGAAAGCATATTCTTTATGATGTGCTCATGCTATTAATTGAAAAATCATATGGAACGATCAAAACAATTATTTGTTAATTGACAAAGATTAAAGTATAGTGAATATAAATTCATTTTAGACAAACAGAAATTTTTTGCTTGATTCCAGCAGCTTGCTTAGTATGTGTGTGCACAAAAATTAAATTTTCCTATAGACCAGTTTGGAAGTACTGTACTGCAGCTCCACCACTGCAAAGCTGTGTAATTAACCTTTTTATTCTAACTCTGTAAGTGATCTCAAAGCAAATATGCATAGAATTAAATCTATTTTATGGCCTTACCCTACACTGGTTCCCCTCAAATGTTCATCTTTTAAATACAGAAAATTATTGTGCCTACATAGAAGTGGCACACTTTTAAATCTCCAATGATAACTTTGATTAAACAAGTCCAGAGGCTGATTACTCCCACTGCGGCTAACACGAGTGTCACTACTAACTACTTATTTCACAGCAGGAATTGCCTTAGAGACCACATTAACTTTATTACTCCAGATTGATCTACATTGTTGTTTTGGATTGATCAAAAAGATAACGCTATATGTGGCATTTCCTAAAGGACACTGCCTAATGTACTAAAGATATCCAGGGAACAGGGGAATTTATTCTAAATATTACAGCTTTATTAACAATATAAAAACAAATGTATTAACAGCAGCCCTGCATTTCTAACAGTATACTTAATTTTAATAAGGATGTCTTTTAATATTTGCTTTCAAGTCTTTATATCAAAATGTGTCACTGAAAAGCAAGGTTAATTACCAGTAACTGATGTTTTGCAAGATGTGTTGCTCATGTCCATTCCACTATAGGTGTGTGCATGCCTCCATGCACGTTTACCCGGAACTTTTTTCTCCTTAGCAGATCTCGTAGGGCCGGCTCTGGCACCTCCTGGAGCCCCGCGCACATGTCGCAGTATATGAGGCGCTGCCCGCCGTATGCCCCCCCAGTTCCTTCTTTCTGTCCATAATGTGAGGGTTGCTGAAACTAGCCTTGCTCTCAGCAAGTACTATTCCCCTTGTTTGAACTTGTTTGATATGATATTCTAAGTTAGTTTTAGTTAAGTAGCTGTTAAGTGTTGTTAAGAGTAGTTAGAGATAAGGCAAGTCCCTGCTGGGACTTCCAGCAGTTGGGCCATGCCCTGGTTGCTGGGCTTCAAGCCGGGCTCAGCGACCCCCACCACTGCTGCCATAAGTGGGGGTCTTGGGGGAAGCCCACAGAAAAGAGAAGTGCAAGATCTGCAGGGCTTTCAAACCAAAGACTCAAAAGGACCGAGAACTCCGGTTGAAAGCCCTGCTGATGGAGGCAGCGCTCTGCCCGGTGTCTGAGCCGACCCGCTCCACCTCAGTACCGAGCGTAACCTCAGCACGGGCTGCAACGCTGGTGCCGCCCTCAACTCGGCACCACGCAACATCGCTGGCACCAAAGAGGAAGAAGCAACATGCAGAGCACAGACACTCCCCTGCGCCGTCGGTATGGGCAGGGTCGAGTACGGAGATGCACCGGACCCAGCCTGTTGAGACTTCTTCAATGCCTGCAATGAAATCTCCAAATACAACATGGTCCTGCTCAGTAAAATATAAAAAAAAATGTATCGCATGAAAAGAATCTAGTACTTAAAATACACGTATAATAAGCTGGTCCAAATCAGAATTTAGAATGAAAGGAAGCCCGCAAGATTTCATTTCATTAAGTAACAGCTTGTCTCATATTACAAGCCACAAAATATCCCCCCCCCCATTTCTATTTTTATTAGAACATCAAAAAAAATTGGTCATTAAAAATATTAACAATAATATAGGACTGTGACGTGGTGTGCCTACCGCACACTAGAGACAAGGGAGCTGACCCTGCATTATGGGCAGAGGACGTCCTGCTCTTTAAACTGTGCTGGGCATGAGCCAGCTGCTGCCTCAGTATAAAAGGGAGCAGCCCAGCTCATTCAGGGCTCACCACTGAGGAGGAAGGATGCTTTACAGAGGCTCCAAGAAGGGAGCCACTACAGCCCCCTGCTGAGGGAACTAGAGGCCCTGAGACCTGAACAGAGACCAGCTGCCCACGGCCGACTCCTCGGAGCCAGACATCCAGGGAGCTGCCAACACTGGGGAACCCAAAGACCCTGATGAGACCCAGGCCGCAGCACCAGAAGGCACGGGAGGAAGTAGCCCAGGGAGACAGAGCGAGTGGTATCTCCCACCTCAGTTCGGTCGGTGTGTTGTGTCACGGGCAAGGCCCTGGGCTGGGACATGGCGGAGACAGATGAGCCCACACCCTCCCTACACCCCCGCCACTCCCTTAGGGGTGACGGTAACCTGAGCCTCAAACTGCAGTGGTGCGCCAACCCTTGCTGTAGCTATAGACTACTTGCTCACCCCACCCTAACCCCAGGACAGCTGCTGACTCTGGCCACTAGGCCACAGAGCCCTGACTCCAGGCCAGCTATTGGCTCTGGCCCTGGTGCAGGGATACTGAATCTTGCCATTGGGCCACACTGCCTCACCTCTGGGGCAGTGATACTGACTCTGGCCATTGTGTCATACAGCCTCACACCTGGGGGGCAATCATAACCCCAAAGGGGAACAGGGACCATCCTTAAGCGCCTCCCTCCCGCAAAGTGCTAAGTGCCCATAACTTCTATAGAATTTTGTCAGTGTGACTTCAGAGGGATGCAAGGGCACTAAATGGCTTGTAGAATCATTCTAAATGTATTGTAATAGTCCTGCCTCCCTCCTCCTGATAAGTTCTACAAGCAGATAACAGCCTTTGAGGTTGTTATGCACCTTCAGCTCTGGCTATAAACCGAACTCTCATCTCAGTCCATTTTCTGTCACAAGAGCCGGTAGGGACTATTAATCAAATGAGACATAAAACAAGAGCTTGCGTGTTTTTTAAACAGACACCATACACTACCTAGGCTCTGTCTTCACTGCTGCGGTGGCAGGCATCGATGCTGTGGCATTGATTGAGTGGGTCTATATAGACCCACTCATTCACTCAGAGAGCAGTCTCTGGTACACTCAATTAGTCCATCTCTCTTAAGGGAGTTAGGCAGTGTTGACGGGAGGGTTTCTCCCATCGACACAGTGCTGTGAAGACACCACGCTACACAGACGTAAGTATGTTGATGGGAGATACGTAAGCTATGTTACACAGCTTGCGTATCTCCCGTCAACTGCTACCACCAGTATAGACCAGTCCCCAGTGTTTTAAGACCAGTTGTGCAATATTTAGAATGAACTTTTCTTTTTAAAGGGACAAACATATGAAGTATAGCAGTCAACTGACTATGAGACTGTGATAGGCATTAATGACGCATTCTCTGAGTTTTTAAAATCTCTAACAACTTTAAATGTTTATTAAATAACAATAGATGACACAAAGCTAAACGCGAAATCAGGAGATAAGTTGGTTGGAGTTTTATGGAGTGTGGGTAGCTTTGGGTGGGCTTCTGCAGCATGGAAGCCAGATGGTGATTATATTAATATCTACTCAAAGTGTACTGACTGTTAAATTAGCCTGGTAAGAAGAAAATTAAATATGATTTCAGCCCTGCCTTAATTTACACAGTCATGATATATTGTGTGGCTTTCTCTAACATTTCCTTAAAAGTTCTTAACCAACATTTCCAGACTACAAGTATGTTCACCTTAATTTGTGCAACATTATTATTATCTGAGGAGGAAAACAGAGGAGGGAACTCCCCATTACTTTATGTGGAATCACTTGGATGCAATATTTTACCTGCACATTATGTATTTCACATGGTTCTCTCTGCCCCTAAAGTTCTTAAACAATCCACTAGATGCAATGTTCCAACCATACAAAATGACAAATCTTGATATCTAAATGACAAATCGTGATCTCTCTCATTCAGAAACATTATATTTCACGTCTCATTATGCAAAGAATAATTTAGCAGATGCTCTCTTATTTGAGATAAACAAATTTGGCAAAACATGAAGTCATCATACAATAGATAATTAAGTAGATTTCAGATGTAGCCATTATTTTCTGTATAGTCTATCACATGCTGACCCAATTGGGGGGGCCCTTGAGGTGTATTCGGGAGCTCCGATTACTCCCTTCCACACCAGTCTCGCGTTGGGGGTATCATGCGGACTGGATTGGGGGGGGGCATTTGTGTTATTTGACATCAGTATGTCAACATCATAGTAATTCATGTGAGAGATACCATGTCAGGTGCTGTTAGAAAGGTTATAATGTGCTGAGTAAGAAGATAATATTTGTGTTCATGTGTGATATATGTGAGGAAAGTTATGGAGATCTTTGATATCCTGTATTTCAAACTGTGCTGTAAAAGACACACCCCAGACAGAGAGGCCACAGGACAATAGCCCGCTTAATGGCCCATCAAGACCTTTACAGAAGCCAAAGGCCTAGGAAGAAACTAAAGGCATACCTGAAGAGTTACCAGGATTGGCCCATGTGACTATGGACTCCATTTTGGTTCCTGTAAGGTTCGACAAGCCACATGGCCAGTAACAGAGGGTATATAAGATCAAACCACAGAAACCATTTTGTCTTTGTCTCTGTCTTTGTCTTTGTCTTTTGTCTGGTTCCTCGTTCCTATCCAGCTGCGGACACACCTCTGGATCGACACACTTTGCAACTGAACTGAAGGACTTAGACCCATCCAGGTACTGGATGTATACCAGAGGAACTATACAACTCCACAATTGTTCTAGAAACCTGATGTATATGGACTTTTAAATCATTTGTATGATCTGATTGCTTTAAGCCTTTAACACTTCTCATATTGTTTGTTTTTCTTTTATTAATAAACCTTTAGTTTTAGTTACTAAAGGATTGGCTGGCAGCGTGGTGCTTTGGGTAAGATCCAAACTTATAGTGAACTGGTACTGTGGCTGATCCTTTGGGATCAGAGGGAATCTTTTAGTAAAGAGCATAGAGTTTAAACAACTGGTCTCTTTACTGGACCTAGTGTCAGTTTGGGGAGCCAGAGACTGAAATGCAGTAAAGGGGGCTGTGTGTATTTGCACAGTGGCTTCTTGATAATCAGTGTGGGGGAATCAGAAGCACTGTTTGTGGCTGGTTGGGAAGTCTGACTGCAGTGTCACCCACCAGTGCTGGGAGAATTCGCTCTCCTTTTACAGCCTGCCCTGACCCTGGCATTATCAGTGGGCTACCCTGGGCACGGACGGGTTACACACCCTTCTATTTATCAGCTACAAATCTGCTAACAAAGCATGCTCTCTTTCAAATGTCAAATTATCTCCAGGAAGGGTTTCAAAGTTGCCTATTTAGCAAAGTAACATTCACCATAACGTTTTGAATGCTAAATATACCAAAACATCTCGTTTCTCACTTTAAGCCCAATCCCGCAACATGCAGCATACAGGCAGAATGCTGTGCCCCTATAAAGCCACATTGACTTCAAGGGGACTATTCTCAGTTAAGGATGTCTGTCTTCTCAGGATCAGGATAGGAACCCCTGAGAAAAGGGGTAGGATCCTAGGTGGCCAGGTTTCCCTAGTAGGCCTCAGAGGCCAGGGTCTGACTAGGAAGGCTGGAGAATGGTAAGCCTTGAGAAGCATGGCAGGAACTAGTCCATGGGCAAGAACGGAAAAGTAGATGTAGCCACAGATTTCAACTGCTCACTGTAGGGCCCTGGATTGGAACCCAGAGTAGAGGCTGGCCTAGGTTCCTCTATCATCCACTGCAGCTTGGTATTGTAAGAGGCAGTGGATGGATGCAGTGCCTTCGTCACTGCGGGAGTGACATAATCAGGGCAGCAGGTGTTAGAGCTGCCTGAAAATGCAAGTGCAGAAGGATTCTGAGAGTCCCCCAGAAGAGGAAATCAGTGTGACCTGACCAGAGGGCCGAGTCATGAAGTGGCTATACTGTGACTCTGTGAGCAAGGGGAGAGCGGCAACAGTGGAGGGGAAAAAAAGAGGTGCTGAACCAGGCAGACCTAATCCCCAGAATTGCCAGAAGAAGGCAGCACCCAGAGGTGAGTAGAGCGCCCTGTAACAGGGCCATAGACGGTGACATCTTTGGGGCAGGTTACAACATGTCTAGAACAGTCTGGTGTTGTTAAATAAATGCGTAATAGTAATATTTTAGTATGCTGAAAAATATAGTACTGAACGTTGACAAAAATGAATTTAGGATTATCACTCAGCCAATTATTGTAATGGAACAAAGACAACCAAGTATTTAAAGCCATGGTAACACTGCCAAGGCAAGTTATAATCCATTCAGTAATATCTTCAAAACAATTTGTTGATGCATAAAGATATCATCATCACAGTGTAACTGGATGACTGACTTTAGTACTCCTGTTATGGTATAGTTCCTGACACAACAAAATAGATAGGAAATAGTTTCCAACAACTGACACAAATTGACCTAACAATATGCAATGGTTCTCTGGCTTCTGTTTCCATGAAAACACAGTCCTGCGTAGTTAACAATCGTCAAACAGATGTTTTACAATTGATAAGTAACAAATTACAACTGATAAGTAACAAATTAACCTTTAACAAACAGCTTCTCAAAGAACAAGGATAAATGACACTTGGTCAAAACACATTTTAATGAAAATCTAAGACAACCCAAGAAAACCTAATTTTGCCCTTCAAACATATGTTGTGTACCCTTGTTTTCTTATGGATCTGTTTGTCATTGGATGCATATTTTTCACATGACATGTTGCTATTTGAGCAAGTAAAAAACCAAACAGTTGCAGATCTCTCATTTGGTGATGTTTCAATTTCTAGGCATTTTGATACTGCAAGAAAAGGTGACTACTTTTCTCTCTTTATGATTACATGTATCATAGTGTGTGAGTGATTTTTTTTAAACACTCCTACAGTAAAAAGCTATGAGTCTCCAAAAGGACTTCCTCCTACAAAGACTAATGGTTTGAATTCAAACCCATCAATTGTTGTAAAACTAACAAGGGAAGGTTACGCATTTCTCCTCAAACAAACAAGGTCCTTTCCTTTCCAGAACAGCTCGGTGTTTGTTACCTTGACTTTCATGTTGAATTGTCCTCGTTAAAATATCTGAAAGGAATTATGCACCCTAGTCACTAAGTAAATTTTATGTCTCATCCCTCCCATATGTTTTATTGGGAAAATATAAACATGAAAGTGAAAGAAGAACAAATTAGTGAAGGGAAATTTAAAACTACTCCCAAACTTTACCCATTTCCAGATCTAACACCAAACCAAACTATTTTTAAAGATTTAAATGTTTGAATGTGTTTTGATGTTTCTGGGCTTCTTTTCTTCCCAGTTACAGAAGCGCTGAAATGCAATGGAAACCTGTTCTCATGAGATCTATAGATTCAAGAGGTTGAAACAGTCCAAATAAGCATCCAAATTCTGGGATCTAAATCAAACACTACTATGAAGAGGTTTTGGGTGTATCTCCATTGATGTAGACACAGCAGGGAAATAAGGACAGACACTTGGATGAATTTTTAGCGGCAGGCCACAATTTAAAGACAGGGGAGGGGCACTACCTGCCCATCACCCATACACTCCAATGCCAGGCCTTTAGTTGGTTCCAGTGTTGAGGTTGCAGGGTTCCCAGCATATAAACTGTAACTCCAGGTAGACTCTCCTCAGCCCAGCCCCTAGGATTTAGCTTGCTCTGAGTCCTATACACTGTGAGAGGAACAGAGGGTGCAGAAGGGTGGGGATCTCAGCTCCAGAAGGCCACAAACTGTAAACCTATCCCATGAGTCCAAGGTTCATCATCAACTCTCAGGTCATTTACCTCTGGGAACCGTTCATTTTGGGCTTTTCACCACACTGGAAACCAGCCCCAAGCTGTGATGAACGAACAGCTCAACCAGGTACTTCAGCTAGGTATTTAGCGCTTTCCTACTTAACACACTGTGCCTTTAACGTGCTGGGAGGAAGATAAAAAACTTCCTAGTCCTCTGCCAATTGGCTCATAGGGGAAAAATAATTCCTACCTGACCCCCAAGTAGGTGATTGGCTTGACCCGCAGCAACTGTCAGGCCAGATTCCCACTTTTAGTTCACGGTGGGTAGGATGGGCTGCTGAAACAGAGTTGAAAGAGGCTCCACATGGCCCCCGCCCTAGGTTAAATCCTGGGAGCTGGGTAATACCGATAAATTAGTGCCCTTCCCTCTGCAGGTGAATAGGTACCAAAGATTCCACAGGGCTGAGGAGCTACCTGGTGTCCCTGAGCGTCTCCCTCCTTGCTGTTGGAGCTGCACCCTTTCACTGCCGGCCCCTTCAAGTTCTCCTTCCAGATGGGGGATGTGGGATGGGGTGGATGGCATTCAGTGAAAACCCAGCATGAGTGCTGGTAGTAATGTTATATAAAATCCTCTTATTTCAATGGGAGAGGGGCAGAAAAAGGTTTACACACAGGTTAAGGGCCTTATAATGGCATTTTATAAAGACAAGTTGACCTAAAATGTAGTCTTCCTAGTACTTCTAATTCTCGCACAATTATCTTAAGTTGACCATTTTGAGCTGTTAACTTATTGCTTCTGGACAGGTCACATCCGTAACTTACTCTGTTTTTATAAAAACTTTGCCGGTATCTTTTGGCCAAATACAACCCCACACAATCAGACCCTATGGGTATTGCTCAGCATTTTCCCTTCAGTGGAATTCACACCTTTCATAAGTCATGAATTGCAGATAGCAAAATCTGGCCGGAAACTTTAACAAAGGTTTCCATTTTATCGATAATTATCTCTGCCACTTAAATAACTGCTAGGTTGGTGGTTGTGGTTTTTATTTTGTTTTATTTTGTTTTGTTTTTTTGTTTTAATTAGGTTACTCCATTCTAATAACTGCAATGTTAATTAGATTTTACTGGAAAACAGCCTATGGCAAAATCAAAGAGACCATCTGAATATGTTTCAATAAAGCACAACCCTAGCACTGGACTGTGTATGTAACTGACAACCTGAGCTCTCATGAGAAGATCTTTATGCTTCTTCCTTGAAATTCATATATAATCACATATCTTACTGTACTACTTTGGAAGTTCCCAAACTGAAAATATTTCCTGCATTTATACATTTTGTAGGATCTTAAAGAATACAGACTCTTATTATAACACACTGTTAATACCCAGGTGTTTATTTTTTCAAGTTTGGCTGAACCTCTACGCAACAAGGTCAAATCAAATAACCTTCTTCCTATTTAAACAGAATGGGAATTTTGACAATCCCACATTTGAAGTACAAAAACATTCCAGCCTTGAAAACTACATTCTACTGAAAGCTAAAGTGTGACAGATGCCTTCACTGTAATTGCCAATCAGCCTCTATACAGCAGCTGAAAACACAATACATCACTTTGATCTCCTCTGCTCCCTATGTATTCACAATCAAGAAATCTGCGTGACGAATATGAAATCTGCATCATTTCCAAAAACTACCTCCATGGAACTTATATATATTAACACACATTTTGTTCATAGTCTAAGTTATTTCAGATCCTCAGACTACGTATCACGTATATAAAACAGTACACTATCCCTTCTAAAAAATGTAAGATTAAAACATGCATTGTGTTTGTAGAACATGTTTATTTCCACTATATAATACAGCTGAAATAATCATTTTTAAAAATCTAAATTGCTGCAATGGTTGGAGAGGAAGTAACTATCACAAAACATGCTTAATGAAACCTGCTAATATTCTACATGAATACCTAGTTCAATGAGATTTCTGAGGGGGAAAACCATGTATAAAAGTTTCAGTCTAATTTAAAAAAAAAATATGTGAAGTTCACTTACATTTGGCAGGCAGGTCATATCCACAAGTAATTTTAGCTTGTCCAGTCCCACAGCCACTTAAGTTGCGACATTCAGCAAATAAGCAGGGCCCAGCAGCTCTGTGTATACAGCCATCCACTACAAAAACAAAACAATTAAATGTTAACTGATACGTTATATTCATATGGGTATGTGTATTCAAACAGATATTTACTGCGGATTTAATATGTACAGTGTGTATATGCATACATACCCATGAATATATGCATGTGCATATAGGTGTACAGTAATATTTTTGTACAATAAAACACCTTTGCCCAATAACATTTAGTCAGCCAGCTGTTGAGTGGGAAAGAAAATGCAGTGGAATAAAGCAAAGCCTAATTCAAAACGATATTACTGCTATTTATAAAAAGAGTAAAAGGAACAGGAATCCAAGGCTGTAGACCACAAGGTACAAAAACAAAGGTCAATCACCCACAGACCATTGAACTATCGCACACATCTGATTTCTCTCTTATTAGACCATTCAATCTCACGGGACTACTCAGTCCCTGCATAATATAAAATCCCAAGCAGTAATGTTTATCGACTTGCAAACTACAATAGTTATCTTGTTTTGACCCTTTTTTACATTTGTGCAATACTCAAATGTTAATTAAATCAAATTACCAAAGACTGCAATAGCCGCGAAGTATGCAAGAAAACGAGTACACCACACAGATCTTATTGCCCCCAAGAGTCAGCAGGAAGAATCTCAGCAGTAGCAGAATAGTAAAAACACAGGCACAGCATTTTTTTCCATCTCAACATGCAATCAAAGGAATCACTTTGTAATTAGGGAACAGAGAATAGGAAAGGATAGTAAAAAATACGGGAAACATGAACTGAATCAACACAGAAGTTACCATGTGACATTAAGTCAGTGGCAGTGTCAAAGTTCCGTCACAAGAAATTTTCAGAGTCAGAATTACTGGTGAAATGTTTCCTATACAAGTTCAGATGTGATGCTAACACAAAACTAAGTAAATAAAAGTAGAATAAGCCAAAATATAAAGGCTGTAGCTGTAGGCATATTTATGCATACAAAGGAAAAACATATTACGGTATATATGTAGTATACAGTTGTTTCAGTCAGATTTAACCAGTTAAAATTTAAGGCTCCCAGAGATAGCAGGTTTGATGGCACTGTTGTATGCAAGGATGAAGAGCAGGAGAGGGACAGGATTTGAAGAGCTTGCACGGGGGATGTACACACTAGTCTCTGTACAGTTTTTGGAGCTCCCCAGATGCTGTCATACAGCAGGACTGGACCGGATGGATATGTCTCTATGCAGAACCACTGATTATTCCTTGTTCACCCCCTTGAAGCCAGGATACAAGAGCTTGGGGAACTATTGCTCTGAAAGGAAGATTGCTTCCCCAGCACACTGCTAGGATACATTCAGAAGGGTTGTGTTAGGACTGTGGACTTGATTCTACATGGTGCTGAACATCTCCGTAAGGTGCTGAGTGCCCACAATACACAATGAAGTTTTACTAAGTTGAGGGCACCTAATATCCTTGCAAGACTAAGTCATTATTGCATTTTTAAAATTCTATTGCTCTCTTGTATGTGCTGTATATCTTTGTTGGTATTCAGACAGCCATGATAAAATTGTATCAATGATTCCTTTTAATACTCAGATATCCATCCTGAACATACTCCATTTAATTTCCAGCACATCGTTCTGAAGAGTTTTATACGAATCAATGAGCGAGACAATTCAAGAATTATGTTTTAAAACACTTCCATTGAAATATTTAGCACTTGTCTCATTTGAAACAATATCTATAAAATATCTGAGTCAGACAGGCCTCCAACCATAAGCCAGTTGTGGGCTACTTATCAAAATACTAGGCAATTATTGATCCACTGCCCAGCTATGCTGGAAGAAGGACAGGAGATGCTGGATGTGGTTTAATTAGGCCGCAACTTTATTCTTAAATGTCTGAGATTACCGGGCAAATAGAAGTATACTGTGCAGGAAACTCTATCATTATTTCAATATATATCTGGTGGGCTTCTATCAGTCCTCCCCCTTACCCATTCTGGTTCCCAGCAAACCCACTGCTGGGACCTCACCAGCCTCTCCCCCCCCACTTGCATGACAACGGGGGCTATTCAGATGGGAGTACTGACTCCCTGCCATACCATTCATAGGAGCATTGAACCCCAACCACCCTCCCTTCCCCATTTCCATTCCTTTAAAGAATACCACCTTTAAATCTTTTACCGGTCCATTGAATCTGATTTCTGTAGCCCTTCCCTGCAGAGTATTTGCACTGGACATCCACCTCACATTTATAAAATGAGTTGTGACATCATAGCCTAACTCCTATTTTAGGTTTGCCACAATGAAGCCCCCCCAAACCTGCTGTGGTGACAAAACCTGGTACTTCACTACTTCAATGAGTGGAAGGGTGGGTGCTGATTCACCTAGTCCAGATAAAAGAGGTTTTTTCCTGGACCAGCATGGACCTATACATAGCCCCCATACTGACCTGCTCTCCAGCTGCACTGAAAGTCACTTTCTGGCTCTCTAGCCCTTAAAAGGACTCTCACCTTTTCCAACAAGGCAGGCAACACCTCTCCCCCCTCCCGGCTTAATGTGTAGTGAGGTCATTACCAATTAGTATCTCTTATAATCCAAGCCTCCCTACTCCCTAGATAACCTAAAGTGTCATTTGAAATGTGTTAAAAGCCTCCATTCAATTGACTGAGATGCTAATATAAAAACTTTATAACCTATGGGGAGTGGGAAACACTTCAGATGTTCCCAGCATTCATATTAACCCTATTTAATTGGGGGACTCGGACGCTTTCCCAATCCAAGGGTAAGTAAAACCAATACACCTCGTGACTTCAAATATTTTTATAAAAAAAAAAATCTTTAAAACGTTAATGCTTTATCAACTAGCAAAATAAAATACTATTCTGAATTATTAATCCTTAACAGTATTATGAATTTAGGCCCTGATCCACAAAGGTGCTTACACATCTAAACTCCACACTGAAGTCTTAGACCTAGGCGCTAAACTCTTGCTGAACCCTGTAGGCATCTAAATTCACTTGCCACCGAAGTTTCCAAAGTAAAAGTTCTCTTGGAACTCATGTATCAGCCTTTGGAAGTGCATGCACACTGTTACACTGTTGCATCTCTTTGGGTGTCTAGATGTCTCGCTCTCACCTAACCCCAACAGTGACTCATACACCAGGGAAGATAATCGTTTGGCTGCCTAAACCACAAGCAGGACCTGATTCAGTAGGCATGCTCACAGGTCACCTACCAGATCAGGTCCCATTCAGAATCCAGCCAGAGGAGGAAGTGGGATGTGTGCCCACCTTATCCCTTTTAGCCCATCTCTTGCCTAGGATGTGAGAGATCCTGGTTCAATTCCCCCCTCTCTGCCAAAGGGAAAGCAGAGGTCTCAGACCTATCAGGAGAGTGTTCTAACCACGTAACTATGGAATATTCTGATGTGGGTTCCCTCATTCATTTCTGCTGAAGCTGTTCCACTGTGGAGAAAATAAAAGAAAAGTGGTTGGAGTGGGGGATTGGATTCCGGGGTTTCCCACCCCCCAGAAGGGTGCCCTAAACCTCTGGGTTACACAACCATTCTCACTTACACATGTTTTCTTTCTGGCTAACATTCATTGGGATAAATGGAAACTGTAAATCTCACATAATTCCTAGGTGAGCTCTCTTTTTATATTTTACACAATGAAGATTTATTTGAACAGTTACTACTGCTGTTAAAAATCACCATGCTGAGTGGAAAATGTGAATAATGCAAAACATCTTTTACAATTAGATGCAGGTATATCTTTAGTAAAAAAAATTCTGTAAGATTAAAAATAAAGTGTGAGAATTCTCATTGCAGAAATATATGCAATAAAGCTTACTGCCAAAATGAGAACACACTGCATAATATAAAATATTTGGCAAAGACAGGAGTGGCTTGGCAAATCTGAATGTGATACTTCAGTTGCTGTTAAAACATGTCTTAGCTATTTTAATTAAAAAATCATGTACAGGGATGCATAGAACATTATACGAAACATTTCATTTTCTCTAGAAGTGTGCTGAATGGCAATGCAAGCTGGAGTGAAGTAAGCACTGCTAACATAACTTTATCAAAATTACAGATATTGTGACAATCTCAAGAGGGGAAAATGATGTTCAAAGATATACTGTTATCATGTAGTACTGAAGGATGAAATTTAGATGATAATATTGGCACATTGCCATATTATTTTTATAAGAAAATGAACATATTGATCTTCAACATTGATTTTGCTGTATCATTAGTTTGATCTATAGCAGATTATCTGCATTTATGAAACAGGTTTGTTTCACTCATTTGGAAAATGTTAACCGTGCACCACTGTTTCTCTCCTACAATCCTTGTGTACAACTAATTGTAAAAATCCTGAGTTACTTTCTTCTACCATTGAACAAAAGCTTTATTACAATAAGGAAAACAGTTTTATTCCTAAAGCTATTGTCTCCTTTTTCTACTTCATGGGCATGCTTCTGCCTAGAACCTTAGGTCCCTCCAGTTGGCTTTCTACTACAGATTTAAGGAAACAGTGCACATTTTGATACTGACCTCCTTTGTAAAGCACTTGGAGATCTGTGGATGAAAAGTCTAAGCAAGAGTTAGTATTATAATCCCTGACCCATTATCCTGAAATCATAATATGGGTGAGGAAAGTCCTACAGATCAAATTGCCAGTTGTATGTGAAAAGAAATCATATAAGAGTCAAAAGGGTGAAACCTTCCTCAGAAATGTAAACTGCATGTTGGATGTGCATTCTGGTACAAAGACACTTCTACTTACACTTCCTTTTTTTGTTCACTTTTTTTAAACGAAAATAATTTGCCAAAGTTCTCACAAAATTACATTTAGAAATTTAAATGACCTCTAGTCATGAACCAATTTTCTCCTGCATTGCCACAAATACAGAACTGATACCCAGTTGGAATTTCATAGATCTTACTTTTTGCCAAGGCTTGAGTGGAACAGTATCATCAAGCAAGGTTCTTGACATTCAAGACTTAAGCAAGTGAGCTGGCTTATTTTGTACCTTGCACAGTGGCAGAAGAGACCTCAGATTTGTTTCTATACTCTAAATAGTCAATGTTCCTACAAAAATTTGGAACATATAACGCACAATAAAGAACAATGTTTTAAAAAGTATCACCCCACTATTTTTCATTTAAAAATATTAGCAATACCATCACATCATCTATCATTTTTAGGACCTACAAAAGACAGTATTTTTCCTTAATAGTCCTGTAGAAGCAGTTAACCAAGAAAAACTATTCTCAGTGCGAACATTATCAATGGTATGAAGTGCACAAATAAGGAAGTAAACAATTTATTTTATTATTGTTTGAAATTCATTGCTGAAGAGAAGATACAAAGGCAAAATCATTTTGTTAGGGAATTTTGTTTTCAGGCTTTTGAAAGTGTATTAAAAACAACAAAGTTTCAAAAACAACTATAAAAGTTGCCATTAGTGTCATTTTATAGTACACAGTAAAGAAAATTACAAAGTTAACCGTTCATTCATGAATTCGTTGTACAATAGCTGTCTGCTAAATCTCTATTTGCTTTTTGGAATTAAGAGGTTAAAATTATACAGCAAACATTAGACAGTTTACCGATGTACAACATAAGACAAACATATTTACAGAAAACCTCTTAAAGCAGCAAATGAAGCAAAAGCACAGAAAATGCAGAATTAAAGGTGCCAGGGGATGCTGTTTAAAAAACAACTCAGCAGATCTAGCCTTGCAATGCAGATGGTAATAAAAAACGGTAAGGTAATCAAACGCAACAGCAAAACAATACAAAACTCAGGGGAAGGACTCAAACTTCTTTTGTGACCTTGTATATTGAGTCTGGATGAGCATCGTATAAACAACATCACCAGTGATATCATATATTATATTTTAAAAAGCTATCCACTCTTCCCCCCATAGTAACTCCTGCTTTTCAGTTTCTCCCATATTCACTCATCTTCACCAGGAAGTTCACAAGATGTAATTAGAAAAGTGACTTGTCGGTATTATGTCTGTTGTGGAATATCGCTTTCCCACATGAACAAATATAAATGAATATAAATAGTTGCTTTAATGATTATATCAGATATAGTCAGAAGGAGAGGCAGCAGGGAGTTGTTTTGGCAAGTTTATAACACACAGTGCAATCAGAACTCTACAGAACTCATTAGGAGAATGGGTCCATGAGTTAGACAACTGACAAAGCATGTCTGGGAAGTTCATCAACATCAGAGTGAACAACAGAAGCCGACTACTACAGAAAAATGGTCATTTCCTAACACAGGTTATTTTAATTCCTTTTCAGCAGCCCAGAATGATTCAAAGAGATAAAAATCACAGACCAAAAACTGTTAAAACCAAGAATGTCTAAGACAGACTAGATTTTAACACAGAGGATCAAATTCTCCTCCTTCACACAACTCCACTGAGTTCAGTACACAGGTATAATTGAGATGAGAATTTTGCCAATAATCTTAGGTTAAAGAACCTTCGTATGTTTTGCTATGTGACATTACTACACAACGCCAGTGTCACTTTGCTGTGCCTTGAACTTACTGGGATAATGATAGAGATAACGGGGCACCAAAGAGAGCTATATACCATTGCTATAAAGGAATTAATGGAGTCAAGTCTGAAGCAGGAGCAATAATTAATGAATGAAGAAGAGAAGACTCCTCAGAACATACCAAGCAGGGCAAATTAGTAATTTAGGGAAAACGGACAGCACGGGAAAACATCAGGCAGAGAAAGGGGAGAGAACTGCGCTGGGGAAAAGCCCAGATACAATAACTTTCTACATAGCTGAAGAATAAGTGCAGAAATTTTGGTTCAAGAAGCTCACTATGCTTGGGTAAGCTACTAAATTGTCTAAACATTCCATATCTATGGCCACCTTGAGTGGAGTCCACTGTACATCAAGACGAATTGTATTTTGTTAAAAGTATCAATTGCCTAGGGAGGCAAGTTAATTACATTGGACAACAATGTATTTAAAATAAAATGGTATACTTAATAGGGGTTTTGTTTTTTGTAAATTATAGTTAATATGCAATATCTATAGTATTTTGAAACAAGAAGATATTGTGATACTATACTAATTATACTATTAATTTTATTCCTCTTTTTAATCCAAGCTGCTTGGGACATTATATAATAGTTCAGAATGAGCCCAACCCTCCTCGCAGTTCAGCCAATGGCAAAACTTCCAATGATTTCAAGAGAAGGAGTGAGCCAATACATTAAACATATTATTTTAACAAATAAAAATACTAAGATAACATTGTCCTCCAACCTTACAGCTGGGAAAGCAAATATAGGAGGAGTGCATGGAAGAAAGGGGGAAAAAAAGTCTGGGGTAAAACTGGGAGAGTTTGATTGAGACAGATATCAAGGAGAAACAAGTGCTGCAGCACGGAAGCCTCCAGCTACTGTAATACAGTGTTTCCCAACCACTGTGCCGTGGCGTACTGATGTGCCCTTCAGCCTGAGCAGGTGTGCCAAGGAATTTTTTGAAAAAGGACTTGAAAAGTTCTGGATTGGCTCATGCATATTCTTGAGTTTATTTGGAGACTACATGGTGGTGTGCCACAAAATAATTAAAGGTATCAAGGTGTGCCACAGCAGAGAAAAGGCTGGGAACCACTGATCTAATGAATGATGGTGGAATCCCTAAAACATAAGTTGTGTCAGAACAAAGATTCCAGTCAAGATGTGGCTAGGGGAGGTAGTCTATAATAAAGATAAGGTCCATACCATTGAGTACTTTAATGAGCTGAAGATTTTTTAATCAATTTACCAATTTAGGGACCTCCAACATAATTAATACTAAATACTTGGTATTTACATAGTACTTTCCATCCAGGGATCTCAAGAAGTTTTACACACTTCAAAACTTCCCTTGTCAGAATTCACATCCAGATATGGGGTATGAAAGAGGTGGCCAGGGGCCTTTGTTCCCCCTTTTTATACCTTGACCCATTTAGCTGGAAAAATCCTGGCTGCATTATAGGTTAAGGCAGTTCAATGTGCTCTGCCATCTGAACTGTAGGTTCCAGCTATGGTTTTGCCTACATGCCAGGACAATGTGAAGATGCCCTTCTTTACAGCACCTTTTTATTTCTAAAGCGCTACCTGTGGGCGTTTTTCAGAACCACAACGTCTGAGTTACAAATGCAGAGCAAAATTTCATAACTCCACACACAAAATCGATATATACATTATAACAAGATAATAATACTCAGCAGATTACAACTATTCCAATGATATCTCACAAGGCATACTTTCTACAAGATTTATCACAATTTTGTAACAGTGGTGCCATATTAGTGTAGACAGTCACTTTCCATTTTCGACTGCATCCAACATGGTCCAACATAACCAAATGGTGATGATGTAAATCAGCAAGAAAACAAAGGAAAATATTCGATACATTACTGGTGAACTTATTAGCTAAGATGCCTATTCTACCCTCAGTGGATGTTGGAAATTAGCATTATTATGTGCACCCTGAAAAAAAAACGGATCCATCTCCTTTCACATTTTGACTGGTGAGTTTTTGTTTTACATTAGTAAACTGTTTTGTCACACCAAGAATATGGGGAAATCTAGAATATATGCAAAAATGGATAAGCTGCCCTGCAATGCTAGAGATCCATATGTTAACTTCTTTGAATGAAAAAGAAAGTGTACCACACAAAAAGAATTTGCTTCATCTGCCCCTTAGGGTGCCATGTTTTTCAGTCTCAAATGCTGCACATCCAATAAGTAGACAGAGTTATAATGTCAACAGAATTCACACTTTCATCAGCCCATTCAAACAACATACGGGCTCAGTGAAACATGGGTCTTGTAAACCTGTATGAATGTCACACTTTTGGCAGTAAAAAAAAGAACTAGGAAACACTCCAGTTGAATCTTTCCATCTTCTTTCTAGTCCAAAAACCTGACATTAAGACATGTGTGCAGGAACCACATTCTTCCTTTAACTCTGCTAGTGTCCAGACACCTGACATTTCATTGTATCTTAAAATGAGAGTATGGGGCAGACAAGACTTAAACAATATTGTATCTACCACAACAAGAAGCAAAACAAGATGAAAGGACCAAAAGTCTCAACTTTGTTTCACTGTTTCAATGCTGTTTATGTTTTTTTCTGGAGAATGATTCCTGGCAGAATGCTCAATACTGTAAAGGGCCTCTTGCTCTGAAAAAGTAACAGGACTAAAGGAAAGAGCACACCATGTAACCTTAAATCAAAGACAAAGGATTCCCTGTTGCCCCACCATGTCAAAATGTAACTTGGGAATGAATCATATATAAAAGAAGACAGGAGAGGAAGTAACTTGCTCTTTCTACCTAAGTAGCCATGTCCCTGTAAAAAGGCAGGAAGTTTGATGAACTGTGATAGATAGAATTTCTGTTGTACCAATTTTATTGGGGGAAACTGCTATTACTTAAGTTTCAGCATGCATTTAAGAATTTGTGGCAGCAAACGTAGCTTTGTTTTAAATTGTTATTTAGGCAGATGGTATCCGGTATTTATATATTAAGATGGAAATACTGCATTCTTCATTCCACCATGAGTGTCCCTCTATCCCATTTCCAATTGTATACTAATAGTACATTCTATTTCAAGCTTAGCGCCTTTCCTTTGGAAAGAGCTTAGAGGAACACTCTCAGAAGGAGAGTTTATGTTTATCTTCATGTACAAATTTCAGAGCCTATCTGTCTATAGGCAAAAATATAACATTCTTACAAAACTTCATTTGCCATCACATTCATAAAATTTAAGTAATTAAGGACACTTCCTGTTTACTCAGGAATCTACCATATAGTAAGAAGAATAAATTATTATTAACCTTATTGTTAACCTACCATAAATTGGAGCTTATTAACCTACCATAAATTGCCAAGTTAACAAGCACGACCATTGAAGTTACTCTACAGAAATGTTAAATTAAATATTCAAATTCTAAATAAAAGATGAAAAAAATGCAAATCCCAAAACCGGCAGAGTTACAAGAATGAACTGAGGAGAGGGCGCAGGCAGGCCTTCTCCTAGGTTCTGAGGCAGCACCAATCACCTCAAAACGTGAACATCTTTCAAATGTATGGAAGCATACAAATCTCTATCCTCCGCAGTCAGCCAGTCTTGTGACCATGCAGCCAGTGTGAACACAAATACATTGCAGTTAACTTGACAAGAGTATAGCTCACCTTCTCTTTCCTGTAGCCTTTGTTTTACTACTCCAGATGAATGAGGGAGAGACTGTTGTGGCCATCGCTGTTACTAGCATACATTTTGAAAATTCTGAGTGCATGGGGCAATCATGGAAAATGGATTATAGTAGCCAGAGAAGAGAAGTCCATGTTCATAGTGCAATTATCACATAGTGATTATACAAATTCATTCACTATGACTGGCTAATGGTTGTCAGCCACAGTTCACGGATTCACAAAGAATAGATTATTAAGAAATAATTATACAGTGATTCTGCAAAATGGAGCCCCAACAAATGGCATGTGTCCCTGCAGTCAGCCAGGCTATGACAATTTCATTCTAGGATAATTGGAACTACACATTGAAACCTAAATACAATATCAAAAATCAACTGTTTCCCCCCAAAATCAAAGGGAAAGAGATTCACTATTGTCACAGGGACATGGCTGATTCCATGAAGTAAATGACAACTACTGACACACAAGTCTTTGCAGGTTTTGGGCCCTAAGGCTTCAGTATAGATGATGAATAAAATATAATGCCTCCACACAGCAAATCACTAAAGAATGGGGACTTTAATTATAGGGATGCAGCCTGGGGTGCGCCAAACACCAGAAAAGTGTAAGCAGCCACTGCAGAAATAGAATCCATTAGAGCCTTTTAAAGCTGAGAAGGGGAGATGTGGTAATCCCCTCCCACTGAATGTATCCTGGGGTTTGGGCGGGGAGGAAGCAGATTAGCCACACTACCCCTCTCTCCAAAGACAGAAGATGAGGAAGTAGACTAAAGAGCCATGCTCTGAAATTCTGGGAGAAGAGCCCAACTGGACAATTCAGAGGCAACTGAAGAAATATTTGCATTTAACTGAACAACTCCACCTCCTGTAAAAAAGACAAGCCTCCTCCTATTGATCAATTATTTCATTGTTCTGAGGGAACAGAGCTGTTATGGTAGGTCCTGGTCATGGTAGGAGATGCAATTTCTTATGTAGCTAGGATCTTATCCCAAGGAGAGCTTTGGATATCAGCAGAGAGACTTGAATTGGACTCTGAATTCAATGGGAACCCATTGCAGAGAAAAGAGGGATGATGTGTTCATGGTGACATACGTTTCTAAGCAGATGGGGTTTTTTTGTGCTTTGTAACAATCGGATCTTTTTCAGGTTAGTGACTTCCTTCCTAGACATGAGTTATAATCAAGTGTGGAAGTCTTGAGTGCATGCATCAGTTGGCTAGTTCTGTCTCTCATTGAATTTCTTATTTATTTCATATTTTGGACAAATGAGTTAGCTTAGTTAGCCACCATGGCACATAAGGCACCTGAAGGGACTTTAAGAACACCTGATGCTGAGAGCTGTAGGATTATAAAAAGAAAGATTAAACTCCAATGCCAAGAGATGTTCTTGTCTGCATTAAGACTTAACAGACTACAGGGATCTTGAAAGGTATTTAAGGAGTGGTACATGGTTTTCATTTGTTTTTCCTATGAACCACTGTAAAAAGAAAAGTTTGTTGAGACTACTTCTCAGTTTGCAATTGTAGAGAGAACTGCTTAGTTCAGTGTGCTGTTGGAGCAAGGTACACTGACACTATTAATCAGATAAGGATTGACTAGCAAAAAGATTAATCTGATTGCACATGTAAGTAAGATTGAATGTACTTAAGATGATAAATACTTGGAGAAGAAAGGTTAATAAGACTTTACTATAAAATGATGGATAAACAAATTTCTTATATTCAAGACATTTTAACAAAAGCATACGATCCAATTACAAGTAAAAATCTCAGTAATTTTGTCCCTATATTGAGAAATCATTAAAAATCTGTATGAGAAGTACTTGTGCAACCTAGCCACATGTCACAGCTGTTTGTGGGGCAGCGAGACCTAGTAGCTGGAGCCAGAATCTGCAGTCATGAAACAGGAGTCAAGATCTGACTGGATCAGGATACTGGGAGATCAAAAGCAGAGACAAACTGGAGATCAGAACCATGAATCAGGAACCAAAATGAGCCCAGGTCAAGATATCCGAGGGTCAGAGGCAGGAGCCAAAGTGAAGGTCAGGAAACAAGTCAGATGCCAGGAAATCAAGCCAGGGAGGGAGCAGGATGCACACTCTCCAGAGCAGGGTGGAGCCAACTTGTTTGGAGAGCTCCTATTCATCCTGCTGGTTTACGCAGGGCCAGTAGGCCAATCAGCCACTCCGGGATTCCACCAATCAGACCTCGGAGGCAGAGCCTCACACTGGGGGTTGGATTTGCAGGTCCCAGGTCAGGGCTTGTCAACAAACTACCAGGTGGAGGTGTAGAGTGTAGCTGCTCTCATGAACTTTGCAGGCCCATGGGCCATGACACCAGGATGAACGAATTGCAAAGAACAGTTTAAAAGACCACGGTTTAGACAGAATCATTGTTTGCCGATAGCCTTGTACTCTATGTATGTTCTCAAGCAGCACACAAAAAGTGATTTGAAGAAAACAAAATACAAATTGCACAGTAAACAGTCTCTTATATTGATATACATTTATATCACTAAATAAACAAATCCAATAAATCCTTTGTTTTGATTTTGCAAAATCCAACCCCAGGCAACACAGTTTTGCAAAAATATTCTCACCTATAGTGAATTTTGGATGTCTGTATTTACCTTGTTCAGCCAACAGAACACATGGCTTAGTTATATTTGGCAGATTATATCCACTGGGGGAAAACTGATCTAGTTTAATGACGGTCATTCGAGAAACAGGATGGTGATTCTTACTTATTGGAAATTATTTATTGTTTAGAGAAATCACTAATAATACCTCAACTTTCATCACAGAATCTCAGAGCATTACAGAATTATTACAAGTATCACCACACCGCTATGATATAACAAACTAAATCAGAGACAGAGAATGGAATTGGATCAAAGAATCCTCATCCCCCATTTCTTGCGCTAATGGCTAGACATATTGCCTCTGGCAGTGACATTGCCTTTAAGGGGAAACTATAAGAGTACGATACTAACCTGGGAACTTTTAATTCATATCTATTCATAAGATGGAAATGCAAGTTGATCTCAGTATTATCCTAGACAAATAAGAAAAAGTGGCACACTTCATTTTGTGTGTGGCAGGGGGAAGCAGATTGGGAGAGGAAACAGCAAGTGGCAGCAACATCAAGGAAATATATTCTAATGAGGCCTAAATATTGTTTTGCTGCATCATGATCAGTCTTGATCAAAAGAGGAAAGAAAAGAAAATTGAGTTAAAACTATTAAATGACAGGAGCAACTCTAGCTACATTTAATTTGAAATGAAAATTCAAAAAACAAGAACATTTATATGGGGAATTCATCAAAGTTGTGTTCAGTGTCCCAGCTTTCATCAGAATATGCACCCTACAAAGGAAATGTAAATTCTATTTAGATAAAAATTCTTATACATATTTCGTTAACTTAAAAAAAAGTCAAGACTATAATTAATAAAGGCATTGCTTATCTGAGCTAGCTATGGACCTGCTTTCAGAGCACATTGTATTAATTTTGGTGTTACAGTCAAACCATAAAGTATAATAGTGTACACACAAAAATCCTGTTTTGATTAGCAAGACAAATATGTCATTATAGCCCACAGTGTGTCTGAAACTTGGCTGGTATTCTATTGCATGCTGCTTGGTAAGACTTCTTCCCTGCCAAAACAAAAGAGGAAAATACTGAGTTGTTCCTTCCAGTTGTAGTGGAGGTTTTTGTTTTGAATGTATTGACATTGATAAAGTGATCTCCACACATAACAAACAAGCCAGAACTGCCAACAATGAAATATATAACCTATAGTAACTAATGAATAAACAACAAGGCAGATGTTACAACACTCCCTGGGTCTGTAATCTAACAACTGTATTTTCTAGATGCAATTCTGAACGTTGAATTTATCCTATGCAACTTTAGTTTTCTACAACAACAACAACAACATGATCTAAATAATACAGGAAAGAAAATCAAAACAGAAAGTAACACCGCTCCACCCATGAATATCCATTAGACTAATAACAGTAATGGTATTTTCCAAAAACAGATATGCTACAGGAAATCTGAGGGTGTACATCTTTATGTATATGTCCTAAGAAAGTCTTATGAACAGACTAAATTTGCCAGTTCTTGCCATTTGATCACAAGTATTATGATGTGTGGTGTTTTTCTTAAAAGGTCAGCTTCTGGAATCATGTGATTATGTGAGAATTGCAGCTTTCATTTTCAGGAAAAAAAACAACAGATTCTAGACCTTGTGGTTTTGTAAAAAATTGAAAAAGCCTAAAGGCTAAAAATAATAAAGGTAAATAGAAAGACCCAAAAGTGAGTGTGTGGGGGAGTGAGGAGTAGTTTAAAACGAAAAACAAAAAAAACCCTCATGATTTTTAAGCCTGCCTCATGATTTACTTATTTGCCATCCTGACTTATTCTTTGAGGGATACCATGAATAGCAATATAGAAAACCGTCTCTCTCTTTAGTATGTTGAATTTCTCCTCTCCATTTTTTCTATAAAAATATAACTAAATAGAATGACTTTAATAGGTTTTCAATGAGTACTTCTAGAGTATTAAGTTTTACTTGTAATTCATTTGAAATTGGCAGGGATTTTAGTAATGTTTGTATTTGATCCTTTAACTACCTGAAAAATGGAGAAAAATTAACTCACTTAACTAAAGTAAAACAAATTTATGATTAATGATGGTTTTGATAGTAAATCTGAGTAATAAGATTGATCAAAGTTCAAAGGATCAATCTCTGAGTAACAGTCCCATCATGCTGACAAATAATAATAATAAAAAAAAAGGCAGCAGAATAAAAGAATCATCCCTCAAGTTTTACATGTAAACAGGCCCTAACAGAGCAACAACAAAATAAAAACATTCAACCGTCACCCTAGGCTACAAGCATAAGCAAGCCTTGTTTTAGAATGACTAATACATTCTGCTTGCAGTAGTAATATTAAGAATGAAGTGTCTGAAAGAAATGAGACTGAAGGAAAGGAGAATCTATTTTAAAGTGCCATTCTGTCTTTTTTTATTCTACTTTTTAAAAGGCTAGAACTTTTTTCACAGTCATTCCCTCTGACGCAGATAAAAAAATCTTAAATAAATTCAGTGCCACAATTCTGGTTATTTCTGAGGACAACTGTGGTCAGGGAAAGCATTCCACACTTTCACACAGGATAAAGCTATTGTATATAAAAGAACCCTATACATCTAAGTAAATAGGTTTTATGAAATGTAACCTTCATTCAAATTAATGAACTACAGCTGTGAATACCATATAATTGTTTTTATCCCAGAGGCATGCTAGTGAAGCACTTTCTCAAACCCTTGGTCTCCCAGAGAGTTATGGTTAATTTGTCATAATACACTAGCAATATTTCATGAGTTCATCAGCATCAAGCAAAAAACAAGCCTTCGCAATGCCATAGAAAGTTGATAATTTTCATTATAATAAACAACCATCTCAGTTTTCTTAACTTTATAGGATTAATATATTTTATTTTAAATGTATGTTAATTGCTCTCTAAATTGGCCACCCCATTGAAATGTGTGTTACTTTCTCCCCTTCCTCATGCCCCCTTTAACCAGCCAAAAACTGCATTAAAGCTAAGAAGCTATTCCAACATCTCTAATATCAGGCATCTTTTTTTCCTTTTTCTTTTCTTTTTCTTTTTTTTAATGACTAGATTGATGCCTTGGGGGGTTGAGCACACCCATACTTAAAAATATTTTCTCTGAATAACATGTAACTAATGAAACAAGAAAGATAAGGGCCAAACAAGGGGTTAGGTACTTGCAATAATGAACCTACAGGGTGAAGCCTATGTATTCCTATGTACTAATGTGCAGTGATCGCTGGGACCACAAAGGAACTGTTGCTGAGGTATTACAGTGGATGAAAAGCCTAGCCCACTCTTCAGTCACAGCCAAGTATGACCTGTGGATGCAATCAGATTTGCATCCACAGAACCCAGGCCATTCAGCGTGGTGTGCAATACAAACTATGCATGGCGTGGATCAGAAACTTTCGTTCAGAAGAATGGTGGAAAGGTGCTTTGGGAAGGCACAGATGAAAACAAACCAAATATTAAAAGACACCAAATAATGACAATACCCAATTATCCGACTATACTGAGAGAAGGACTGGAGACATTGGATATGGTTTAATCAGGCTGCAACTTTATTATTAGATGTCTGGGACTGCTGGGTCAATAAAAGTGTACAGTGCAGGTAACTCCATGATCATTTCAATCACTATAAGGGGGCTTCTGCCAGCCCCTTTTTTCCTTATTCCATCCTCGTTCCCAGCCAAGTGAGCCAACCCATTGCTGGGACCTTACCATCCTGACACCCTCATATGAAGGCTAAGGTAGGCTATAAGAAAAGAGGGGGTTGGCTCCCTACCATGCCAATCATAGGAGCCCCTAAATTCCCCCCCCACACACTCCTGTTCCGCTCCTTGAACAAACACCTCCTCTGAGTCCTTTACCAAGCCGCTGTGTCCCTTCCCCGTTGGGTCTCTAAACTGGACGCCCGCCCCACACTTAAGTAATGAGTTGCAACATCATAGCTTCACTCACTTCTATACTCACCAGAACTAACCTCCTGCAAACCCGTCATCAGGAAGGTGAAAAAAGCCCCACTCCACCTTGGCCAATCCAGTGGTGAGGGAAAAATTCCTTCCCAGCCCTCAAGAAAGGAGCAGCTAGCACAATGTGCACAGCCTGTCCCGGCCAAACTTCATATTTTGCCATTTCCAAAGGGGAAGGGAGAGTGGGTGCTGCTCCACCAGGTCCAGGGAAAAGGGGCTTCTCCCACCAGGCTTGACCTTTATCAACTCCCCACCCTTCTGGTCCCTGGAGGATGATCCAGAGTCGCCACGCTGACCCACCCCACATTTGCAGCAGTTCCTGTGCTCTCTCTCACGCCCCCATCTGTAAAGCACTACTCCTTCCCCCAGCAAGCTGGACAACAGCCTCCTCCCCGCTTAAAGGGATGGTGCAGTCATATGTTGTGACTACTTCAGAGAAGAGTCTATTTGGGACACAATCTTCTGAGGAAAACCTAAACTCCTTTTCCCACAAACCATAAAGAAAATAAATTTTTTAAATCTTGCTACTGACCTTTAACCAGTGTAAATTCCATACACAGATTTCTTCTAATTAGAATTCCTGTTTTCCTGATTTATTGAACTATTGCACTGTATGATTTTAATATGAAATTAATTGCACTAAGTGATTTAATCACACTGGCACGCATGTCTGGTGTTTGAATGTTATGTTGTCATCGTATAAACACATCCATTTAGCCACTTAAATGCATTTTAACTGAAAAAGGCTATATTGTAAAGCAATGTTTATGTGTCGGTTCCGGCAGCAAATAGTTGCATACTGGCCAGTCTCTAGCAAAGTTAGGAATGACAATTTCACAGCTCTCTGGAAAAATATGATCTCCAATTGATTTTGTTTTTTAAATAGGCATTTTCTTTGTAAAGTATCCCAGCTGTTCCATCAGGTTATTTTACAAAAGTATGCATTCTTTTTAAAGATAATTTCATTGAGTAGTTTATGGACAAGGTACAATACAAATATAAATAATACTTACATCTAGCTTGTATATAGTACATCAGTAGCTATCAAAGCACTTTATAAAGGAGGTCAGCATTTTATAGATGGAAAAACTGAGGCACAAAGAGGTGCTCAAAGTCCCCCAGCAGAGCCTGGAACAGACCCTAGGTCTCCTACATCCCAATCTAGTGCTCTTTCCCTTAGGACACACTGCCTTCCATAGTGACAACTTCAGAAAATGGATTCAATAACAGATATGAAAAATAATAAAGGTCCAACACCTTCAGAATGTTACAGTCGTAAAATCAATCATAAAAACCTTTAACGTACCTATGTAAAAACCTAAGAAACTAAAAATAATTAAATGGGCTGTATATTATAAAGAAGAGGGGAAAGTAAGGAAGGGATGCATTGATCACATGGACTTTCCTCCTTCCCAAATATTAAAGGTGAAATCCTGGCTTCATTGAAATCAATGGCAATTCCATTTACTTAATAATCTTTTTCCACATGTATATATGTACTCATGGCATTTGTGTTTTCACCCAGCAGTGGCAAAGGTATACATTCTTGACTGTATGATTCAGTCACGGTTGTTAATGGGATAAAGACTTTTTTACCCCTAATCCAGTTGATTGGTTCAAATCTAAATGTGGTCAAATAGTAACTGAACATTATTTCCATATATCGGCGGTTTGGTGGCTAATATGATATAAACAAGTGGTGCAAGCCCACTTACTATTGGGTAAATATTTACATCACAAAATTTACTACAACAAATAGTACTTCATTTCAGTTAAGATACTAAGGATTAGATTCTCATGATAATTGAAGAACCCACTTGATATTTCAGGTAGGCCCTCACAGACAGGTTAGAATAAAAAAGGTAGGTAACACCATAGAATCTTTCTTCACTACTACCCATGTTCTATCTGTTTTGTGGATGACCATGAGATAAAACAATACAAATATCAGAAATTCTCTAAATAAATAGACCATGCACATATCACAATAGAAGCCATTGCCTGGTTATCACTTGATCTGTTTGGGAGTGTAGCTTAAACCTCCAATCCTGCAAACATAGGGTCAAACGTCAGTGACATTACTCATAGTAGAAGACACTACCTACTTCCGTAATTGTTTGCAAGATTTATTCCTAACTTTGGCATTGTCTTAAGACTTTATGTTTTTTTCCTTTAGGATTCTGGGTCCAACTAGCCTGCTCAACCATGGGGCTAGCTTAAATTGCACAGCTTGCAGTGACTCTGTATGGAGCCATTCAACAGCTGAAAACAGATGGAGTACGGAGTGCTCCAACTATACTTTTTTCTTCTCTCAAATAACTCCCTTCCCCTATTGGGAACACTACCTGTCCCAGGGGGCAGCAAAAGGAGCCATGTAGGGCCATTCTGCCAGTCCTAAACTGCTAGGGAAGCTCCTTTACACAGGTGATATTTTCCAGGGACCTATTCCTGTCTCTTTATACCACTGGAACTGTAAAAAGGAGCTACGGCGAGAGGGAGGCAGAATCAGGGCCCAAGGCGCTCCACAATATCTGTTTATTTCTGTAGAAATCCCACAAGCAGCCACAGGATCCCACTAAAAACACTTAGTATCATTGCTGTTGGCACTGTAAATAAATCTCTTCCCTAATTTTTAAGGACAGAACCAAATGTTTCCATTCTATTAATAAATGTAAGAAAGTTCATTTAGTTGCATGTTGCAGCATGCATAAATACGGAGATGATTTCAGTCCCAGTGATGTCAATTTGACGTTTCACAAACACTAAACATACTGAAATAAAATTAAATAGCACAATCCAAGTATATATAGCTCCTCTGCTTTGTGAAAGGGTTAAATTTACCTCTTACTAAAATATACTTAAAAATGCCTGCATCGGACAGAGTTATCACTACAGCGAATTAGATATTCATAGCTCTGCTCTCATTTCTGCTACAGTAGGTGTGATTGTTACACTGCTGTTTCCCCAATTCTTTCGCTCCATTTAGTTACACTGGTCTAGATATCGCTTCACTACACACCAAAACAAACTGTTCCAAAACCAAGGAGGAGTGGATTTACAAAGTATGAAACAATGCCATATTTTCCCAGAGCTCCCCAAATCGGATGCAATACTAACACTGACGCGTGAAAGTCATGCTGTTCTCATCAAAATGAGGACCTGGCAAGAATTCTGTCTTGAAGAGGAACTACACATGAACAAGTGTGCAAAACTGTCAACATAAAACTGTAAATCTCAACACATTTGGGGGAAGTGGGAGGCATGTAAACTGCTGAAAGTATTTGGAGTACAGATTGCACTGATTAGTGAAAAGCAACAATTAATTTTGTCCAACGTACACCTCAGTAAAATCGACAAAACTTAATTTGTTCTTCTTAAACACGGTTATAATGCCAAACAATATCCAATGTACGTTTTTGTATGTATTTAACTGTCTTTTTCTTTTTGAAGACTGTAACACAACTTGGCTAAAGGCATATGTTAAATAAACAAAAGTCTTTCTGGTATCTTAGTTTCAATTATTCAGTGTTAGAATATAAAAAGACAGTTCTTAAACAAATAATGAATGTTAACTGTTCACACCAAAAGTGCTTTAGTAAATCAAGAACATTAAAAAATCCAAGCGTGTCAAAGTTATTGTTCCATAGCAATGGTAAAAAAGATGCATGGATGTTATTACAGTTGGTAACATATGCATAGTTTCCCAGAAGAGGAAAGGAACATAGCTGACTTAATATACTGCAGACTGAAAATCACTGAAAAAGGAGTTTAATGCATAGAAGATAAGAAAACAAGAAACCTGATTTAATTTTCTTTATACTTTAGAACTTTCATTCTGGTTGCCTTCTACTCAGAGCGTTAAATATTTTAAAAGAAATTATAGTACAAATTTTAAATCTGGTTTTACATGTCACATGCCTCTCATACAATATTGTTGTTATATAAAAATGCAGGTAATTTGTTATACACTCTACGAAAATGACAGGAAGGAGTAATGTATAAATACATTAAAGAATGGGAAGTTAACAAAATAGTTCCTTCCACTTACCCCCAGTTCAAATTAGTTTGGTCCGCGGGCCAGGAGGATTTGGGAATATTGCCAAAATGGGACAACAAACAGTTACTTATTTGTACTGTAATGTTGTTCTTTTAGTTGTGGGTGCAAATCTATATAGGCGTGCATGTGCGCAGTGCACCGAAGCTGGAGAACTTTGCCCAGCAGTGCCTGTTGTGGTGGCACACATGCCCCCTGGTCCCTTGTAGCTCCTCCCATGGGTGATTTAATAGCAGCGCCAACTCAACTCCCCTCAGTTCCTTGGCACCAAAATTGAAAACTGGAAACTTCTATGCAGAAGGGATAGAGGGTGGGTCATGGAATGCACATCTGCACCCACATCCTAAAGAACTACAGTATAAATAAGTAACAGTTTTTTCTTCTTCTTCGAGCAGTTGCAGATATTCTCCTTGGGTGGCTCACAAGCAGTAATAGAAGGAGGTAGGGCTTGGAGTCTACTTAAACAACTACTGCAGAATGGCCTTTCCAGAATCTGCATCTGATCTAGATATGGTCGCAACAGCGTAGTGTTTGACCCAAATATGCACAGCCCTGCAAGTGTCCAATGTAGAAACATCACTGAGAAATGCCACTAGAGCTGCCTGAGCCCTCATTGAACGAGCCACCAGTCTTTGTGGAGGTGTGGCCTCAGTTACCCCATGTGTTGTCAGAATGTGGAAAGTAATCCACGTGGAAAATGGCTACATAGCCACCCCCTGATCCTTCATTCAAGTCATGTTACGAGAGAAAAAGTCGAGGCAGTGCATGAAAAGAATTATCTAACATCCAATGAATGAAGACGTTGCTCCATCTGCACTTGAGTGAGGCTTAGGAAAAAATATAGGTAAATATATGGTTTTGGTTAAGGTGAAATTGTGAAACCACTTTCAACAAAAATTCAGGATGTGACCATATGTTTATGTGACCATAAACTGTATAAATAGAGGCCCTGCCATTTAGGCCTAGAGTTGACTTTGCAGATGTCATAGCAATAAGAAAAGCTGTCTTTTAGCAAAGGAGGGACAGAGAACAAGTTGTTAGGACTGAAATGAAGGCCTCATGAGAGCAGCCAGCACGTGTCAAGGTTCCAGAAGGGAATCCCTTCTTTTACAGGTGCAAAGAGACAGATAACACCTTTTTAAATCTTACCATCACAGAGTTAAAGAAAATTTACTTCCCTTGGAGCATAGAATGGAATACCAAGATCACCACTAAGGATACCCTCAACAAGCTGAAAGAGAGATCTGAAGACTTAAGGTAGAAGAGGCAATCTAAAATGTCCTGAATGCAGATTATCATCAGATGAGTTCCCTAAACCAGTGCCAAACCAGAAAACATACACCTGGCCAAACAGATATATCTAATAGAGGGTTTTCTACTATTAAATAGGACTCCCTGAACTACTTTCAAACATCAACTGCTCAGCACTGGATGCTAAATCTTACCACCATATTGTGCCAGTAGGTCAAGAAGGAGGGGAAGAGGTCAGGGAGGTCAAACAGATAGACTAAGTGGGAAAACCAACACTGTCTTGGTCATACTTAAACAGAAATAGTTTGGCATGATCCAGCCTCAGTTTGAGAGCAGAATGGGGGGAGGCATACATCAGCGCTGAACCCAAGTCAAATGGAAGGTGTTGGTTAAAGAGCCTAGACTGAGATCTGCTTGAGAGCAAAACTGATTATGGGTCAGTGTGTTATGGCAGCACAAGGGACTGCAGCAGTGCAAAGGAGTGACGTCTGAAAGCACTCCTTGTTGCACACAGGTTGATAGTCAGATTGCCTTATTCTCCGAAGATGGACCTCACACTGATCCTGGGAGAAACTCCTGCTGAGGTGATGGACCATCAGATTCTGAGCACCCTGTAAGCATGCAGCTGTGGGAATGATATCTTCCTTGGTGCAGAAGTGCCATAACGTTATTGTTTTCGGATACAGCTAGCTAGACCAGGTTTCTCCCGGCTTGTTCACTTAAGGAGTTGTGGTGGTACTGCTGAGAAGTATGTGGATAGCTGTACCTTTGATTGAAGCCAGAAAAGCCCAGCATGTGCTGTGACTTGAAGCTCCAGGACATTGATATGAAAGGAAATTTCCTGTTTGTTCCATAGGCCCAGAACTTTCAAAGCCTCTTGATGTGCACCCTAATCTGTTGTGACGACATCAGTAACCATAGCCATGGTTGGTGAAGCCTGAGCAAAGGGTACACCCTCACATACATTGATTTGTCCACACTGAAGGGCTCCTGGATTGCCAGTGGCACCCAGCCTAGGCTGTGCAACGACTGAGGCTCCGGGGGGATATGCTTGCTCTATATAAATATATCAGGGGGA
>ML675614.1:12248853-12400827 GCA_007922155.1 Mesoclemmys tuberculata | reverse complement strand
CTATGAGTCTATGAGTCTATGAGAACTCGGGAGACAAACCAATTTCAACGAACTCTGAAGAGGTGATGCCACCCCACACAACAGACTGTGTTTAAAAACTGGTGAAGGAAGCACATCAATTGAAATCCTACTTAACTAAATCACTACTAACTAAACAGCAACCAATATGCAAATGTGCAAATACATTCACAAAAACACCACTGACACCAAAGCATGAGATAAGATACTATCCTGTAAACTCTGACTCAGGACAGAGGTGGTAAGAAGGAAATGAGGGGGTCGGGGTGGCACCACCCTTAAAAAGACACAGGATGGTTATGAGGGGCCAGAGGGTGGTACATAATATGTTTTGGCAGCCTTTATAAAACCAACACCTACTGAATTGTGGGTACTGTACTGAACTGTCAGGTCAGAAGCAAGATATCTGCATCTTTTATATTTTTTCCTGGACACAAAAGTTTCCCAAAAAGACTATCAAAAAGCTTTAAACTAACCTATTGTAGTCTTTTCCTGCTGCCAAGTGATTTTTTTCAGTTACATTCCTTCCTCTTTTACTTCTGTACTGTGCTGGAAAATACTCTTTGGTAAGTCTACAAATGCTCAAGAGAGCACCATACTTCCCAGCTATTAGCCACTGCAATATGGAATAGAGCACCTGGAAACTCTGACTCACAAAACTGCAGTCTTAGAAATGTTATACAGACAGGTCCTTTGATAGCAAGAATATATTCCCTAATAAACTCTTCACTTTTTATCTGCTATCAGATTTCAAAGATAGCTAAAAACATAAAGCAAAGAAGTGAAGAATCATCAAAAAACATCAGCAACATGAAGATCATGTCATAAATAAAGCAATTATATAACTATCTTACATGTAAATGAAGATGAAGAAAACAGTAAATACTAAGGGCCAGCCTGTGTCATTAAGGCACAATCTTGCGTAGGGACAATGCAAAGCCAGATAATATTTAGCTACTTAACCAATTAATGTATGTAAAGCATTTTAAATTCATCAGGTGGAAGGCACTATAGAGATGCAAAATATTATTATTATTATTATTATTATTATTTTAGTAGTTACCATTATGATTTCTACAATTTAAGGTTGTAACATCATTGCTATTAAAATATTATACTATCATTTCTAGGAAGACTGGCACAATTGATTGTTTTATATATATATTTTATGTATGAGAAATGGTACTTCATCATGTTGTTAGAGCTTGTCCTCCAAGACTGATAGCTTTGTGCTGCTACTCAGTATTTGGTAATGCTTCCTGAAGAAACTGCAGTGTTTTATTAGCAAGACAATATGTGATCAATAAGCCTGAGAGTTAAGCTGTAATAATAAAGGTCACATTTCAAAGCTGCCTTCCTTTCACACAACCTTATTTTGTTGCTTTTGTTGGAAGCCTTTTCCTTTTTTTAAAGATTTTTTCCAGTCCAATGCGCTGCACCTTAAGGGGACAATTAGCTTGCAAACAGAATCATTCGTTCAGTTTAACTACTTATCTCCTTCACACAAACATTTTGTATATAGTAAAACTTGAATGTTTATTTTATTAAAATTTCAGAAACTTAAACTTTCCACATTAGCCAAAAAACACAAACAACCCTGATGATGTTTTCGGTAACATAAACCTTATACGATGACAAAGATAGAAGAGATAAAAAACATAGAGTAAACATAAAATAAAGAAGTAATGACTGCTCTAAAATCAGATGCCAACTACTGCTGAATTCTTCTCACTAATCTATTATAGTAAATGTAGTTTACATTAATCCACTTCTGTCCAGTTGTCTTTTTACTACCCATCCGAATGGATACCAGACAATTATAACAGCACGGCTATAATCACATTGTATATACAGCAGCAGCAGTTAATAGTATGTTGGAGCAAAAGGAGAAGGAGTGTTCAATAAGAACAAGAATGTTCATCAACACAACTCTTCTGAGAAGGAAGTTGTAGGCGACTGCTGACAGGTTGCCCACTGATTTCATAACGTTAGGCAATTCATAAAATGATCTGACAGACAAGTTTGTTAACTCTGGAACAAGACTACACACCAAAATGTTCTTTCACAGATTTCTTAAAGATTGCCCAAATGAGTTACTTTATATTAAATCATACATTATAAATTCTCAATGAGGTCAGAAGGATTTTTTTTTCCTCTCAGGTACTCAGCATAAAGGAGGAATGTTACATTTTATGTCTTGTACGTGACAGAAGCATATTAGCAAACTAAAAATGAGTAAGTTCTGTTGAAATAACTGCTTCTCAGCTAACGTATCTATCTTGTTTCCAATTTCATCCTGATTAAATATGTATTTAATTGATCTACAGAGTACATAGTACTGTGGCTTAATATAGGTGATTCTATAGGTGCTTACTTAAAAATGCCAAAGAACATAAATTCTGTAAAACGATAACATCTAAAAAGCTAACTTCAAGAAATTGTATTTTGGCTTGAAACTCACTAAAGCTGTGGTGCTCTTTGAGGGTAAACCTAGATGGGGTTGTTTTGTCCTGTGTTTGTATAGTGCCCTGCACTACAGGGTCCAGATCTATGACTGGAGCACCTGGGTGTTACCAGAATACAAATAAATAATGAATAAATAATAATAGAAGCAAATTCCAACTGTGAAATGCCATCACCTAGTGTCCTGCCATCACAAGAAGACAGTTTTATACTAGAAATTAACAGGAAGATTATTACTCATTTGCACTGCAGTAATACATAGACGCCTAAACCGAAATCAGAGCCCCACTGACCTAGGCACTGCGCATTCGCATAGTGAGAGGTAATTCCTTCACCCCACAGAGTTTACGGTCCAAATAAAGAAGACCGGCGGAGGTAAAAGATACAGACAAATGAAGTAACTTGCCTACGGTCACACATCAGGTCAGTGACAGAACAGAAAAAAGAACCCAGGTCACCCTTCTTCTAGCGTAGTACCCATAACTGAATTTCCTGCTTTTTAACTGGTACCATGGGAACCAGTATATGAGACTGGCTTTAAAGACAGGCACCAGTTCCTGCCTCTAGTTTCACTTCAGATTTCTCTGCCCAGTGAGCTCTTGCTTCATCAGCTAGAGAGGAAGGGGATCTACAGAAGATTAGGAGCAGCTACCCTGCTGCTTTTAATAGATGTGTGGAGCAGGGCTCTCCCAGGTTCCCCCTAACTACCTTATGTCAATGCCTCACAGCCTACTCCATAGCTCGTAGCCCTACAATGAAATATAAAATGTGTTTTTTCTGTAATATTTGTCTGTATTGTTTATACCAGAGATACGACATTAAATATATATTTACCACATAATTAGCAATATAATTCAGTTACAGTTCTTTCCACGTAGGTATTATTATAACATTATTAAAGCTATTGCTAATATTAGTTATAAACACACAGAAGCACTTTATAAGACTGATGTTCTTGCTGTAATTATGCTTTGTTCATTTTCGTATGAAAATTATTCATATCATTTTTGCAAAAAAATATTTTTCAAACACTCAAAAGCCCTACATTCGTACTACATGTAATGTAATAATAAAGGTCCCAATTCAGGAAAGCTTTCCTTATTCTGGACAACACAAACACAATCCCTCTTTAACAACCACGTTTGCCATGATGCCTTCAAAAAAACTTGGCAATGGTTAGGCTTTTAGTTTTATACTAGAAACTATCTTCTGGTGATGGCCAGGCACTAGGCGATGGCATTCCACTGTTGGAATTTACTCCTGTTGTTATTTATTTGTATTCTGATGCGCTGATACCATTGCCTATCATGCTGACTAATATTGTCTCATTGTTTCCTTATACTTCCCCCCACCTGTCTGTGTCCATCTGTTGTCTCATCTCATATTTAGATTGCAAGCCCTTTGGGGCAGGGACTGTCATTTTGTTTCGGTTGCACAAGGCTTAGCGCAGTGGGTTCCTGGTCCATGACCAGGGCTCCCAGTTGGACCATAATACAAATAATAATGTGCTTAAGTGCTTTCCTGATTCAGAGCCAGACTATTCCATTACTTGTACACAACTTCTCCTACACCAGAGAAAGAATTAAAAAGGGGTATTACTTATGTTCAGTGAAAGAACTGGGAAAAAAAGGAATGCCATAACTTTATATATCAGTAGAACTATTAGAACATGCTAGAAAAATAATTGATATTGTATACTATATCAAAAAGGATCACAGACTTAAGAGGTTTTGAAATGTTAGTTTCCCATTAATGAATTACAATGCAATTTTCTAGCCAACTAATTTCACTAAAGATAATGACTTGAGCAAAAGGCTAATCAACTGCCAATCAGGATTCCTTGAAGCACAGATTGTCAAATATTGGAGCAATTTTTACAAGTCATAAAAGCACTTCTGTTCTCTGATATGTCATAAAACCTATGATGAAAATCTGAAGTTGATGAAGCATTCTTATTTCTCCGGTGATTTTCCTAAACAAACAGCTTTCAAGTTTAACCACATCTTCCATTAATATTCAGGTCTATTAAAGGAGCATCAATGCTACACAATTAGCTGTGTAAATGTCAGTCAGAGAACTAAACAGATTAATCATCCAGGTTGTTTCCTCTGTGTAACAGGGTAGCTGGCCCATTAAATGAAATTGGGCTCAGCTCTTCTGTTCCAGTCATCCCAGGTGGCCCAATTAAGAGGGCAGCCAACTCCTGGGACTGTAAAAGGGCAGTCAGAAGTTAGACAGGAGATGAGAGCTGCCAAAGACAGAAGGTGATTCCTGAAAGAAGGTTGGAGGCAAGAGAACAGCAACAGAGGTTTGCTGGATGGCATCTCCAAGCCAGAGCAAGAGGGCTGAATACAGGAGGAGCAGCAGAAGATGATGTCTGATGACTTATCTGGAGCCAAAGGGATGAAGGAAGGAGGAGTAGAGGAGGACCTTACCTGCTGACATCTCCTTGCTGGAGAGCCAGATCCCAAGGAACAGTGAGAGGGCCAGGTGGAATGAGGAATGCTCCCAGGGCAAGAATGCTTCAAGCAGAGAGGCCATGGGAGCTCCCATTGGGAGCAGGACTGCATCCCAAAAGGAAGGGTTTGGGCAGCTCTCCAGGAAGAGGACTGATAAGGAACCTAGCTGTGATGAAAGATTCTGGAGTATGTCTAGAAACAAGGACTATATGCACTGGGCTGATACAGACTATGTTTTGGGACTTTTGTTATAGACTATTTGCAACAAGGATTTTGTAATAAACTGGCCCACAGGAGGGATATTGTTTAAGTAAGAGCCTGAAGTGGAGTCATTTTGGGTTACCCAAGAAAGAAACAGAGGCAAGGGGCCACTTTCAAGGCTGCCATGAGAAGGGCCTCCCCTCGGAGGCCACATGTTTATACTCTACAACGTGTCTGAAATGTCAATGTCACAGTTTCCCAGGGAAAAAAACCACTAAGTAAAAAAACTTCACCCAATGTAGTTTTTAATATTGCAACAGGGAAATATAGAAAATCATCCGTAAATATAATTTACATTTAATTTACACTCACTTAATTTCTGCATTCCTCATGAAACAGCACACATTTCAGAACTAAACCTTGCAAATATGCTAGCTGCAATTTTCTTTACTTTATGAGCAACATAAGCCACTGATCTTTCCTGACTGGTTAAATGCCAGTCTCTGAAGGTTGCATTTATGTATTTTTATCTAGTTTGTCTCCTTCCTTTCTATTTTTAAACTAAATAATTAATTATTCTTCCGTGTTTCTATTTGGGGATTGTGTGTGTTTTTCAAAGACATCAAGGCAGCTTGAATTCATCATTACACATCTGATCCTGCTGTAATGTTTTAACGTGTTAATACATAGCATCTGCAATGTGAATAAATCTTTTTGTTGTTGTGAAAAGTACACAATTAAAAGTTCTATATGAAGTAAGCTATCGTGCCCTTGAGTACCTTTGGATATATGACTTCTGAAAGGGGAGGGATATAGCCCAGCCCAGCACACTAAAAAGCTATTGCTACAAACTGAACATACTGCATGATCCCTAAGGGCTCTAGAAGAAAAGGGCACAGAATTTAGATTAAACTGCACATTTTAATTAACTACATCATATTAGGTCAGCTGAAGCTCTTTAGTTATACAATTAAGGGCTATATCTAAAAACAAGAAATTGAATTCAACTAAGTTTTTATTGGACTACTATGTTTCACAACTCTGTATAAAACTGGCAACTATACTGTACGCATGTTCAGATACGCAGCAATAGATGATAAATTTCCTGAGGCAAGACTAAAGGCAAGTTAAAAAAAAAAAACTGGAATTGATAAGAACTTAACAAGTAGCTGTGACCCATATATAAAGTGGAGAGCGCGGAGGAGGCAATTTAGATCTGCAAAGAGCTCTCCCTTGTCTCCAGACAAGAAGTACCCTACCCTCTTCTGCTTACTGATAGATCTTTCTTATGCCTGCAACAGAAAGAAGACAGGCTCCAGAGCAGCCACAGGCAGGCAAAAAAGGCATGGAGACTTTTTCCATTATTATGGAAGTGGAAAGGATTAGATGCCTCTGTGCACTGCAGTAAAAGGGGACGGCTTGCCAGAACAGAAAGCTGGGATCCTCCCACCACCCACTCTTATCCCTTGATGATAAACAGTAGATGGTGGAGCAAAGAATAGGTGCCCTCTTCCAACAGAAAACCAGGGGGAAGGAATCTGGAGACTGACATAACAGCTACAGCCACAGTTATTACATGATGCCAGGGAATAGAGAGAGAGAAATAGAAATCAACAGGTTAGGATCTGACGCTGTATTTCCATACATGAAAGGCAGACTGTGCCTGCTGCCAGGCAGCCCTTGCCACTCAATTTAAGGTCTCTGTCTGGCCAGCCTTCTCCTTTTCCCAATCTCTGGAGCAGTCTAATTTCTCTACTCTGATTAAAGCTGAAGGGAAAGGGGCCTCCAGATACAGACCCTTCATTTGTCTCCTCCATCAGGTCACAGGAAGCAGAGACCACCCAGGCAGCAAGCTAGGAGGCCTGCCGTAGCCCTGCCTAAAGGGAAGAATGATAGGACAGGGAACCAGACTCCACTAACAGTGAAACGAGCTGCTCTCCCTATTATCTTACCCTTACCCTCCTTGGGTCTATGCATTGCAAGCCCCTTTCCCCTCTGCTCTTTGAGGCTGGAGATTGAGGGCGACTACCTGTACACCTGTTCTTTCCACCACACAACCCTTGTCTCCAGGGTTTGCAGAACGGTGTTGGGGGTGCATACATATCTTCCCTACTAATATATTGCTCTCCGATCTTTCATCCTGTTCCCTTCCACCTCCCAGTTTGGGCAAATATGTCTCTGTTTCTTCTCCCCACTAGACTGTCAGCAACGTAGCTGCCTCCAGCTGTTGGCATGAGATTGCACCACTTGACAGTGGATTGACAGCTGGTATATTGCGGCCACTGTCTCTCATGCTGCTCATGATCATCTTACTGTTACCTTGTGCGTCTAATGTCTGTCTGTTGGACACCAACTGTTGTCTCTTGTCCTCTACTGAAAACTTAAGTTCTTCAAGGCAGGGACCTTCTTTCAGCTATGTGATGGCACAGTCCCTAGCACGGTAGGGCTCTGATTGCGAAGTGCGTCCCTGTGGACTACTGGAATACAAAAAATAATTATAATAATTTTGACTCTCAGATTAGAGCGGCAGAACACAGGATACAGGGCACTGGCCCCAAGAGTTCTTGGCAGATAGCAGAGCAGGTGAGAAATGTTCTATTCCCCTGTTGAAAGCAAGCTTCTTCCATATTGGGCTTTTACTATTACTTACCCTTGCTTTTGTAGAATAAAAGAAAAGTGAGGCAACTGTAATTTAACTAAATTAAATGAGGCGATATGGATTGAAAGAGAAACCTCTTTGGGCTTTGTAAACCAGTGGGCCAACTCACCTGCCGACTAGGCAAATAAAGCTCCGACAGCAACAGAATTTCAGTCCCTTTCTTCAGGGAATCAATCTGCTTCTCAAAAACCAGAAAGTTCAACAAAATTCAAACAGATAAACCAAGTCCTTTTCTGAAACCCAAGGTCTTCCAAGGAACCTGTCTGCCTGCCTCTCTCTCAAGGGAGCTCTTTGTTGGCCTTTTACCTAAGGACCAGTTAACCTGCAGGCTGATGGTTGGCCATCATACCAATCACCTGAAAGGCAGCTAATTAGTGACAGCTGGCACTAAATCTGTCTCCCTTAAGGGGCCATCCCATCCTGTGACAGGCTCTCTCAGAGCTCCAAATCCACAGTTCTCTATTAGGATATCATGTGACAAGAGATGCAACCACGGAAGAGCCAATTTACATGCAGTATATCATTACTGGTGTACAAATTCTCAGTCATACCCAGAAGGCATGGTGCTCTTTCCAGCCGCTTTTGAAAAGTTCTCTTTTCCAATAGAATATTCACACCTCAAGAAAAACTATTCAGATCAAAGAAGCAGACTGCATAAGTAGGCAGACAGCAAAATATAAAACAAGAAATAACAACCCTTCTGAGAGAAGCAGGACGCAACGTGTTTTATGCTCTTTAAATACTAGCCCAAGAAATGTTCATCTGGCTCGCCAAACACTTGCTGAATGTTTAAGTAATGACAGTACTTCACTCTCCTTTGGTATAGATCACTGATGGAAACCACTATTCTCCCCTGGTACGGTAATCCTTATATTTCAAGGAGCATAGCTAATCCCTGGTAAACCCTGAACATGGGTGAATCCTGATATTTTTATTTTTATTTTTGTTTTTTTGGTAAGGGTTGCTCTGAGCGGACTGCTAATATTTCCAAAAACTTAGGGATTTGTGAATCCAGGAGAAAGTACAGTGGCCCATATGCAGGATGAAGAACACAAAGGCATGTCAGATCTAATAAATCAGATTGTAATAATCAGGTTTGCATGTAAATTTATACAAACATAAACTGTCGTAAGGGAGCCAAGCAACACCTATAATTAAGGTTGCACAAATTTCCACTCTAAGGGATCTCTAAGTTGCCTGTACATTTGTCTTTTTTTTTTGTGTGTGGCTAAAGTTTGACAGATTTGTTTTCAGATGGGAGATTAAAAAAAAAAAAAAAAAAAAAAAAGGTGAGCCAAAATGATTCATCTGTCTTCATGAAGGTAGTGAGAATATACATATTTTACATTATATTTTTGTCTTTTTTTTCCTCCTGATAGCTCCAAATCATCAATGGGAGATGGAAGAAACTTGACATTTGCTGGAGATAGCCCCTACCTCATTTTCAGTGGGTTTATGAAAAATGGTTGTGAATTTTCAATTGAGAGGGCTTAAAAATGTACATTGCGCACTCACGATGGCTTTCACAGTGTTACCTCTTAACTGTGTGCCAACTTTCTATTGGTGCTGCATGAGTGTGTTGCTTGGGACAGATAATAAGAAGCACTGTTTCTCTGTGATTAACAAAGTTCTATCAAGAAGGAAGTAGGGCAATAACATCTTATGTTTTACAGTTATCATTAGCTGAACCCCACCCTGATATGGCAATGGAAAACATCTGGTACTTGCACACATACAGGTTAAAGAATGCAAATAACTTGTCCCATTATTAATTCTGAATGAACCATTAAGTTTATCTATAACCACCGCATTCCTGGATGATTTCATAAAAAGTGAATTTCAAATGAGATCCCAGCAGGGATGATGGAGTAGCGGTCATGGTAAAGACTGTGTGAAGGAATGTGTTGGATTGCAGTCACAGTACACGTGAAGGTGTGGAACATTCTGAACTGGTAGCAAAGAGGTTGAGGGAGGAGGTAGATTAGCATTCAAAGTGAAGTACTGAGTGCGGTGGCAACAGTATCCTCCAATAAAGTAAAGATATACAAACCTTTTCCCCCTAATTATTTTTATTGTGTGGGGGTAGGGAAGTCAAGGGTACCTGTTCTCCTTCTCCTCCACCTCCCCTGATGACCTATGACTCACTTATATTCCCACATTCAGGAAAACAGAAATATAAATGTAGCTGACAATTTTCTGTAGGCATCTGTGTCTCAGTCTCAGGGCAATTGCACAAGTATTCCTCTTCAGTGATCCACCATTGGCACCCACTTTAAGGCTTTTGGTTCCCAGCCATCACCCCTCTTGGGTGAAAACCCGTGCCTCACTCCCTCCTGACCAGGCAATCTTTAAGGCTGCTCACTTTCCTGCTACACCGTGATATCCCCCAAAAGCCAAACTGCCTAAACAGCTGAGTGTCTATGCTTTGCTTTCTCTTCAGAGGCTATAAACTATGTAATTGTCAGCAGTTACAAGTTACCACACACTTTTTCTAAGCATACACATTTATTCCTAAGGTGAAAGCATTACAAAGAAAATATTTTTTTTTAAATAAAAACATACATGCATGCTAAAAAGTTTACCAGAGGTCCCTTCAACTCTGACCTCAGACTCTAGTAGGGGTCAGTCCTTCAAAACCCACAACTGAATTTTTTCCATGGTTACAACTACATAACCGTTTCAGATTCAGAACCAGAACCTAGACTGGGGAGATCAGCCTGTTTCTTTACACCTCTTGGGCTACTGATTTTGTGTCTGGGAACAGGTAATCAGCAAACAGTAACCCATTCCTTAGGAAGAAACTTCAAAAGGCTGGGTTGTCCAGTGATGGGAGAGGGTAATTTGCATTAACCTCTCCCTAGGTATTTCTCCCTGGAAGTCCATTTAACACTTACTAAACCCAGAGTCCACTCTTTTCTGGCACATTTCAATACAGTCCTTTGAACACCCAGGCTTTGCATCAGGTCTCTCACGTATAGAGGCTACATACAATCCCAGCCCACAATAATACATAAACTTAGTACAATAAGGTTTTTCAGGGATATCGCAGGAAACTGTCACGTGTCACAATTTGTACTTCATTTATTATCATAACTTCTGAATACAATTCCAGGCTTTTAGAGTGAAATACCCCCGGCTGCCTTGGAAGTGAAGAACTGATGCTGAAGCAATCTTAAAGATTCAAAAGTACCATTATATCAGTTCTTGACATGCAAGACACTAGTCTTCAAGCCCAGAAGAAAATACAAACTGTTTCAATGTAACAGCTTGCTTGCCTGCCTTCTTTCCTGCAAGCAATGAAAGAAAAACCATTTGAAGTAGGTTTATTTTGAAGTCAGTGGAATATAGTAACCAAGGAATGAGACACTGATTTCCCGTTTTCTTTTTGTTTCCATTTTAATTTTTGCCTTCCCCCACCTCACCCTCATTTATTGGATCACTTTACCAGATTCTTCTCCATCCCACCTTTCCTGACAAAAGACTGTCTTGGTGCCATCTGTCTCACTCTGCTTCTGCCACTAGGTAACGATGTTACTGAGTAAGCCTGGCATAAGACACCAGAAAGATCTAGTGAGCCACAGAGCTCTGATAATTCAGGAAAACTAGGACGGCATATACCCTATTCACAAGATGCTACTGGTTGGACTTAAAATAAATATACAGGGAAAGTGTACTTATGCCCCACGGACACATCCTGTACCTCCTCTTATACCTTTCTGAAAATATTGAGCTTTCACTACAGCGTGGTCTGAGGAGGCTATTGGAGATACACAGAATTCATGGGATTTGGTTGTATCTTATTCATATTTTAAAATAATTATTTAATTGCAAAGTTCTTTTGACTTGTACCAAATGCTAGACAAAAATCACCAATATGGTGCAAACACAAGCCCAAGTCCTGTAAACACTTATAGTCCTCCTCAACTTGTCCCACTTATTTCAGCTGGACTATACAAATGCCTAACTGTTCTCATATGAACACCATCTCTCGAAACCAGAAGAAAAAATTATTTTCAAGCTGAGATGCTAAGAAATAAGTTAACACAATTTCAGTATGTTACCTGCAATAGTTTATTTTTTCCGTTAGTTACTGCTCTGATTTGCATATTCTTATATGCAAAAGCACAATTCAACCTCCCATTGAATTGATACCAATATCTAAATATATTGTGGAGAGCAACAAAACTTGCTTTAAATGGCCTACTGCTGAGAATTAAATACTTGATAAATGAGGACTGTGTTAATTTGTACTTAACTCATTTCTCCTTGGTGATTAAACATCTGGTTAGATAATTTACACTTAAAAGCTGTATAAACAAGGCACAATACTGAACAAATTTAGTATATTCTTTTGAATGCAGTTTAGTAGAAATAAAAACCAGAAAACCCATGCCCAGCTAGTGAGAAACTATGTTTGCAATTCATTCTGTAGATAATGATCTTCTGACTGTTAGCTTTTACAAAATAACTAGTGTGGTGTATGATTCAAATCACAGGTAAGTTACTGAATATTCCGTTTCACAGCTTCAAACCACATTTTTAAAAGTAGCTAATTTAGGAATAAAGAAAATCCCCAGGCAGTCAAACATACTGTATGTAGCACATTGCAAAACTTTGAAAAAGTGAGGGGGTACAGTATGGGAACCTGAGTAGAATATTTCTTACAACATAATTGGAAGAAGAGCTGTCTAAGGTTGAGCAGAGGCCATTACATGCCCAACAGGTAAAACTGCTCCTTTACAATAGGTGGAAGTGTCAAAACTCTTATCTGCTACTCTAATGGTCCTTTTCCTTTTGGCTCAATTGCATAAATTCTTCAGTGATATTGGTGACACTTTTAGGGGACAGCATCTACAAAAATATTGATAGAGTGCAATCTTAATTGGCTATCATGTATTTTAATAGTCCTTACCAAGGCGTAAACAGAGGAATCTCGTGTAGGATTAGAATATATTTGGCACCTATACAACCTGGTGTAATACAGCGCTGGAGTCCACAATTCAAGAAGAACGTTGATAAATTGGAGAACTAGATTGGACAAAATGCTATTAAATAAGCAGAAGGGGCCAATTCTGCAATTGCTAGGTCTCCCTCATCTCTAACCTCTATGCTTCTATGACTACAAAATGGTGGAACATCTTTGAGACAAGAATCTCATGTGAATGAATGTTGTAGATACAAAAAAAATGTGTATAACAAGCTAAGGACTTGGGTGCTATAAAAGTATTGCCTGTAGTAGGCGGGGAGGGAGGGAGGGGGAGAGAGAGAGAGAGAGGTTGGCACACTGGGCCTGGTGCAAGATCTGAGGCTTGAACCAGAGACTGGACATGTATTACAGATGCTTACAAGTTCACTGTCCAGTATATGAACTTGGCAAAGTTTTTGCCAGTGTACTAGTCACTAAATATTTATGTAAATATATTTCATCTAGTACAAATACATCCCAATATACTACAAGATAAGATGGTTTGACAAAATAAGGAGTACGGATGTTTTGTCCAAGACATCAGGAACAAGGGGAGGTAACAAACAGATGTCATGAAATACATGAGGTAATGTGTAAGTTGTGTATTCTACTTGTTTGTCTCAGAGGATAAACCTTAACCCTCTGTCAAGCCCAGGGGAGCAGTACAAAGTCCCACTGCTGACTTGAGCTGGGTCCATTGTAATGGGCATGTATGTGTTATTGTACCTGTACCCATGGAGCCAAGGCATTAGGACTGTACTCCATTGACAATAAACCTGGCCGAGCACCTTCATCACTAAATTGTGCCTATGGTCTTTATTAGTAATATCAAGGTCTGCTGGATTAACATGCTATCTTCAAAGACAGAGGCACTGAGCAATCTGAACAGCGTTACTTAGGTAACGACATTCCGGCCTTCAGCGCTTTACAACACTGAGTAGTATATTAAGATCTGCTGAACCAGCTATCTGCGCAGAGTTGGACAGCACACTGAAAGAATACACATACACAAGCCAGCTGACAACATTAACAATTTAGGAACATAGGAAATGACATACCAGATCATCCCAGTGGTCTGTCTAGCCCAGTATCCTGTCTCTGACTGTGGTCAGTAATAGGTGCTTCTTCTGCCACAAGTAAATAGAAAGAACAAGCTGTAGAAGATTGCAGGGGACATGAGACCCCTGCCCTGGCCCCCAGAGAGTCCCGACAGAGGTGAGATCTCTCAACAACTCTATTTCTGTGAGGAAGAGCAAGCAACAAGTGACTGCAGAGGGCAAATATGGCCATGCAGACCTCTGATCTCACAACACCAGCAGTCACTTGCCTTTAGAAACTTCCACTGACACTGGCCTCATCTGATTCTGTCTTTAAATTTTGTTTCTTTCACTAACTCTGATTCTGCAGTGAGTGGGTAGTAGGAAAAGATCATGGGAAGCCAACAGGGAGACAGACAGTCTGTCCTCCTTGACAGTCCGGAAGAAGGAAGAGTGGAATATAGATAGTTTTAATAGGTAAGGGTTTGAAATTATTAAAATTTGATAATGGTGTCCCCACCTCAACGTCTTGCTGTATTTGTGTGTTTTTTAAGGACAATACCCAACATTTTAAAACACTGTAGCACTAAAGAATAGGAGGCAGTTAACAGAACAAACTAATAATAACTGATAACGGGGCATCTGGGGATAGTGAGCGCACGCGCACACACGCGCGCACACACACACACACACACACACACACACACACACACACTTTAAAAGGGACTAATGAAACGTGTCAACCACAACCCAAAGACTTCTCTTGTACATTCTGCACCATTTACAAAAAATCATCAACATCACCTACCCAGAGGGAAAATTTCTCACTAGCCCTAGGCATTTCGCGGTTATCTTACACCCTGAAACATGTGAGGAATAAAGTTTGCTAGTCAGAGTTCCAATTCTAAAAGCCGGAGGACATTCTCACTGCTTTGGGGAGTATGATCAGACGTTCTGATCTACTGAATAAAAGGTAATAAGATTTTTATTTTTCCAGACTTAAAACAAGACATGAAATAGCAAAACAAAACACTCAGCTACATTCAGGAAAGATTTTTCAAAAAGGAACCACCATTTGACACTAATTCTACCAGTCAAACTGAAGTTTACCTTTGAGAATAAAGACTACATCTTTTCACAGGTTTTATGATGGTAGAAAAATTGCTGTATGCACTAATGCAGATAACTCATTTAGAGAAGTACTGAGATCATTGATTTGTGCCACACTAGCTTGACACATGCAATATTTGGAGTTTACTATCAGTTATGGAAGTGGTTCTCAAATTGGGATCTGTGGCCTATACCGTGGGTCTGAGAGCACCGATCAGATTATGATGGCTCCTTCCCATCATTTCCACCTGCTAAACTGTATTAAAAGAATCTAAGATACATGAGTACTTTTCAAATGCTAATTTTTCTTCTGAACAACTGGGGTAGTTGCCAGACGGTAGGGCCAATACAAGGAAATGGTATACGAGATCATGGAATGCCAGGTGATCCATGAGTCAAACTTCTATTAAGATGGGATCCATACTACGAAAATGTTTGGAAACCCCTGGATTGAGCTATTTTGGGATCATGAGAGTGACTTTACACGCAGACATACACAAGATATATAGTTTTTATATAGATACATATACACACATATATTCACCCACCCATATGTATGTCAGATGCAAACAACACCCCCCCCCCAACACCGGGGGTTATATCCAAACGGCTCTCTCTCTCCCCCCCATCCTTTTCCTAACCCCATTTCTCTTTCCAGCTCCCAGGTGTACTCTCCTTGCCCAGCCAGGCACAATCCCCCTATCCTGTGGTACCCACCTTTGCTCACCTAGTGTCATTCTTCTGCCAGCTCCCAGTCTCAATCTCCTTCCAGCTCCTCATCCAGTCTCAGTCCTCCCGCACCTACCTCCTAGTCTCCTCCATCTCTTCCCATTTCCCTCCACAACTCCATACCTGTGCTCCTTGCCCAGAGGTTTCCACTCTCTCTTACATCCCTACTTCCAGTCTCCCTCACTCTTCCTGCCAGCCTCTACTCTCAGTTCCCCCATTTCAATCTCACCACCTCCACAGGTCCAGCTCTTGTCCCCTTTGCATCAAAATCACACAGCTTCCTCCTCCATACTACCTTGGCCCAACATGGCGGCCATTAAGAGCACAGGAGAGAAAGTCTCCACGTTCTCAGTTCAGATATCCACAGGAGCCAAGGGATGCATTTGCAGGAAAAGTCATGAATGAATTCAGGGGCTAAAATCTAAGTTATCTGTTCTGCACATTTTTCAAAGGTTTATAACTTAGCCAAGTTTGGGCAGATTGTCACAGGGAAGGCAAAAGGCACATCCTTGACACAGAAGCCAACTTTTTTCCAAATTTCAAAGTCCTTGCCCCATAGCATGAGGATGCTAAAGGTATTCAAAGAAAAGATCAGCAGAATTTTTTTTTTAACATAGACACAACATAGACTCCCTCACCCCATTCTCAGAAATGGCAGAACCAGTCATTTAAAAAAGTCAGCCTGGGGAAGACAGCTGGAATAGAAAATTTCAGTTCAAAGGACTGAAGCTTGGCAAAGTTATAAGTAACAAAAAGCAGGATCTTATAATGGGAAGTGTCAGGGAACCATAAAAATAGACTGTTACCAGCCCTGCCTGTAGGTATAAAAAGATAGTGTCTCCTACAAAGCTGATTGCAAGACACAGGTTGTTGTCTTTATTTACAATACATGATTCTAGCAAATTAAGTTAAAAAGGCATTCACACTCCAAGCAAGAGCAGATTTTCTTTGAACCTAGGAGTGTAAGTGATAACCAGTGCCATCTCTACATCCAAAGAAATCCACTAACTTCCATGCATCACAGCACAGTAAATACATTAAAATGAATTACAATCTCCATACACTTTGATTTTCTCTTCAGCTCTTACTTTCCAAATTGTTTTTCAATACCATTTCCCTATTAAAGGAACTATATATACCTGAAATACCAGAAAGCATTCATCGCAAAAGAATTGTAGCATAGCACCATGCTCCTCTCTGTGAAATTCATTTAATTAATATGGAAATCAATTACTTTATCTGTCTTCTCAAGAGAAAAGCTGTGTGAATGTTTGATTAAAAATACAACGTATAACAAAAATATATTTAACCAGCTAAACCACCAAAGTTTTGGTTGAAAACCGATACAATCACTGTATAAAGAACATGAAATCAAAGAAATCAACATTTAGAACATCAGATTCAGAGAATGAGGCATTCTTTAGACAATGTTTTAACTTTACATGGAAATTACACATGCAGTGGTAATATCTGTCTGCCTTATGCTGGGGTACAAATGGCCTAGAGGCACATCCCTGGGTGGTGGATGGGTGTAGCCCAGCTCGGGAAAACCAAAAGGGTTGCAATGAATATTATGGAAGAAGGTGCCCTGAACAAACAGTATCTAGAACACAGGTGTCAAACACAAGGCCCGCAGGCCGAATCCGCCTTGTGTTATCCGGGCCGGCAGTTTTTTCTGAGCCGAGCTCAGTAAAAGTGTGCAAGATCTCGCATCAGCACAAGGGACCACGAGATCTCTTTTAAAAAAGGAAAAGGCTGTCGGACTCTCCTACAATGCCGCCGAATTTCAGGGAGATGTCTCGGCGGAGAGTAGAGTATGTAAAGCAGAGTAGGGTATGAGGTCTTTTAACGTATGGTATGCGTGGCCCCCTTGAACTGAATTTAATTTAAATGTGGCCCGCCATAGGAAGTGAGTTTGACACCCCTGATCTAGAAGAAGGAAATCTCTTATTCCAGACCAGGGCTGATAGAGTTCTCTTAGCCTCTTCAGACAAATCTCTGTAGAAGGAAGACTGTGATTTCAAATCCAACAGTCCAAGCTTGTCAGCCTACAGACTACACCTTCTCTTAGCAGGCCACCAGGTTATGATATGGCATTCCCACGAGCTGTATGGTGGACTGGCCTAACAAGCCATTATCATCCAAACAGAAGCAGTAGAGCAAACCAAACTGATTTATATGGCTTTTGACCTAGGCCTGGTAGGTCTAACAAATGGAAATTGTTATGGATTTTGGAGAACAGTTAAACATGTGACATGTACTGTGAGCTGGAATGTTAAAACTCTATTCACTCCAGACCAGACAGAGCTAGGAGTGGAGGAATTAAGGAATTTACAAATTTCCTTAGCTGCCATACAGGGGACACGTTGACTGGGTACAGGAGAGTTGATAGCTGGAAATTACATTTTCCTTTACTTTGCACAACTGCTGGATAACACCTAGATGAGATTCCTGATTATAATATGTTTCTGATAAAAAGAAATATTGTCATGAGTATTCTGAGCCTGACGAGCCATCCCAGGTAATTCCCTATTAGTCCTAAGGTTCCAGCCAATACACAAGCAAGGATCTAACAAGGAAACCCACAAGGCAGGTATATTGAAAGCAGTTACTCGTCTGCTCAACGTCATTATATTGTCAGCGATTCTCCCAGCTGCCTGATACAATAGGACCTCAAAAGATATGACCAGCTCGGGAATGAAGGTTGTTCCTAACTATTAAATGCTCGTAACTCTGAACAAAACGCTATGGTACCGCACCCTGCAGTCAGTGTCTTGCAGCTGAGGCTGGGAGAGATCTCTGCAAAGGTGGTACCTGGCAGCACTGCCTGGTTTGCAAGCAGCTTCCTGCCCTATTCCTGTTTCTTGTCTTTGGGCTCAACTGGGGAGGCCTGCGCTGCACCCTTGGCACTACAAACCACAGCCCTCAGCTGCCTCTCCCCAGGGCTCGCTGTGCTCTGTGCACTGCCCGCTGCACTCTAGGGGCAGCATGTGGCAAGGGGCTGGCACCAGCCCGCTGCCAGCACCCTTCCATCCCCTGCCCCTGGCGCTCCCAGAGGCACAGCCATGGCCCAGGAGTGCAGCCAGGGGCAAAACTTGGGCCACATCAGTGCACAGACTTCGGCCCTTTAACACTCCTCCAGAGCGCAGCTGCCACTCCAGGCCAGGGTTTGGCAGCAACAGCAGCAGCTCTCAGCAGCCTGGGCTCGGGCTCCTGGGACTGAACTTGTAAGCTTGTCCCCCTCCTGTCTTGGGCTGGCAGCAGGGGCTCACAGCAGTGCCTGTGAACCTCAGTGTCTTCACCTGCTACCTGTGGCTGTCCCTCACACAGCAAGTGGAGTTGGGGACAGGAAACCCAGATGTGCCAACCTTTGAGATGCAACACAGGCAAAGTATAGTATTTGCTTTTTTTCCCTCCTCCGTTGCTGCCTGATTGCTTACTTCCAGTTTCACTCGGTGTTCTGTTGACCTGTGAGTTCATAACACTGGTGTCTGTATCTTTGAGGTTCTACTGTAGTTCTAAGAAACTGATCCCGCTCCAGCCTGTGCCTGTTCCTACCCCTACTCAGGTCACGGCCGGTGGTCCAGCAGTCCTACAGATATGAATGCAATGGCTAGAAGCAAACAAGGTAAGCAGATGAATAGTGTTGGACCAAATGACATCAGGATGGCAAGCAATCAGAAAAGTTAAGATCTTGCTGCGAGATGCACAGTCTGATTATTTGTGGTACTTGGTTTCCTCACAAATATATGCACAAGATTACATGGAACTCACCAGATGGTCAAACCAAAAAACAGATTAACCACATTATTACACAGTAAAAGGTACAGATGATCACTCTTGGATGTTAGAATCTATGGAAGTGTCATGTGTGGTCATGATTATGAACTATTAATGGGAAAGAGTAAAATTAAGTTGAAGTCCAAGAAAGCGATGGGTGCAAACGGAGCTAGATATGATCTTTGTAAGTTAGTTCTGTTACAGAGGCATACAAAGTGATGCTTGGAAGATGTTTTAGACCATTAATATGTGATGATGGAGAAATCTCACTACAGACCTCATGGGAAATATTTAAGGAACCAATACAAAACGCAGCAGAGGAAGTTATTGGAAGACATAAGCAAACAAGGAAAAGTTACACAAGCAATAACACAAGAACATTACAGGAAAAGTGTAAACAAGTCAAGCCTGTGGGGAAAGCGGAAGTAGTAAAAGCATTATACGAAACAATGAAAAAATCAAAAAGATTAAACAAGCAGTTCGGCCTAGGATACAAGCTGTAACTAAAGGCTACCAATGAACTGACAACAATGCCCAAGTAGTGCTGGAATTATGGACGAAGCATTTTGACAAAGTGCTGGACCCTGCAGTCCACCCAGATGTAAATATGATAGACATGCTAGATCAAGAGGGCAGCTTGCAAGGCAGAATAGATATTAGCATTGAACACACCATCAAAAGATGAAACAGAAAGAGCAGAGAAGCAATTATAAAAAGGAAAAGCTGGAGGAACAGTCAATATAACAGCCGAGTTGCTTAAAGAGATAAGGACACATGTTATGAAAGCAATAGAAAAAATATAAAAGGTATATAAGCAAGAGGAGGTTCCAGAAGACAGGCTAAAGACAACACCTATAGCAATCTTTAAGAAAGGAGAGCTTGCTGAGCTGAACAACTACAGAGGTATACATCAAGATGAAAAGTAATTGTTAACAGATTAAGGCTAGTTTTAGAGGAAGCGGTAAACAAGGAACAGTGTGACTTCAGACCAGGTCAAAGCTGCACAGATCAGATATTCACACTCTGACAATTAGCAGGGGAAAAAAATAATAAAATGGGATTGAAAGATGTTTGCTGCTTTCACTGACTGTACACAGTCATTTGATTCAATCTGGAGGGAAAGAAACATTATAGAAAGTAGCCAAATCATATAGAGTTCCAGATTTGATAACTGCCATTATAAAAGCTATGTACAAAGTCTCCTGCAGCGCCCTAAAGGTTGGTGGAAAATTAAGCAACTGGTTCACGTGAAAGTCAGGTATAAAACAAGAGGATATGGAATCACTATCACTTTTCATTGTATTCTGAAACTGGACATAAGAATATTAAATGAGGTGGAAGAAGTGACATTGCATTATTTAGAATTAAGCTCCTCAGTTTATGCAGATAACGTTGCTCAACTAGGGCAGATACATTTGATTAAAGATGATACTCTTTGCTATCGTGGAAACCTGGAGTAGTTGACTTGGATTTACAATAAATGTCAAGAAGATGAGGTATTGAGATGCAGTAGCAGTGAAGTCAAAGAACAAATAGAATCTTATGTGTACCTAGGAAATTTGATCAGTGCCAAAGTGTCCATCAAGGTTAAAGAAATATGTGCCTTAGCCACAAGGGCAGCACAGACACTGATGAAATTATGGACTGATAAAAACATCATGCTTAGTGCCAAAGTGAAAATTTATCATAACAAAGTACTGTGTTACTCTATGGTCTGGAAATAGCTGAATTAAATGAAAGAGACACTAAAAGGCTGGAGACAATAAAGATGAGATCTCCGAAAAATGGCAGGTCTGAAGTGGAATGATTTTAAGACAAATGAAGTTAGAAGGAGAGTAGAATGTGAAATCAGGGTATGAGATTGGCTACAGTTGAAAGATACAATAGGAAAGACAGTGCCGAAGATATACAGACAATATTACACCAAAGAAAATAATACAAACACAACCAATGTCAATCTGACCTTGAGGCCATCCATTGACTACCTGTTGGGACATCATCACTGGAACAAGCCATGGAGAGGAATCATTATTCTGCTCCCTGTATTGCTAGAGATGCTTTGGGATGAAGGAGAGAGTTTGTATCACTTAGAACCAACCCTTCCCCCTTAATATATTCAAACTAATTTTTCAAACTTTTCCACACGGTATCAGCAGGTCTTTAAGGCTGAATATTGTGTTAGCAAACTGTCTCTTGATACCACCCATCTGTTATGTGTTAACGCTGATCTCTTTTCAATATAAAACAAAACAGAAACTTGCACCCTCGTCTATTATTCGTAGGTTACAAACTTAAACAACTGTACAAGCGTAGCTTTGTTTAGATTTGGCTCGCAAAAAAAGCCCTCACCCTGAAAGGTGTTGAGTGCTCTAAATTCCCAGTCAAGCTGATGGGCATTGAAGGCAATAAAATATTTTGTTGGATTCTATATGAGTCGTTTTAGTTTTTTATTGCTCCCTGCTGCAAGATCATTATTACAAAGAACACAAGTATAATCAGGAGATCATTTGCTAAACAAATATTCAATTTTTAGAGCATGTATAATTTGGAACAAACTACTATTAATTTAACATTAATAATGATTTGATACAGCTGAGTGTATCATGAAATTAGGTTCAAACAGCAAATTGTCAATGTATTTTTGTCACTTTTATTTTTAAAACATCAAAGAGACGCTACTTAGACAAATAAATGTTGCAAAATGAAAGATAAAGCTAAAATGTCCATGGAAAAAAACAAAAGAAAGGGAGGCATTTTTTTCCTATATGTGAAGCAAAGCAAAACAATTGAAAAAATAATTGTAGCCTTTTTTTTTTTAAGAGTCTTTGCAATCATTGTCCTGAAGCCACTGAAGGAGGAACAAGATTTAGTTACAGTAGCCATTTGATACTGAAATTTTATTGCTTGCCATATTTTCCTTGAAACAAGATATTTGAGAGAGAAAGTTGCTCTGTGTTAAAAGCTTAATTTTCAAAGCAAATCTTAAAGAATGATTCCAGATTTTGACACAGCTACTCTTCATGATATTGTTTCCATATTTTTCTTCAGCTAAATAAACACTTCCAGACCTGGTCTCTTTCTGACATTTTACCATAACAAATGAGCAACATATATTCCAAGCAAGTAACAGAGTTTAAAATCAAGTTTTAGGTCATTCTGATAATATGTCCTTTATATTTAAGTTCAGTATAATATATAATGTAAATGTTTTTAACTTTAATATTACCTCATTTTTATGAAAACACCTTACATTTATTCAACTAAATTAAAATAATTTATACTGAATAAAGCTCGTTTAGAAACATTCTTAATTTTATAAAACACTATGTATTTTCAACATTTTAAATTAGTTCTTTATTAAGATGATAATCCAGAAATCTCTAAAATGTTTTTAAAAAGAATATTCAATTTACTTATAGACTAAAGCAATCCTTTTGTTAAGTAAATATTTATACCTATATTTTAAAAGCATCGTATTTATACAGTAAACCAAATGTCCATGTTGGAAACATGTTTGTCTAGCTAACCAACATGGTTAAGATGCGTGGTTAAACTATACAGGTGGAATTTTCAAAACCACTCAGCGCTCATCCAATTCTGCTTCTATTGAAATCAATTGTTACAGCATCAGAGCCCAATGCTGGCAAGTGTAATGTATCTGCTGCCCTCAAGTCCCTGGAGCTGGAACTCATGCTCACAGCCATGCAGGAGGTATTTGGCACCAGGAAGGACTGGATCCATCCATTGTTTCTGTGTAACAGCTCTGTAAACACTCTAGAAATATTTAACCAAAATGATTATACCCTAATCAATCTCAGGCCCCATTGTGCCAGGCACTGAATCGATAGATAGATATAGATAGATAGCAGGAGAAGGTCCCTGCTCCAGGGAGCTTACAGTTTAAACAGATAAAACAAAGGAGAGGGTGGAATATATCATACAGAGTGAAAAATGTTATGGTCTGTGAATGGCATGTTAGTTTCATGGGTTCGTTTGTTCTACCCCACTTGACTCATCCCATTTTGGGCCGAATTTTGTAAAGTAAGGACTAGCAAAGGAAAGGACAAAAGAAATTAGTTGGGACATGGAGGGGAGGTAAGAAATGGAGAAAAGGCAGAGAAGAAAGGAGAGAGGGGTGAAGGGCAGGTGAAATGAGACTGAAGTGAAATGACTGTACTGGGGGGGACAAAATGGGGAGTTGGAGTAAACAGCCAGTAAACAGAGCGGATGCAATGGCCAAAGCAAAACCTGGGAGGGGGAAGAGGGAATTATGACATCAGCAGCATCTGAAAGCCCCATCTGCAACTCTTTCATATCTGCTCCTGACAGCAGAGTCTCTCTCCCAGGGAAGTTTCATCTTGGAATTTTTCTTCCTTCCCCAAGTCCATATGGCAGAGGGAGACGTACCCCTCACAGTGCAGCAGATGAATTCTCCTGTATTTTTGTGTGCAGTGATTCATTTGTAATGAAAGAGGTGCCAGAGCTCAAAACGATTAGGTACCAGGGCTCAAGCAATTTTTTTTTTTTTTACTTTCATAATTGATGCACTAAACCCAGAGGTATCAGGGCCATGAACTGCTATGCCTAGAGTGCAGGGGCTCGGCCGTCACAAGCCCTGGCACAAATTAACACTACTGGGGGGAACCTCTGGAGAGAATTAGTCCTGGCTGTGGCAGTTGAGTCCCTGCCCCGAGGTTATATGTACAGTAATAATTAATGCATATGCTAGAAACAAAATAAGACTAGAATAAAAAGTACCACAAAACCCCCATATCTGTTGCAAACAAACATAAAAAATGATTCCGAGTGTATGGTTCAGATGCTAGGGAACAAAACTAGGAGTCAGAAGATTGGGGTTCTAGTCTCAGCTCCAGAATTGTTTCTCCAATTGGAGATGCAGAATCTTCTCTGTCTCATTTTTCCCATCTATAAACTAGGATTAATAATCATTACCCCACCTTTGTACACTCCTTTGAGATCTGAACATGAAAAATGCTATATCAGAGCTAAATATTATTATTAATGAGGCAGTGTTGGTTGACATTTTAAATGTAATTCGTTAAGAAATGCATACACATGGCTCACACAGAATCTATGTCCCATCTTATATGTGCTTTTGAAATACTAGAGCAGAAAAATATCTGAAAAAATGGTGAAATATCTCTTAGCTGGTGAAATACTCATTTTGCACTTTTGAATAATTTCAGCAGAGCTAAATACTAGCAGCGTCTGTTCAGTTTTCTCTGGACAGTTTGTCAGCATACGTACCAAACCCTTTTATTTCTGTGTCCTTAGTAGAGGAAATATCTTGCATACAGCAGTTACAGAGATTAGCAAACTACAAACCTTATCTAGCAATCTAAATATTCATCATCACATTTGTAGGTGTCTCCCCCCGCAACCTTCCTGTCGCCAGTCTCTCCATCTCATCCACATTTCCTACACCAGGTAGAAGGGATCATATGCTGTAGAAGGCTCCATTCCTCCTACCTCCATCAGGGGCATGTTTCTCTCTTCACTGAAAAGAGGAAACACCTGCTGGCCATTTCTGGTCAGAATCTGATAACTTTGTATCATTTGAGCTGTGGAAAATTAAAGGATTACACTGAAGAATTTAGGCTTCTGTAATATTTATAGCTTTAGGATAAAAATGTTCCTAATAAGGCACCAATAATCAAACCAATATTCACAATCAGCATATCGTAGCTGCCTTTATATCTAAAGTAGGATTCCAACTTTATCCCAGTATTTCACATCTTCTCCAACAGCTCATTTGTTTTGACACCATAAATCTGCTAATTAAGTCAGCTACACCCCAGAACTACACAGGCTATTATAGATATTCCCTTACCCTTCCCTCCTCCTTTTAAATTTAATTCACGCTGCATATTAACGACTTCTAATTAGTAAACTTCTAGTGGTGACAGGAAGGGTATGTTTCAAAAGTTCAGAACAAATTCATGGATGGGAATGGAATTAAAGTAAAAAGAATGCAGCCATTTGAAAATTTTCCATTCCATAATCCACTTATAAAATGGAATAAATAGAAGTGATTTCCTTGTACCTTGTTTCGCTCAACAAAGTTTGCACCTTAGGGAAGCACTGACTATATAAGGGAGTATTTTTTCCTATCAAACAATACCTTAATATCAGATATGAAAATATGTGTTTTGCAAATTAACTTGTATGGTAAAATATTTTTCTAAATTGCTCTAGCAATGCTCAAAATATATGCCAAAGTGACAATTACAGTCTGGAATGCATAACAGTCACCAAGTTTCACTAGATAATTCTTTTAATAATATATTCATGTACAATATCTCATAATTCATTAACTATAGTGTGATCAACAAATTCTGATTTCCTGTTGTCTCAAGGTTAAATTCAACACCATTCTATGCACAGAACCAAGTTAATTAACTTTGTGTAGGCAGCTAAGCTGGGGGAAGGTATTCACACCCCAAATCTCAGGTAGGCTAGAGGGCAACTCCACAGCCATTGTTCTAAGCCCCTAGGTAAGAAAGAACAATGGCTGTAAAACTGTTTTCACCTCTTCTGTAGAGAGTTGGAAGGAGCATCTGGTCTATGTAACTATGGATCCAGTAGCCTGAACTGTTCCCAGAAGACTACACGGAGCTTGTCTGGAATCCCGTATAACCACCTGGAAGGGATTCAAAGTCTCCTGACATTTGTACCTGCACACCATACAGCGTTTTGCCCTTGCTCAGCCATGTTAAGGGGCCTTTGTTAAATCAAAGATAAGGTTAAGAACATACTGCACTTAAAATTAGGCATGAATATAATCTTTAATAATCTGGTATTATTTCCATGCTACACTAATTCAAATTATTCTAAAACATAAAGTCTACAAATTAGCAAAAACAAAGAAACAAGCAAACAAACAACAACAAAAACTGCTCATGACATCAAATTTCTGACTTTTCCAAATATGTTTTTCCTTACTTTCTCTCTCTACAATAATGTTTGTTTTATCATCGAGCTTTTATTCACATAAATGGTCTCAGCTTCTAGCACTGTGTTTGACTTCTGAAACTGGATTAACAGGATTTGGCAGCCATTTAAAATCAAAATAGTGTATCTACACACAAGTTGCTTAAAAATTATGCTCATCACCAAACAACTAATTATTTTGCTAACCTTTGGTTTGCTTGCTCAGGAATACTAATGAGATAAAACATTTACTCTCCCCCCATTTTTCCCCGCAACACACCTCAAGCTTTATACCAAGTGCACTCAATTTAAAATAGCACTATGGTCCTTCGTGACTTAGCAGTAGATTTGGTTATTCACCTGTAACATTTCTCTAGCTAACATTATCAGAGGGTATGATATGTTACTGGATAATTTAAATCAACAATTCTACTAACAGGTTTGGTACATTAATTTTCATCTCTTTATCAGGCTCAGCTGTTATTATAAATACACAAAGATATGCACAGTGGATTTAAAACTTGAAACAAACATGAGATGATATTGTTTCAGATTTTTAGTGAGGTGACTATACTGAGCCGGCTAATATAATCCAGCTTTATTTTTCATATGTCAAATTAACTCATGTATAAAATGCATTCAGATAGCACTGAAATGAAACACTTCTTAAAAATGAAAAAAATACAAAATTGAAGCAGTGAGGATATATTCACATTTTGTGACTTTAAAGTCATCTACTTTAGATATTATAGAAACATGGAGTTCCACTCCCATGGGTAAATACATAATTAAAAGACAACCCCTTCCCTGAGCTTTATTTACATGAGAATTCAGGAAGGCTCCTTTCCAATTAATGTCCCAAAGGTAAGCAAATGATTAGATTTTTGAAACCCTAAATTAATGGAAGAAATATTAACTGAAAAGATTAAGGAATTACTATGCACTATCCCTCTTCACCTCATGAATTCATCTATTTTTTAAAAAAACACGATACTAAATACTGTTCAATCCAAATATAGTCAACTTTGCACCCCACATGTTAACAAACAACTTTCCAATGTATGTGCAAAAATTGTTATTTCTAAAAGGTTGAGCAACTACAGCCAATACATTGGAGCAGATTCTCTGCCCTGTTCTGATCCCTTAACCTTCCTCAAGTGGTTCTAAGGAAGCAGAAACTACAAAGAAGCTCCTTGTTCTTAATTCCCCTGGCAAAGGAATAATGAGTGATTGCAGCTGAAAATGGACAATCGCTCCTCAAAGAGCTTCAAGCTTAAAGTATTGACTACATGAAGCATTCAGAAATCATGAGATTATTATGATATATATTATGATTTTTTTAAATAAAAAAAATAAAACAGGTTATTTTTATTTTTGAATCTTTACAATCCACATTTACAAGCTTTGGTCTACAAATGAGGGCTACTTACTTTTCTAATAAAAGCTGAGATTTTCAAGTCATCACATGACTCTGGGAGCTGGGCTTTTAAGTAAAACAGCAAATACTGCAAGATTCACACTAGATATCAAGAGTTGTTGACTGCCAAAATCACAACTGTTTTTGGGGCTGCAGGGGAAGTCACGAGAATATATGGTGAGGAAGCATACTGTTTCCTCCCCACAGCACAAGGGCTGAAGAAATAATCAAATACACATATACTTCTCTACAAAGGGGTCTTCAAGGACTACAGGTTGGACACTAGTGATATGCAGTATTCAAAATACAGATTTAGTTATTTTGTCTCGTGGTGACAGTTGCTTCATTACAAAAAATACTTTCTAAGTTGCTAAGGAAAAGTTAAAGCTTCCTTCTTTGCTTTTTGAAATTGCGAAGAAGGATTCTTGGGTTTTTTTAATGAAACCTTTCTCAAGAATAAGACATGAAAACAGACATGGAGAATAATAAAGGGATCAATTCTGCAAGGTGCTGAGTATCCTCACTTTCCTCTCATGTCAATGTCAGTTGAGAGACCCCAACGGCTTGCAGAGCTGGATCCAGAGTGAATATAGCAAAAACTATTTTACCAGAAAAAAGCCAACAATTTTGAATTACTTTACGTCTTCAGGATGAAGCAACAGAATAGTCTTTAGTGCCTTGCATAATATCAATATACAACTCTAGTATAAAGCACAAAGCTGTCCAGTACCACCACACAAATATTATCTGACACGATGTTTTGATGGAGCTTCTAGTAGGAATGTAATCTACTAATATTCCATAATTGGTTTGTACAGAACAGAAACAGACACTTTAATTGACATTAGCTACACTGTGGTTTAAACCTATTATATAGTCTATATTTTGTTTGGATTCAATTTGTCCCAAACACTACTCATGTATGTTTTTTCTAAACAGGGCCACTAAAAGGGTTTCCAACATCCTGAGGACAAAGTTACAACTGATACCATTTAATTTCAACATTTAATTTAATCAAACTGAGCAATAGCATAATAGTCAGAAGGAAAATGTATAGCAATAATTAGTAAAAAGAGAGCAAATAAATGTAGTTAAAATCCGGGTGATAAATCTTCTGTGGGATGCAAGATAAAATATTAGAAGGCAAAATACAATATTTATTGAGTTCCCATTAATTGAAAAAGACAGTAACTAAAACGAGCCGGCACAATTGTTGTTCTTGTGGACTGGGGAGCCTACGTCCACACTGCATTTACAGTGACTGCCAGTTCTAGCCTGGGACAGCTCTTGAACACAGGAGATCTTGAAGACTGAGATTTTACCCAGTCCCTGTGTGGTAGGAAAAAAAAAAAGATGGAAAAGAGGTTCCATGTGCCGACCTCCTCTTGTTCATCCACACAAAGGCCTGACACAATCTGGTTCTCTTTTCTAAGAACAAACCTCACAGAACCAAAAATCGACTCTTTAGCATGTGCCTGCACCACTCACTGAGGTTAGTGGAAGTTGCACATGCATAGTAGAGGGCTGAGTTTGAATTACAAGTTGACGTCAAAGAAAACAAGTAATTTTCATACAGTAAGAGCTACATCCAGAATAAATGTTCAGTGAGTTTTTTCTTGCTTCTTTATATTAGAAATTCAGATTTCTGTCTCCTTTAAATCTGTCAGAGCTGGAGAACTAACACAATTATGACATCAGTAGAGACAACAGACAAAGTTGGGCAACTGAGAAAGGAAAGGATCTTTAGTCAACTAGTTTTAAATTCTTTGATCTGTTTTTGTTAATGCGAATAGCTAAGGAATTTGAATCCCATGTAAAGGTCTTGAAGAGTGCCACCCACTAGAACTACGGCAATTACGTATGTCACATATCCATTAAAATCTCAATTTCTAAGGCTAGGTCACTTGGCTGTGGAACTGTCCCCTGCTGAATTAGTCCTCTGTTTTGACACAGCTCTGAACATAGGTCTGTGCTCAAAAGGCACAATGGAATTCATAATACATCTTGCATAAACATGTCACTGCCTAAAATGTAGTGCAACTGAGATCCTTTTGTAATAGATTGTTATAAGGGATGGAGACTATGGTTTTCTTTTCCACATAAGAAATGTGCCACTTTTATTTAAAATGAAGTCTAAAGCATTCTCATACTGCTCTCACATATGGACTGTATCAGTTGAAGCTAAATGCTAATAAGACTTAGGGTGTCTCAGTGACTTTAATCGCTTCCTTTTACACATCTGGCACCCAGCTTCTCATCAAATGGATCAAAACCCAGCCTATAAAATTACTATAAAATAAACCAATTAGGTATCCTCATCAGTCAGCTCCTTTCTAATTCTTTGTTCAACAATACAATGAGACTGAATCTGCATGTAGGTTCAAACACTCTGCTCGTTCGTACAGTAGTCTTTTAGTCTTTCAGAGCGCTTTGCTCAGTGGTGTTGGAAAGTCATTATTCTGTCTGCTTTCATACCTGCCAGCAATCTTTACATCCTTTATTCTCCAAAAAAATTAAACTTATTGAAGGAAGACATTTGTCAGGGTCACTAAAGATTTATTGAACTTTACTGCTAGGCAAACAGATTGTAAAAGCTTTACACTAATTCTGTTAATGCTAAATTTATGTTTGCAAAATATACTTTAGCAATAATGGAAGACTATTTAAAGATTTAAATAAATTAAAAAGCTCTCTCGCTCTCTCTCAAAGTTTTAAGAGATAGACAAGATAGGTGAGATAATATCTTTTATTGGACCAACTTCTGTTGGTGGAAGGGATGAGCTTTTGAGCTTCATAGAGCTCTACTTCAGGTCTGGGGGAGGTGAGCAAAGCGGCTGAGCTAAACACAAGTTGGGACAGTTTGTTGGGACAGGATACGGTCCCATCAAACACCCAACCCTGCTAAGATCATAATCAGAAGCAAGCTCCCCACAGACAACGATACATCAATTCAAACCAGCACCAAATCCTGCCAGAACACCATCTGCAAAAGCTGCAGACATCTCTCTTCTGCTCTGATGATCCCCACAACCCATCTTTCAAGACCCATGGGTATTACAAATGCCTTTACAACATGTGGTGTACCTCATTCAGTGCATCAAATGCCCCCAAAACTACTATGTGGGGGAAACAGACAATCATTAGGCTCTTGAATGAACTTACACAGAAAAATGATAAAAGATAAAAACATCCTCTCCCCCATGGGCGAACACTTTTCACAAAGCGATCACTTCATATCTGACCTATCAGACCTTTTCCTCAAACGAACCTGCACTACACTTTGAAAAGATAAGCTTGGAAATCTAAATTCATAACTTTGCTAATACTAAAAATTATCAGTTAAACAGACACTGCTTTTATGGTTCATTAATATTACAACAATTCATGACATGCTATACTGCCTGCTAACCTTGAATTACCCACTTCATTTTAAGTGATCTCCGAAAGCATTTGTGAACTCCTTATGCTTAGCTATCTGTCCCAACATGTATTTACCTCAGATACTCTGGTTACCTTTCCCAGACCTGAAGAAGAGCTCTATGAAGCTTGAAAACTTATCACTTCCAACAACAAAAAGTGATCCAATAAAAAGATATTATCTTTCCTATCATGTCTCTCTCATACCCTGGAACCAGCACAGCTAGAGCATTGCAAACAACTACAAGATATCATAGAATCATAGAATATTAGAGTTGGAAGGGATCTCAGGAGATCATCTAGTCCAACTCCCTGCTCAAAGCAGGACTATCCTCAGCTAAATCATCCCAGTGAGGGTTTTGTCAAGCCGCAGCTTAAAAACCTTTAAAGATGGAGATGCCACCACCTCCCTAGGTAACCCATTCCAATGCTTCACCACTCTCCTAGTGAAAAACTTTTTCCTAATGTCCAAAAAAGGCATTGAGTACCTCAGCTTTCTCTACATCCTCTTTCACTAGGTTGCCTCCCCCATTCTGTAAGGGGCCCACACTTTCCCTAATCTTCCTCTTGTTACTAACATACCTGTAGAAACCCTTCTTGTTCCCCTTCACATCCCTTGCTAGCTGTAACTCCAATTGCACTTTGGCCTTCCTGATTTCATTCCTGCACGTTCGAGCAGTATTTTTATAATCCTCCCTAGTCATCTGACCAAACTTCCACTTCTTGTAAGCTTCCTTTTTTGTTTTTAAGATCACCAATGATTTCTTTGTTAAGCCAAGATGGTCGCCTACCACACTTGCTGTTCTTTCTGCACATCAGGATGTTTTGTTCCTGCGCCCTCAATAAGGTTTCTTCAAAATACAGCCAGCCCTCTTGGATTCCTTTCCCTCTCATATTACCCTCCCAGGGGATCCTGCCCATCAGCTCCCCTGAGGGAGTCAAAGTCTGCTTTTCTGAAGTCCATGGGCCGTATCCTGCTGTTCTCCTTTCTTCCTTTTGTTAGGATCTTGAACATGACCATCTCATGGTCACTGCTGCCTAGGTTGTCACCCACTTCTACTTCCCCTACCAAATCTTCCCTGTTTGTGAGCAGCAGGTCAAGAGCAGCACGGCCCCTAGTTCGTTGCTCCAGCACTTGCACCAGGAAGTTATCGGCGACACAGTCCAAAAACTTCCTGGATTGTTTGTGCTCTACTGTATTGCTCTTCCAGCAGACGTCAGGGTGATTGAAGTCCCCCATAAGAATCAGGTCCTGTGAACTGGAAACTTTCCCTAGTTGACTGAAGAAAGCCTCATCTACCTCATCCTCCTGGTCTGGTGGTCTATAACAGACACCCACCACAACATCACCCTTATTGTTCTTGGTTCTAAGCTTAACCCAGAGACTCTCAACTGGCTTATCTCCAGTTTCACACTGGAGCTCAGAGCAATCATAGTGCTCTCTTACATACAGTGCAACTCCTCCTCCCTTTCACCCTGCCTGTCCTTCCTGAATAGCTTATACCCATCCATGACAGTGCTCCAGTTGTGTGAGTTATTCCCCCAAGTCTCAGTTATTCCAATCATGTCATAGTTTCTTGACTGTGCCAGGACTTCCAATTCCTCCTGCTTGTTTCCCAGGCTTCTTGCGTTTGTGTACAGGCACTTGAGATAACTAGCCGATTGCCCTATTTTCTTAGTACGAATCAGGAGGTCTTCACTGTTGCACCCTCCTCTTTCTGCTTCCTCGTGGTGTCCCACATCCACACGTACTTTCGGGGTTAGCTCTCCGTCCCCCATCGAACCTAGTTTAAAGCCCTCCTCACTTTAGCCAGCCTGTCTTCAAAGATACTCTTCCCTCTTTTTGTTAGGTGAATCCCGTTTCTTCCTAGTAACAACAGCCCATGATTGAATAATCCAAAGCCCTCTCTCCGACACCACCTGCGTAACCACACACTTAATTCCGCAATGCGATGGTCCCTACCTGGGTCTTTTCCTTCAACTGAGAGGATGGACGAGAACACCACTAGTGCCTCAAACTCCTTTATCCTTCTTCCCAGAGCCACATAGTCTGCAGTGCAAGCTTTGGCATGTAAAAGATACCCTGCATACACTCGGGCCCAATCCTGCAATTAGGGTGTGCAGGAATCAGGTTTTACAGCTACATGGAATGTCATTGACGTCTGCACAGATCCAACTACATGACTGGGGCTTTGATTAGCAATCTCCATAAGTATATAGCTACCATAACATTCAATTCTCAGCTGCAAATATGCATATCAGTAATGCTATTTCACAGGGCTGCAAAAGATTGCTTGTTTCAGAACTCTCATACCTAAATAACAGTTTTTGTAAAATATACACAACTGAATTTTAAAATTACATACATGCTCACAGAATTTTCTCTCCTTATCCCATATTCAATAAAGTAACTTCAAAAGAAAAATAGTTTTGGATACTCTCATGTTTTGTAACTTTAAAACCGACTAACGTCTATAGCATTTTCATAGTTTAAGAACAAACAGTTAATCTATTCCCTCAGCCAGAGAATAGGGAGGGAAGGAGATCACTGTACAGGAATAGATTCTGGAAAGATTAAGTATTTCTCCTAAAGGAAAAAAGAGGCAAGTATGATTTTTCCAGTTGCCATAAATTCTAGAAGCCTACCATTTCTTACCAAAAATATTTGCAAACGTTTAGTCAATCCCACAGATTCTTATGCAATGACTAATTAAATTAGAGGAGGAAAATATATCAGGATTTTTTGAAGGGGGATGCTATACTCAATCACAAGTGCATAATTTTTGGCAATTATAAAGATTTAATGTTTGAACAAACATCTTTCTTCTCAACTGCTTAACACATACAAAAGTGAATTAACCATTTGGGTAAGACAATTAAAACAAATTAGAAAACAGTTTCATGTGCTTTCTACATCACAAATACCTTATGAATGCCTTTCAGTGACCCAAAAACTGAACAATAAGAACTGTGTTAAAGGCTACTGTCAGAGACTAAAAGCAGAGAGATGCAAGCTTTGTCTAGGTTCATCCAGAAAAAGTCAGCAAATTGCCATGTCATGCATTTTGTACCCTCCCCAGCAATAATGTGAACCTTTGCCCTTTTGGCCTGACAGATTAAATCGAAGCATGAAGGAGTGGGGTCTTAACTGAAGAACATTGCAATTTAAAAGCTGGCCTAAGCCTTTATTTGCCCTTTTCATTTTGATCTCATAATATTAAAGTATTTTTCCTCCAATACAGAGTCCATCAATCTCCCTCTACCCTTTTCTGAAGTATCTTAGGTTTCTGAATTTCCTATTTTTCAGTAAAGTGTATGATTTGCATGCTAGAAAATCAATGAGCTCAGCTTTAGCCATTGGGAATTTTTGAAACAGAAGTGCTGAAACATTTAGAAAAAATAATTTACAAGTAGAAAATTTTTTTTACTTAATTTAAAATATGAACTATTTTTATGCTCTGAGATTTCAAAAGTATAATAAAACAATTATCTCTGGTTTAAGGACTACTTTTGCACTTGTATATAATCTATCATTAATGACAGGAACTGTGTGTGAATCCTCTCTCTCTCTCATACACACACTTCTCAAATTGTTGCAGTAAGTGCCTTGTAAATACTTTGTAATCTGGCCTTCAGCTTTTCCTAAACCACAAATACTAACATTTGACACTGTGATGAAATAATAGCATAAGCTTTCATACTGATTTCTTTTGAAAATTTACAATTCCCTACATTTTCTACAGTTACTTAAAGAAATAAAATGTGGCTCAGGTAAAGTATGAAAGACTCTCCCCCCCACCAAAAAAAAAGAAAAGAAAAGGGGTCTGGATAACCCAGAACTTCAATAACGGAATACCGAATATCTCTGATCTTGTCTTCCATAAAGTTAGAACCTTCTGATAGGTGTTACCTGACCTACATATAGTGAAATTGCAGCCTCAGTCCAGTTTGTAGAGGACAGATGTCCACAGCAGAAAAACCACCACCATAACTGCTATTAAGGGAAGAGACCAAGGCCATGGAAAATGAAAAAACAGCACAACTACTTTTTTTTCTTTGCACATCACCTTTAAAGCTGTTCACAAGGACAGCCAGGTCTTCTGTGTAACTTGAAAATCCAACACATTGCTAGTTACTCAAATGAGGATAACAGATATTCTGTCATGATGCAGTACTGACCACTGCCCAAAACACTGACTTTGAGGACACTGGTTTACTGGGTTATACTTACACCATTACTTTCATACAAAATGCAACAATATCAAAGTAATGGGATTGGTTTTACAATCTACATTCCAGGATATTTGGCCAAATATTTATATTTATTCCCCTCTCTCTCCCTCCAGAAACAAGGGTTTCCATTCAGGAGTCTCCAAAGAGGACTTCTGTACTGAACTTGCTTTAACTCTAAATGGGATTAAAATAATCAATAATTTTATGGTCTTTCTATGGTCAGTAAATCTTAACTATTATTATTTTACCTTTCCCCACTCAGTAGGGAACAAGTGAGAACTCAGCGGTGTTTGGGTAAACTGAGGTTCAGAAATCATCCAGAACTGATTTTTAAGAAGGGACTGAATGGAGACTAAAGCTGTTATTTAGACATTAAAAAATTAGAACTGGGGCAAAGATTCATGAATTTAGAGATAGTACAAGCCTTGAGAACTGGTACTTTGTAAGTATTTCTCTATTTCTGCATCCTCCAGGGGTTAATTGAGTTGCTTGTTTGCAGTCTCACATTCTTATGCTGGCTTCAACATGTATTAAATTTACTGCTACTAAACATATTTCTAAGGTTAAACAATCTTGACAGGACTCTATAACGGTAAAATTTATGGCATATCTATCAGATCTCCTAAAATTGCTTTTCTACAAAGATTAATTCAATTAATTCATCCAAATTCTAAACTATTCTTTAGGTTCCTTGTGACAGTTTCTTTATATGAACGAAAAGATATTCTTTTTGGCCTGTATACAGTTCTATGGACATTCCATAGTAAGCATTCATCTCAGAAGCCCAGGATCTGAATTGTTAATCTCCCTTAAACAATATCTTAATTGCTTCTCCTTCTCAGAAAGCAACAAAGCTTAGCTGGAATCTGACAATCCAGCTTATTAAATCCTTGCGATCTTAGATAAAGGAAAATAAGAGAGTGATGATTCCACAAAAGTAATTTCTGGGGTTCCTAACTGAATAAGTCAGACTCAATATACCATTTGTAGGCAAGGAGACATTTATTTAAATTGTAAGAACGAACCGAAGAGTTAACATCTATAATATCTCAGCAGTACAGCCATTCAAACTTTTCTTTATCTTCCTCCATGCTCTCTACTGCCTTTTAAGTTTTGGATTTAGGTGATTCAAAAGCAGGTGAGGGGGCCTCCTCTTCTTTTAGATACAGTGCACTAAAGAAACACGGTATAAGATAGAAACCAATTGGAATATGAGAACCCAGAATTGCTAGCTACTTGGAAAACTTGGTATATTTAATTCAATCCACATCAATCCTGTTTGGTGAAGGCCAGTAAAGAATAGCCATGATCTCTGAAAATGAAAATTATCAGCCAAACTCATTCAAAAATACATTACTTTGCCCAATCCTCCTAACAAAAACTAAAATTAAAACACAATACCACACCACTAGAAACTGAAAACCACTCCAAGCCTTGCTTTGTTTCCTTTCTTCCATTTGCAGATAAAATAATGTAAAAAAGCAACAACCACCAATTCCAACAACATGCCAAATTTACTAGCATCCTGGGTACTTTGCAGTCAGATTCTAGGCAGGGTGTATCACAGGTAACAACCCTGTTAGCATGAAAATATGAACTCCTCGTAGCAATAGACAGAGGCCACATTTCAGTGTTCATCCTGCTCATTCTCTTTATAATCTTTGACACTGATAACAAGACTCACTTACTAGACATAGCTGACATAGATGGCATAATACTATAAATGGGTGGCTAGAAAGGGATATGATCTACTTTATACCAAATTCTTTTAAAATAAGATGGCACTAAGGGGGTATCTGGAATTCGTTCCCAAGTTTGATCAATGCTTTGACTCCGTGGGCCAGACTGCAATGACTGGAGTAAGGAGTTGGTATTTGGGGGCACTGCTCCAGGCCCCAACCCCAAGGCAACCCATTCTACCTCCCCAGGGGCAGGACCTAATCCTACTCCTCATGGCCACCAAATACACATACACATCCTTTAAATGGCACTCCTGTGACTATTTGTCCCTTAGCCTGTGACTTTTACTAAATTTACCTCAACTGCTCCGTGATTCTTGATAAAATCTGCAGCCTTAGTTATTCCACTTTAATCAATAAATTACCTGCCAACGATCCTTAAAAACTTGGAAGTCCCTCCTCAGAAAACCTTTCGTTTAGGAGTTGATGTGAAATGATTCCTAGATTTCATCTGGATTGGACTAAAGCCCTTAAAAAGTCCACTCAGCTTTTTATTTCATGTGACATTAATTCAATAGTCAAGAGAACTACGACTAAATGGCCGTCTAATTGTATCCAGCACTGCTATAACCTGGCAGACTTCAAGCTTTAAGATCAATTCAAGGCTTCGTTTCTGAGAGGCAAGTCTACTACAAACACTGATTTACAAGCTACCGCTCACCCTCTATCTATGGATCGTGGTTCATAAGCAGAAGTGTGAACCAGACAACAATGCAATTTTCCCATTTCTAAATAGTGCTTTGCTGTATGACACTTTGGTAGCTGTGGGAGAAAAGTACTCTACGTATTAGTACTATGTTAAAGTTTTCATATTTGCAAGATGTTGAAAACCTCTTAACTTCCACAGAGAGACCAGAGATGCAGATGCCTGTGGAGTGGTCTCTCATTTGACACTGTACACACACTGTAGCTTTCAAATAGTTTGTTCTGGTAGGATTTTGAAGGATCCTCTAATGATACTGCCTGGCATGTCTGAACCTGTAAGTCTGGCCCCATCTTACTGGACTTGGGACCACTGGGCATGTCTCCTCTAATCTTTAAATATACGATGGAAAGAACACCACACTAGACAATATGTATGTCTGAAGGGCATCTGGTTGTGTCAAAAGGATGCTTAAGGACCAATATGAAGTGTCACAGAAATACCCAATGGCAGTGGGATAAGGTAGATGTGAAGATATGATGGGCACAGTATAAACACCAAGAAAATGGAGGGCATGCTTGCACCAACCCGGCATTCAGGACAACTAGTAGCATGGAGAAAAGAGAGCTCAAAGTCCTAGGTACATTGACAGTGGTTTTAAGAGTCAGGCTGCACAAAAAAGAAGCAGAAAGAAGTCTCGGACAGTATCAGCAAAAACATAGGTGTCAAAATGTCTTTGAAGGTATCAATGGAACAATACAAAATGTTAGGAAAAAGCTAATTAAACTGGAACTGGATTGCTGACAAGAATATAGTTTGATTGTATACATCAGACTTTGATAACTATAATGCTGCAGAGAGCTGGTTAGCAATACCATGAGAAGGCCTGCCCTAGCCATGGTGAAAAAAATCCTGCATCTTGGAGCACTGGAGTCAGCCTAGGTAGAATTGCTCAGAGTTGACACAACATTCCCTACCCCTCACAGATGGAAAAAAACAGTTTCACATTTTCAGCTAAGGACGTTCTCATTAAACCCACACACAAACACGAAGAGCAAATAACTGCTGATTTCTATAGTTAGAGGATGACAATTAAAGACAGGTTTGCAAGAGCATAAGTGCAGGAAAGACAGGACTGTGGGTACTGACCTTAAAAAACTGACAATGTTTAGTCCAGGTGTCTTTTCCAAACTGAATTTGAAGAAACCGAGGATTTATTACTCAGTATTCCTTTAAAAGACTTCTACAGACAAATAAAGCACATGAGGCCAACAAGAGAACATGGTATGGCATTGCCAAAACGTGTATAAAGCTGAAATTAGAGTTTCAAAGGAAAACAAATAGGTACACAGTTTGGCAATGCCTTACTGTGTTATTTTTTAATGTTATATTATACTATACTATATTACAAGGGGGACTGAGAGTGCTGTCTATTTTTAAGGTTGCCTGACACTTCCCATTATCAGACCCTTTTTTTAATTGACTTCCTCAGGCTGAATTTCTATTTATTTTATTTTGGACAAAACGATTCAGCCATTTCTGAAAACGGGCATAGGAAAAAAAGTATTATTTGGTCCATGTTAAAAAAAATTCTTGTGACCTTTTCTTTGAAAAGTCTCAGCATTCCCATGCATTGGAGGGACCATGTGAAATTTGGCAGGAGGTAGCCTTTGTATCAGGACCATGCCTTTCACTGTCCCCAGGAAAATGTACCAAAATCTGGCACACTTCGAAAAATGGCAAGTTCCTGCATGCCCCGGAGAGCCTTCTTAGATTTTAACCGCTACATTCCCCGAAGATTCCATCTGCGTGGAGCACTCTCCAACTGCAGCTCTAATCTGCTGTGGGCTATGCCAGGTCCAGGTCTGGGAACTTGAACTTAGTTTCTCCTGTGCTCTTGTTGACCCTCCCTGGTGGGGTAAGGGTAGAGGAAGAAGCAGGCAGGGTGTAGGAGGAAGCTGACTGATTCAAACATAGACTGGACAAGAACCAGATGTATGTGGGGAGGTTGAGAGGGGAGATTAGGGTAAGAACCCTGGGAGGAGTACGGACAGAAACTGGCACTCAGAGCGGGAAACAGAGAGAAATTGGGAGCTGGGGGCAGAAACATACAGGGGGACTGAGAGCCAGCAGACATATAGTTCCAGGGAGACTGCAATCAGATATGGAGCTGAGAACAGACTGGGATGAAAGACTGAACAGGGGAGAGTGGGAATGGGTAGATAAGGAGCATGGACTGAGACAAAGACTAGAGGTGAGGTGAGACAGGACTGGGACAGGCTGGAGGAGACAGGGCAGTCAAGCTTGGGGGAAATGGAACAAAGAGTCTGGAATGGAACCCAAGATTCTTGAGGTTCAGCATTCCTCAACGGTTAGCAAATATCTGCAAAACCTGCTGGCTAAGTGTCTCATTCCCTGCTAGTGCTGGTCCTCACAGAGGTGGACAATCGACTATTGCTATCAGTTGGTACTTTGAAACTTGGTTTCATTCTGTTCAGGAACAAAACCAAAAAAAAAAAATGAAATTTTCTGCAAAAGCAGATGGATGGAGTCTTGGCTCCAGGGCAATCCACCTGAAAGGCTGCTCTGAGATGGTCTGCATGGTGTTCTGACCAAGAAAGACATGGAAGCCTTGCTATTTTAACACATTGACAAATATCGATGAAAAGATGGTTCATCACAATTTTTCTGACCAGCTATACAACAGGCCTGAACTAGGGTGCCTGAAATTAGTGGAAACTTTTTACCTTAATCTCTCTGTGCCTCCGTTCCCACCTTTAAAATCGGTATAACAATATCCCTCTCCTCTCACAGAGTTTTTGTGAAAATGAATTCATTATTATATGTGAAGCACTCAGATACAATGTGTGTGTCCCAGAAAAGCCCTTGGGGAAATGAATAATTCTGTCTTCAGAACAGGATTTGAATATTGTGCAGTAAACAAGGCATTGATACCAGAGAAATTCCCCAGATTCCATTTTGTACTTCTGGCTTTCATTTTGAATAAGCAAGATTCACTCCACCATTAGAAGCTGCAGGTCACATAACACTAAAAATAGAAGATCATAACTCTGAGGTAAACAGCGGTTGCAGGCTAAACATAAGGCTGACAATTTGGAATGATTGAAATGTTGACGGTTCTCATGCACAAGAAAGATTTGACAGTAAAATATTAGCAGAAGGGTCAAGAAAGTTCTGACCGGACAGGACCAAAGTCAGTGTGTCCACGGGCAGCTGTGGGGTAGTAGCTGACAGTGAAGCAGCAGCAGGACAGCAGCAGAGGGAACCCTGTCCTGCCTGCCGCCAGAATGCAGAGACACAGACTGGGACACAGACAGAGAAGAGGCAGAGACCTGAGAAGACAGAGAAGTCAGCAGATAGAGTAAGCCCGTCAGTTATCATCAGAGTATTTATCAGAGTTGTTATCGCTTCTCAGCCTCTCAAGGGCTAAGATCAAGTACAGTATAGGATAGTATGTGTGTGTGCGCGCGCTACGGTTAATAAAGATGTATGCATGTGTTAACTGTAAAAGCAATGTATATATGCAAGATTTAAGAAACATTTAAGAATTGTTGTCAGCATCCTGAGGAAGACCGACCATCTGAATGAAGCCGCTTAGAATCATCTCAACTGAATGTTATTGCTGTTTGGGGGGTTCTGTAACTTGCTGCAAGGGATTTATGTTTTAGATTATTATTGTATCAGGGATTGTTTCTTTTGCACCAAGAAAAGGTGTTTTGCTTTGGTAAGAATATTGTTTTGTGTCTATCATTTATCAGAATTCTGTATCTGTGTCCTTCAAGGTTCTTTCCCTAGCTGCCCTGGAGACCCATACCTTAAAAGAACAGATTGGTTAATATGTGGGCTGTTTTGAGGGAACCCTAGATAAACCTGCGAGGTGTCAATAGATGAGCTAATCTGGGGGTACCCTAAATCTGTTTTCAGGGTAACAGAACAGGGCAACACACTGAACAACGAGAAAACAAACTATTGAATTACTGCTCATTAAGTGAGCATTATCCATCCTGTGCACTGAATGAGGCAGGGGTCCTGTGGAAAAACAACTGTGTGATCAAAGACTGTTTCATAATGCATATGCACAAAGGAACTGAACTCAGGTCGCACACGCAACATTAATTCTGGCATTTTCTCTCTTTTGAAGTCTTGACTTTGCAACTGTTATGAGAAAGTTCGTTCTCTGCTCTGGTCAATGATAAAGCCTCCCCTCACACAACTTCACTAATGTTCTTTTAACATTGCTTTTGTGTTTGTTATTACAGATATAATTTTATTTGGATATAGTTTGAAACATTTTATATGAGAGTTGTATTGTTTGTACTCTCACCAAAATCTTTAAACTTTTAAATAGTTGGTTAAGGAAAATACAGATTTAAAAACACTGAGAATGAAATTTTGACCAACATGGTCCTTCAGCATCCTGTAGAAGCAAATCAAAGGTAAACAAATGGTGAATCATTACCATGACAAAATATCAATTTTATCTTCTTTTCCAGTCATTTTGTCATGATACGTGTGACCCCATGATACATCCTAGTCATGGAAAAACACTTCATTTCTTCAAAGCATAAATTCCCAAATTACAATAAGCCTTTAGAATTTATTTCACATTTGGCACCTATTGGTCACTGCTTCCTCTTTACTTTAGAATGATCCAAGTCCCCCCACCTTCAATCATGCCAATGAAAGCCTACATTATACCTCCATTATAATTTTTATTAAGGGTTATTTACTTTCTGTTGAACAATTTTGTATCTAGCCCTTCTTATTGCCTCTTATTTTGTTTAATGTGTATCTTCTATAAACACTTGCCAATATTTTCAGGAATGGTCACCTGAAGTTAGACTCCTAAATTCATCTTTAGGCAACAGGTATCCTGATTTTCACAAACTGTGGGCTTCCAGCGAATCCCATGAGAGCATCATGGAAAACTGTTGCACACTCAACACCTATGAAGTTCAGATAATTTATTTAAGTATGTAAAGATGGAATTAGTACCTAAGTATAGGCCTCTCTTTTTGAAAACCTTGATGAATGCTGTTTAAAATATGATCACACAAATGTATAATGCATGTTTAAATATGGAGACAGCTATATTCGTCTTTGTGGATTTTAAAATTCTGCCAGTGATGTTATTTGAGAGAAAAACAAACAAGTGTTATATAATTCCTTGAAATGTTTGTTTCAGTGATCATTTTAGTGACATTTAATTCTTGTAATAATTTTCCTAAATACATTATCAATAAGGCATACCTCCATAACTCTCCACGTGGAAAAAAAACTGTTGTTTCAGCTACCCTGGCAAAGTCCAAACACAAGACTTCCAGGAACTTTATGATCTACTCCACATTTCATTCACTTGCTCACAAGAAAAGCCTGTGATTTATTTCCCATCAGCTCTGCAGGATTTTTGAGCATGTCTACCCCAGCCTGTAGTAGATTTGTACTATCTCCGCAGATAAACTTGAAACTGCAATATCTTTGCCTTCCTCCGTAGCATAGGGTACAGGTCATGTGCCAGGATTATTTCGGTATATCTGGCAATCGTTTGTTTGCCATTGCAGAGGTCTTGGGGATTGGTGCACCTTGGTCCCTACTATTCCCTGCCTGTGAGAAATAATACTTTAACCTCCTGCGGGCTGTAATACTGTAGTTTAATTTCAGTTGTTGGGTTTAGTGTGTGGTTGCTAGGTGGTGTTATAGGACTGTGACATACAGGAAGTCAAACTGGATGATCTAGTGGTCCCGTCTGGCCTTAAACTCTGTGACTCTATGACTACCCTTCAGACAGTAGGATACTCAGATTAGCTCTGGCCAGTGGTACTTCTACTTTGGAAGGCAGATTTTGAGACAGTTCTACAAGTAACATTCCATCCTCACAGAAAAAGATTTTAAGGGTGTCCTGATGGCACAGCTCCTGGAAAAGCATAATTTTCGTGCACGAAATGCAGCAGCACTGTTCACGTTGCACCAGAAAACAAAGGATTCCTTTGACAATGTTAACCCTCCGACCCCCCCAGAAAGCCCTTTAGGTCTGAATCTCCAATACAGGAATTAATGTGATAGCTGAACTAACTGGGAAGCTAAGGATTGCTAAGTGACAGGGAATCACTGAATGACATATGGGGGCATACCATGGTGAGGGGGGCATGACTGGAACTCTGCTGTGATCTGTTGATCCCCAGATGCTATGGTGATTCCTAAGGCTGCTATCTTATGCCATGCCATGCCTTGAACTGGCCACCTGCAGCCCCACAGACCACATGACAAAATTCTACCAAGGAGCAGCTCATTACATGGAAGTGGTTAGAGTGGACCTAGAGTGATGAGTATAGTGTACACATGTGCGCACACACAAACACAGCACATTTGTTCTAAAGCAACTAGTGTGTTGTTTAGGTCATTTTTAGAGCAATTGTTATTTTATATACATGCAACACATGTCAGTCAAGTGTAAATCACTATATCAAAAATGATAATATATATCAGTAAGTAGATCTTGTGCCTAACCCTAATTTTGCAAACATCCAGACAATGAGTTAGAAGATAATTATTTATGTGAAGTCATTTTTTTGCTGGAAAGCAACAGAGAAATAATCAGAGGTAACCGCACATCTATAATTACCAATGCTTACAGTGTGAAACTTAACAATGTACAAAACAGGTTTAATAACTGTAGTAATGTGAACAGGCAAAGCTAGACCTGAAATATCATACATCACGTGCATTTAAGGCATAGTGACAAATATTTTATAAAACAAAGTGTTAATGTCACTTAATTAAAACATAAAATTAGAGTCCTTACAATATCTATTCCCAAATTACATCTCTTCCAGTGCCACACACACACCCATTAAATTACTGGATCAGTGAGACAAACTTCAAACAATATGAATGAAGAGAGTCAAAGAAACAGAACAAATTACCCTTTTTTATTTACAGGTCTCTTTTGCATTTTATGGAACAGATGAACAAATTCACCAAGAAAAATGTCAGTTTAAACACCAATATGAAACTGGGATGTTATAACATTACTGATTATATATATCTTAAAGTGAAATACATTAATGTAAGGGGAACAGAGGGATAACTAGCAACACAAAGAAAATACGTATACATTTTACATTTGACAGGATGTCAAGATTCCCCCTGTGGGTTAGTACAAATAATTATGTTCCTGACCCACATAGCATCAAGGGATTTCCATAGTTTTTAAAAAGCCGCCGCTTCTGTTTTAAAATTCTTCATTCCAAACTAGAACTGGAGCCATGTCCAACGTCCAATTAATGTTTGAAAGCTGTTCACTATTTACCACATGCCTTCTTCCCCCATTAGTGGAATGGCCATATGAGGTCAGACCAGTGGTCAATCTAGCCCAGTATCCTGTCTTCCAACAGTGGCCAATGCCAGGTGCTTCAGAGGGAACGAACAGAACAGGTAATCTATCATCCTCTGTTGCCCATTCCCAGCTTTATGCAAACAGAGGCTAGGAACACTTCAGTAGCAAGGTTTTAGATCACTGCCCATCCTGGCTCATAGCCACTGATGGACCTATCCTCCATGATCTTATCTATTTATTTTTTGAATCCTGTTATTGCCTTGGCCTTCCTGTGGAAAAGAGTTCCCCGGATTCACTGCGAATTGTGTGAAGACATACTTCTTTTTGTTTGTTTCAAACCTGCTGCCTATTAATTTCATGTAGAGACACCTAATTATTGTGTTATGAGAAGACATAAACAACACTTCCTTATTTACTTTCTCCATACCAGTCATGATTTTATAGACCTCTATCATATTCCCCCATTAGTCATCTCTTTTCTAAAATGAAAAATCCCAGTATTATTAATCTCTCCTTCTATGGAAGCTGTTACATACCCCTAATCATTTTTGCTGTCTTTTTCTGTACCTTTTCCAATTCCAGTATATGTTTTTGAGATGGGTCGACCAGACCTGCAAGCAGTATTAAAGATGTGGGTGTACCATGGATTTATAAAGAGGCAATATGATATTTTCTGTCTTATTACCGTCTATCCCTTTCCCAATGATTCCCAACATTCTTTTAGCTCTTTTGCCTTGCCATTACACACTGAGTGGATGTTTTCAGAGAGCTATCCACAATGACTGCAAGATCTCTTTATCTAGGATAAAATATGTGTGCAGTTCCATGCATTGAAAAATTCTACACACACAGCAGGGTGATATTGATTTCTGCTTTTAGTGTAGTATAGTATATTACTGATTGCTTATTAATATACCGTTTCTGAATGTAATTAGAGGATTCCAAATAATTATAATTTCCTGATTTCTGAACATTTTTTTAATGTAACAGATTATGACCTACCATTTGTGAATCTATCACTGTAGGATTACTTTCAAGAGATCAATATGCTTTCTTCAGCAAAGTGGAATGCCCCTGAAGTTAACAAAACATGTAACCCAATTCTAGCATCCTGGTAATTCACAGCCACATAGATAAGGTTTAAATACTGTTTTAAAAGTGTTCTAAAACATACCTCTCACACTAATAGGAGGAGATTATTTCAGAGCACAAGATTATGCTCCTGCATGTGGTGAGCAGTACTGCATCAGAACTACAATTATTCTAGGGAACACAGTCAATAGATTGGCAAAAATTAAGCCATTACCTAGCAGCCCAAATTCCCTCCAGCCATTTAGCTCTCCTCCAGTAGCTGCACCTATTTGCCATTTCAAATCAGTCTTTGATGACTATTTCTTCCATGCTTCCCCTGCTTTTAACTTGATCTCACTTTTCTACACCTTCCCATTCCCTCCCCATTACCCAGCAGCAACCCAAATTATTGCTCCCTGGCTAATGTTCTTCTACCAAGCACACCCTCTTCTCCACGGCACTCATGATTCCTTATCCCTCCTCTACTGTTATCCTACTTCAGGAGATCCCATCCTTCCTTCTGTCAATAATCCTATTTAAACCCCCCCCCAAAAAATATAATCTCCCCTCCCCCAAAACCCACACTCATATGCACATGCACATGCACCATCTTTCTTTCTGGTTTAAGGAGAACAAAACAACTCCTGTGTTGCTGTTTTCTAGGTTTCAGATATGAATTCTGCTTTCCTCCTAGATGATGTGCATAAACATGCTGACATCCTCATGCTCCATCCAGCACAGTCCTGGAAGCCTATTGTGCCGTCTTGTGCCTCTATTTTAAAAGCCACAGCGTTTGTGTCTTTGACTGAACTGATCTCCAGAAACACTATTCTCTATCGTTGGGAAATGCAAATGTAAGTAACACCTTTATGAACACCGTTCCATTTTTAATTAGGACAGTACTCTAACATGAAGGAGCTGATTCTACTCTTAAACCAGAACCGCTTCCATCCTGACATCTAAACATCAAAAGCCCAAGCCCAATCTTCAGACCTCTCAAAGAGCCCCATCACTCTGGCCCCATCTTTCTATCTCTAAAAGACCAAAGGATCTCATCCCAAACTCCATACCCCACTGGTGCTCCCCTCAACCAAAGCATTAGGCCCAAACTATACCCAGCCAACTACCACAATCATCCTGGCATCCATCCATCAGCTCAAATATTCTTTGCCTCCTTGTGAATTCCTTCACACTTTCTGCCAGAACCAGAAACTGCCCTGCAGTGGAAGCAGTAAATCTGTTTTCTAGCCTGCTTTCTACAAGAGCTCTCGAACATTTATCATATGATGCACCGTATCTTCATAGAAAAATTTTTGTGGACCATCGACTCTCTGACTCATAACGATTGAGGAGGCAGAGTAGAGGGAGGTTGGATAAACAACATCCTTGGGGCAACCACAGCAATTGCTTACACAGAATTACATTAAAAGAAACTAAAAATATAATAAACATAGAGAATAAATACAAAAATACAATGAACAGCCAGATAACAGCAGAAAGCCAGTATCACATGATCAACGAGCTCTCAGTGTATCACCAGCTAGTGACATGTGAACCACGGCTCTAGACAGATCCAGAGCCATAAAAGCTGAATGGTCATGTTATTTTAAACAGAAAATTAAGACTCTGGTAGATCTAACACAGGCTGCCTCCTCTTCAATCATCCTCTGAGTGTAACAAATACTCTCAAGCCCATCAGACTTAATGCCTAGGTCTTGGGCAATTTCTATCAACCATGTTTTTTTCCATCCAGGACTATAGATTCCTGTGCTCCATCTACTGACCCTGAATATTTCAGTCTAGCAATTTCTAGCTGAGTTCCTTTGTCAGCTAGTAATCTCGACAAGGAGTTTCAGTAATGTTTGACTAGTACCCTGATGATGATAACATATAAACCACAATTTTGGGCCTAGCAAAGTCATCGTCTTATCAGCCCAATTTGCAATAGCTAGCGTTACTAAATACATTATGAATAGCTGTTGGTTGCTTGGGATACACAGTTTGCATTCACATCTACTACATTCAACAACAATAAGAACTACTGCTTAATACGTATGCCTGTTATTGTAACAACCGGTTCAAACATCCTCTCAGCTTCATCAAAAGAATAAAATAAAGATATTTACTTAACCTAATCTCTAAAATGGACTTCAGGTTTGATTTAGAAACTTCATTCTAAAATATATTTAATCCACTGCATAGACATTAATTCTGGAGATCTTTTGATCTATCAATAGTGTTCTAATCTTAATAGGAAAGAAGAAAAAAAGAAGTAAGTCTTTCAAAATGTTGATATGACGCAGAGGGTCTAAGTGGTGTTTGGAAGATACACACACAAATCTGTTAGTCAATAATGGGACTAGTCAATACCATCTTCATATTGCTTTGAAAATTTACCACACAGAGTTCTACCAGTTTCAGATTCCAAAGATAGAGAGTTGGAAGGACCTAGACAAAAAGAAGGCTACAGATTCCCTAGTAATGTAAATCTGAATCTCTAAATGACAACATGGGAGGAGAGCAAAGGGAGTGGTCAGGAACAAAATACATTTAATTTTAAGAATACTATTTGTATATGACAGAGATTTTCTAGTCTTCACGTTAGCACAAACAGTACCTTTTATCACAGGAATGTACAGAATAACCAAAATTTTGTTTAAGGTTTCATGTCCCTTTTTGAACTGAAGTCCAAATAGGGTATACTGTACAATGTGGTAGTCAAGTCTACAACACACAGAATTTTCTAACTTTCTATAAAAAAGCAGATATTTATCAAAAAAGAGGAAGGACTTTGATATTCTTTCATTTAAGCTCTTCAATTATTTAGAAAGGAGTGCTCTGAGGTACTTTTTTTTTTTTTTAAAAACTGCAATAAACTTTTCCTTGCAAGTGCAATGTTGAGAAATCCCAGAAAAGAAAAATGAAGATACAGTGCCAAAACACATCTTAAATGCTCTAACAAAAAATTTACGAAGGTCATTTCTACACACACAAATGACAAGGTCAATACCACTCCATAGCACTACATTAAGCTACTTCTAGACACTATTTCTGCACTGAATAATAAAAGTACAAATCTCGGTACCTAATATGAGGAGGTAATCACTTGACAACTTAATCAGCACTTGATTCACTCTAAAACACAATGGGGTAGATTCACTGCTCGGTTCCAATGGCTTCTGCAATCAGAAAAGTGGTTGCAAAGAGCCTACAACTACTACTTTTTTCTGGGATCCCAGAGCTCACCTTTTTCAAAGTAGGCAGTCATGACAGGAGATGAGATGTATCAGTTTAGGTTGTCAGTTGAAAAGATGGGCTAACCCCTTTATCTGGCCTCCTAAAAATGTCAAAGGCCAAATGGGGGATGGGAGTTGAAAGTAGGACCTCTTGGCCTTCCTTATATTTGGGAAGCCTTCTCCAAGTCCCTGCCTCAGCCCTTGGACCTCACAGGATAGTCAAGTTACGTACCTAGTGACTAACGAGAAAGACTGCCCCGACTCCTGTGAACAATCGGGGGAAGGAATCCAAGTGAAAAGCAAGACAAAAATAGCGTTGCGAAGAGGGGAAAATAATTGTTCGTTAGGTCCCAGCTGAAGATGTGCCTCATGTATGAAGTGCACAGAAACTGAAGCCTAAAAAGGTAGCCTCTGCTTGAAAGGGGAGCTGGGTGCAAAAATCCTTATACTGTGAAGATGGAGCTACCTGTGTTACCCAGTAACCAAGGGGAAAGCATGCCAATCATATATTACTAGGCCTTGCTACATAATTTACAGCATCAGTCCAGCGTCTAGTCCTTCAAAATATGTGGCTTAAAAGATTCATTTTCATTTGATTAAGTTTTTAAGCTAAAATGAGAGAATGGTACCATATATCCCCAGTAATATATTTTCACACTGAAAGGACTGATTAAATAATGTACAACAGGTACTCATTATGATGCCTTCAGAGATTTGTGCCCTTTTTCTGCCTATTCTAATGTTAGAATGTGAATCTAAAAAGCACATGTTGTTCTCCCTAAGGAGTTTTGCAGCAGGTGGTGCTAATAACCCTTGAAAAAGGATTCTCCTTGCTAGACAAGCTGAAAGAAGGGGGGAAGGGATCATAAGACTTCACCTGACCCAATAATGCTTCTGTCATTTGTCACCTATCATGTCAGTTTCATAATAAGCAGGTATAACATTTCAGTCATAATGCTGCAGATTTACTTTCACACCTGCCAAGGTTGAAGGCTAATGTGCTCTCAGAGAGCCAATCCTCTGAAGGAAAATATATGGAAATTAGAAATAGGCTACATTCCACAAGGAACTGTCAGTTTTCTAGAGGGGTTTGCAAACTCTCTCTCTTCTGTTTAATCTGACAAGAGAGAGGAATTGTGAGATAGAGGTCATACTAGAATGTCTCAAGTGAAATATCTATGTGACAGTTTTGTGAAGTCACCTTATTGAAGCTTGCATTGCTTCTTGTCTTAACACAAATGCTTTCTAGTTTTCATTTGTGCTGATTGCTCATATGGAGATAAATATCTGGGGCAACAATGTCACATCATGTATGACTGAACTGAAAGATAAGAGGTACTTTTCATAATCTATCTAATTCCAAAATAAACATCTTTTTTTCATTAAGGCCTTATCTTTATAATAAAGTAAGACCTTTGGATCTACATTATATGATTATGTAAAGAATGCATCTCACTCTCCTGTGTCATTTGTAAAGACTCGATACAATAAATCCAATTTATTTCACATGGAATAAGGCTTGTTAAGTATGTCAGAATAATGTCTTAATGATTCAAGAATGTCAACTTTAAATACCTTTTTAAACGGAACAGATAGAAAAATTGTAATGCACATGCACAAACTGCCAATTTTAAATAACTTTTAAATTAATCAATTTCTTTCAAACTTGTCTAGATTTTTAAGTTTCAATCAGATCTACAAAAGATGGTATTTCAGTTATCCAGTGTAAAATTCCTTCTAATGTTACAAAACAACAACAAAAGCCAATCACCACCTGGCTGACACCAAACAGAAAACCAGAGCCCAACATTCATTTACTTAATAAAATGATAAGGAAATTAAAAGACAGAAAAGAGAGGTGGGTGTTTTAGAATGGAAACTGGATTTGAGCTTGAGATGAAACTAGTCAAAACTGGAATCTTGAATTCCAAGCCCTTTGAATCTAATTTGCCAGAATCCACTGCTTTAGATTCAGGCTACGTTCAAACAGGAAGGATTTTATGCATCCAAGCTTGATATGTCTATAATCTCTGAAAATGCCACTCTCTTGAATGTTTTGGCCCAAGATAGTGCTAATGTCATGAGAGTAGTTGGTATCCCAAAATTTCTTCAGTTCATACCAAACATTAATCAGAACAACTCATAAAATATCAGTGCCATCAGACCCAAATCTGAATTCTAGCCTAAAAGTATTCTAGATCCAAATACCCTCCTCAATCCAGCTGTCATTTCAGCTCAACTAAAGCAAGTTCTCCTGTCACTCACTGTAACACAAACACTGTCACTGTATGTAACCCATACAAAAACATCAGAGAAAACTGCTTGCATGTGTGCATTTTAAGCCCAGTAAAATGAGTAAGAAGACTTTAACCCACAAAGTTATATAATTATATGTGTTTATCTGAGGTTTCAGAACTCTCTGTCCAGTGGCATATGAGAGAAAAGAAATATCACTACTGGGAATTAACTTTGTTATATATTAAATCTTCATAAGTAGTGTAAAAATATTTTATTACTTAATTTTAAACTACAGACTAGCATGCTTTACTCTGTTGGTTTAAAGAGTGTAATTTTAGTACATATCAAGATCTGGCCTTCAACAGAGAAATTTCTACAGAGAATTAATGTTGGTTTTTCTTTCAGGAAGACACTGTCAGCTGATTCCGAAGTTCCTTACTCTGACCCATTCCTCCCTGTTCCTTCATATTCCCACAGCTTCCAGACTCACTATTCCTGTCCTCCCTGCGTCTCATCATCCTGCAATCTCTTCCCTCCCCTTTCTTTTCATCCCATCGCCTTTTTGCCTCACCCACTCCACTGCTCCTATGAGCTCATCTCCATTTGGCTTTCCCTCCTTCTCCCACTGCAACCTCCAGAGTCCAACAACAAAAAAATAAAGGAACTAATATGAAGTTTGCCAACCAACACTGCTTGTTTGTCACATTCCTTCCTCCCAATTTTGGTTGTTCTGTCTATTTAGATTATAAGGAACACAATTTAGGAGCATGGATTCAATGCATCAAGTCACTTCTTTGATTTCAGGGTAGAAAGGTGGATGATTTTTTGCAGTTGCACTATTTTAAGAAATTCCTGGGCGTAATGGTCTGAAAGCCACTGGAATTGTAATTTCTCATGTCTTACACTCACCTAGTACTCGTTTTTTAAAAGCAATATTGAATCCCAATTACTTATCTTCCCTTTTAAATGTTAATTAAATTACTCAATTACTTCCTCTTTGTGTATAAACCTACCACGTGATTATGACCTCAGTAACAGGAGCATGACAGAACAGAATATTTTGAAGTATCCCTCATGATACATGAATATTGCTCCCATTAATAGGAATTACATCAAGAAGGATTGCTTCAAGGAGTCTAAAGACTCATAATTATCTCATGATTCCTAAGTAACTTCTCTGAAGAGTTAATTCCCAGATGTGTCTGGGAAGAAACACATAATTTAGAGCATATATATTTAATCCTTTATAAAGAAGACAAAATACATACTCAAATCAAATTCAAACAACTATTCTTAGTTTAATGATATATACCTTGATGGCATCCTGACTGCAGTAACAGGAGTGCACCGCATCGTATACTGTTACTCGATAGAAAACTGGTGAGCCCGTCCACGTCTCACTGCCACTTCACTATCATCCAAATTTAAAGATACAGTCAACCCCTGAGTAAGCAACAAGAATCTTCACCAGGCAGTCGGACTTTCCATCTTATCACTTTTAACTACAATGTGGCCATCCCTTTCATTCTCTTTCTTTGACTTCTCCACCCCGCTCTAGCTGAGCCCTAATACCAAATGCAACTACATCTGTAGGGTGACTGCTAAGAGGAGCAGTGTTTAAAACTAATGGAAGTTGGATCTCTAAATCCTCTAGACTGCTTTGAAAATCTCAACTTGGGTTTATTCCACCTTCCTGGTACAGCTGATACTAAAATGATAGGCATTCCATACCAATTTAGAATCATTCAGCATCATTCACACAAGCCCCTCAGCTAGGCATATGTCACAAGCTTGAAATGGCTACTGTCAATGCACCTGCATAGATATGAAAATTGAACCTGAAGTTCACATCAATAATGAAGCACTCCAGGTGGTCCGCAAGCTGGAACTACAGCAGATATAATGAGGAATTTCCAGTGACACACTACTTGTCAGCTGTTGAGCCAGGTCATTACACATGAAGAAACCAATTTCCCTGCAAAGATGAAAGGGAATATATATTTTTTTAAAAAAATATTAAATTAGTTCTCTGCAAAAACACTCTGAAGAACGTCAACGGGCTGAAACATTAATGTCACTGAAACTGAACTAAATAAAATTTTACTTGAACTATTAAAGGAGTAAAAAGTGGCTTTGAACTTTACATAAAGATTGCTCATCATCAGATGTATCAATCTTACGTAGTGTCCCTGACACACTTGGGGGACCAGTGTGTTAGAAGATCCCATTGTTCCATCCTATTGTGCTGAAGGACCAGCACAGAGTAGGAGTCTGATCTGTGCTATACCACTTCAATCTTGTACTCAGCCAGCACAAAGTTTGGCCATCAATAAGAACAGGACAGGCAGAAGCAGCAGAACATACAGAACATAATTCTCATTCATTCAACCACTTCAGCCTCTCCCCTCAACCCTTCTCCCCAAAGTGAGAAAAGAACCAGCAGTGACCTCAGAAGTGAGAAAGATGACAGTATTAATCTTGATACGCCCGTTATACCCTAGAAGAGAGAGAGTGCCCTTCTGGCCTTCTCTAGGGAATACACACACCTTCAACCCTATTGTGTGCAAAGAGGTGGAGAGAAGAACCTCAGATCCCTCTGCAGGGACTGGAAAAAAAGTATTTGAGATCAAGTACTTGAGGCAGAGAGTGGATGTGCTGAGAAGACATGGAATATGGGGCAGGCAGGGAAAGAAGTAGTATGGTGAACAAAAAAGGTGGCCACTCCAAACTTTTGATTGTGTGTCTATCCACACTTTATTATGTACCAGAAGAAGGTACCCATTTGTGTGTATCTGACTATTCAAATCTTTATAAATCAAGCTCCATATAAGTAACTAGAGTTTGAGTCATGCTAAACAAATCTGTATTTTACATACTTCACAGATTTCCATCGCACCAAAGTATACCAACTCTAAGTCCTTGCAAGTTGTATGAGGATGGTAGTATGGTATGGTATACTATGGTATTAAAGCCAGTCAAGTTCTCTTACAGTAATTCCATACTTTTTCTTTAAACATGGAGTCTGCATACTTTCAATGATGCAAACCTGTTATGAGTATTAACAAAAAATACCTGGCTTCTCAAATATTTCATATATCAATTACACTTGTTCTATACATAAAGGTTAATAAAAAAACAACACTTATATTTAACTGAAATAATTGCACAGAATTTAAGACCATTATTGGTTTCCTAGTCAACAATTATAATTTCGCATCAACATAATTCAGATTAATTTAGCAAAAGAAACACACACATGCAATTATACCTACTTGAAAAAATACAAATATATACCTTTTCTGTGTGGCTGTAGGAAACCAAATCAAAAGCACTTGCTTGAGAAGAATCTAGTTTTAAAGCTCCTTTGATTTAATTATTTTGGCAGTCTAAATGTGAATGCTGCAGAGTGACATGCTAAATTTGGGAGAATAACGAAACCCAAGGAACAAATACTGATACTGGATCTGAAACAAGCTGTTCACTGTCCTGAAATTATACAACTTTCTTAGACATGTTTTCATGCTTTAAAGCAGGAGAAGCCAAAATGTTGCTCAGTGTGAGACCACTCTTTAAATGAAGCCAGCGCATTTTAGCAACACAGTCAAAAATATAGTTTCAAGTGTCCCTACAGTAATCAGATAGGCCACATTATACAGAAGATGTGTTTAATCGTCCAAATGTGCTTTGGTGCTTCTTTGCTGCCATAAGTTAAAAAGAACAGAAAATGGGTCAAAAAATAATGGAATGACTCACTCCAAAAACAGGGAGTATGAGATCAGAACTACAGACTAGAAAAAACAGTCAGGTACCTGACAGTGCATGAAATGTGGACAAATGCTTTACTATGATTACTGGCCCGGTATCTAAAAAGAACTGGCCACCCTGGACGGACAGATGGACGCACACACAATATACTTCATTAACTGATAGTTAAAACACAAACATCCTCCATAATTTCCCTGTCTTCAGTAAAACTTGACTACTGTTCTAACAAGACCATTTCTAGTATTCAAGTTAATTATTTTTCACAACACATGATGAATTTCTGTCCCTGAAGTGCTGTTTCTGAAGAAATGGTGTGTTAGCATAAGTTACCGTAATCCATTGATGTATATTTTATCTGTGGTTTTAAACTTGTTCAATGGGAACACATTTCTTTGATGCAGTGCCTAATCATAGGTTAGTTAAAAGAGTATCTTAGAAAATGGATACCTCTGAACACGTTTGTGAAATCATCAAAGGGGTGGAGTTTGAACTTGAAGCTTTCAGACTAAGAAACAGATCAAACATGAAAAAGCTATGGTGCCTCAGAATGTGGGGGAAACTCAACATTAACAACACTTGAAAGCTTCATTCAAAATCAGGAGTAGACTTGGCTTCCGTGGTTGTTTGAATATAGCATGAAAGCAACAGACTGTGTCAATCTAATGCCAGTAAAAATGTGAAAAGCAAAATCACTAGTAAAGCTTCTGGTTCTCCATTCAGTCATGAAACCAACTCTTGTTCACAGTGGAGTTACATTGTCAAAGTTTGGTGGCATGGTAAATAACACGCAGCTGATTGTCATAACGTGAGCTTGGGTCAGAGAGAGAGAGAAAGGAACTGAAAAGCACAATAAATTTTAATGGTATTCTGGTAGTCTGCATTTCACATCCTCCTCATTTCTATTCCTTTCAGCTCTGTTGTACGTGGTATGTGACTGGAGCCAATGGGATATAGGGAGCTTCTTCCTTGGCTTACATCAAACATAGTCAGTTTGCCTGCTCACTTCTCTCATCCTTCTCCAATGATTATTTGTTGGTTACAGGGTTAAATCAGAAAGGGAACATGGTGAAGAGAGAGATTCTCACTGGTTATTGTCATGATTACCACATCTTTGCTCCCCACTGCACGATTTAGATATGGGAGAAACAATGGGAGACGAAGGGTTTAATGCAGTTCTTATTTATTATACAATGGGAGACGAAGGGTTTAAATTCTTATTTTTGTCAACGTTTTTTTTTTCATTTTTAAAAAAGGGTTTTGATACGAGTTACTGCCATCTAGACTGCGTAAATATGCATTTACAAAATGAACATACCAAGTTATGATGATACCTGTGGGTGCAGTCAGATACCATCTGCATCTCCTGCAATTGCTGCATTCATTCCTGGGGAATGCTGGTGACAGTACCAACACCTCTTTCCTGCAGAGTTTCCACGTGGAAGGGTAGCTTGACATTTCTAAATTGCAGCCCTAGTGGGAAAAGGAGGCTAGACAGGACACATGCTGAATCCACGTTCTGGGCTTCACTTGAAAGCTCTGAGTCTCTTCCTACATGGTGAAGATTGCAGGCGGTTGGCGCCTTTATGCCACATTCTACATTTGCACTTCAGGGTGAAACAATCCAGGGCATGAATCATGTAAATATGTATTTACAACAGAGAGGTGAATACTAACAGCAAATCAAAATTCTTTGTAAGGCAAATGTTGCCTATGCTGACACAACATCTGGGTTAAAAATATTCTCTCTCTTTCTCACAACCCCCTCCACTTACTCTAGTTCAGTCCTTTGTGAAAATTCTGACACTCTTTCCTTCTTGAGATTCCCCATTGGGGCTCCCACCCACAAATACTAGGATCCCATCCAGTGGGCCAAACAACTCTAACCTTTCTAACTGACCCATTCACAAGAACACTTCAAATCCCTCATACTCTGGGGACATACATTGCATTCTGGATACACAACACTTTAAAGTTGTGGTACCTGGGCCCTAGCAGATAAGCTTCCATGAACTGCTGGGATCCATGAACAGGATCAAATATAGGGACAGCCTTTGAGGAAGAAACATATCTGGGAAAGCATGAAAGGAATAGTGGAAGAGGGGGTCTTATTTGGAGCCTGAAATCAAAGTAAAAAGAAGAAAGGAGTTCATGTCTCAAACTAAGCAGACAAAATGTGGGCTCAGGTATAGTCTTAGCTTACAATATAATATAATATTTTCACTAAAAATTAAATGGATAGTATTTTTCCCACACACCTCTAAGTTTCAACGACTACTAGCTTCTTATACCAATTTGATTAATTAAAAATACAAATGGAAGTCATGACTAATCCACCATTAGTTACTGATGAATAGAAAACTGGTCATGCAAATGTACCATTGAAGGCGATAATCTCACCAGCTCTCATAAACTGTGTAAGGTTAAAACTGATCGGCTCTCATATGGAACCTGGAGAATAGGGTGGGCCTGGGTTCCCCTACCAGCCACTAGGCAAGTGGCACCGAGGCAATGAGCAGAAAGAATGCCTAGGACTATTGAGGAACTAAATCCCCCACAGAAGGGGGAAACATGGATAGTGACAGGGCCAGAAGGCTGAACCATGAACAGGATGCTGCAGTCTCTGAGGCTTCAAGAAGGGCTTTAGGCAGACCGCAGAGTTGGAGCAATGGCGTGGGAACTGCGGAAGCGTGTGTTGCCTGAAAAAGCTAAACCCCAGAGTGACCAGCAGGAGGTGCCTCTAGCAATGAGTGGTGCACCCTGTGACACTGGTTCTGCCAATGACCTGCTTGCTGATCTCAGGCAAGACACTTCCCCTCTCTGTGCCTGTTTATCTCCCATGCTAAATAGTTTTGGCTACAGGGACCATATTTTGCTTTGTACATTTCCTAGAACAATAGGATTTCTCAGGGCTAATGTAATATTGTTGATAACAGGCTGTTTTCTCAATAGTAATGAATATTTCCCCTGGTGAGTAGCTGAATTTTGTGCAGATAATTACACATTGCTCACCAGTTTCAACTCAACTGTTACGTAGTGTTGCTGTGCTGTGTTTAAATACTGCTGTTCACCTTAGAGATGAATGAAGCGACCTTTATTCACAGTGTATAGTTTGTTATGCTGTAGAGAACTTTAGGGTCCCTAGACATAAGATAATATGTAGCAGACAATCAACCATTCATTAGTAACAAGAGTTAACATGAATACAGATTAGTTTTAGAACTAACATTAATTTATTATTGTTCTCTCATTTTTCTATTTTGTTTAGCTCCATGTTTATACAAATATAGATATATAACGAATCCTTGTAAAACAACAAAATTACAGTTTTTACTTGTCCTTACTTAATGGGTTAATTGAATTATTATTCTACCCATAATAACTTTATTAAAATCCTGTTTTTCTTGTTTAAAAAAAAGTTATAATTTTAAAAGCTTGTATATGAGTTATTTGCCCTAACAACTATCTTTTGCATCATTTCAAAGCTGAAAGTCTCAAGCTTTAAAATAATACAGGAATTTATTCTAGTGCAAATAGTTCTAGTCAAGATTGTCTTTCAACTTGTACAAGAATTGCAAAAAAGATGGCAAAAAGTTCACAGCTAAGCTGGCAAGCCCTGGTGTAGTCTTACCAGCATTCCGTGAAGCGCAGATTCAGGCACAAGAGACTCTTCCTTAGCTCAACCCCTTTTTCAAATACACTGGGGAAGCTCCGTCATGAGCATAGGATATGTGCCGAACTGCAAATCAGCAGCAGCACTGGAAAACTCTAATGGGTTTGAAAGCTATTGCAACACGTGAAACTAAAAATATAGAGCAGAAAGCAGGTCCAAATATACTTAAATTGAGCTAACAGAAATCCAGCTATCATTAGTGACACACATGAAGAAATAAACAGAGATGTTAACATTCCTTGAAACTACTACACACTTTTTTATCTCAAAGTGAACAACACAAGAAAAGATTTACCTAATGGCGAAGGAAAAATGTATTCGTATTTGCACCTCAATTGTATCCTAAGAAAAACAATTAAATTAGACAGTAACAAATGGAAAATTGCCATCATAAGCATGTCAGTGCTTTCTTTTCATAGAAATGTAAACACTTTGCTCCAAAGCCTACAAACATCATCCCGGATTCATTCCCACAGATAAAGAGGAGAGAGCATTTTGTACCGTTCTGCATAGAGAGTAAGTGTACCAAAGAGAAAATTAATTTCCATACAAGTACAAACAGTGGAGCAACCATTTTGGGGCTCCTACCCAGAATCACTTGAGAGGGTAAAGGACCACAATACCTACAGCTATTATAAAGCAAAGATTCTCTCTGAATAAGAAAGCATGCTGCTTCCTGACCTCCAGTTAAGGGGAGCAGCACTGGGGAGAAATCTTCAAGTGCTACATGGTCCCCCTCCATTTCCTGCCTTACGTCTTTGGCCCTGAAGTCTCTATAACCTTGTCAGTATCAGTGGAAGGTCACAACCCATGTAAGGATGCCAGTGTATTCTCCAGCATCCTTCTTATCAGCATAAGTGTTATGTATAGTAAGACAATTGAGCACTGCAGTGTAAAAAGCCAAATTCACTGTGGAAAAAGTATGCACTGAAGCCAAGATATTGTAGTTACAACCACTTTGATCCAGATTCATTATTGATTTACAAAGGGTGGTCAAAGGCTTTGTATAAAATGTTTTAACCAACAGTTCACATCACCAAATGGGAAGTAACCGTTCTGAATAGGGTGCTAATTCTGTATCTGTGTACCCAGAAAACCCACAGGACTTGTAGAGCAGCAACTGTTGGCTACCTGCTGCCTGACAAGACCCTTAAATGATACCTATGAACTTTTGCAGATGGAATAACTAAATATGCTTTCCCACTCTCTCCCCTCCTAACAACTCAGCCATTTCCTTCATTAAAACTAGCATTTTAAAAGTGAAAGGAATAATTTTCCCTTCTAGTGAATCCATTCCAATAATGACTTCAGGAGAGGCAGGATTCAAACTTGTCTTAGTATAAATGATACAAGCTATATTTTCAACAAAATACGTTATGGAAAATAATTCAGACCTCGGGTTTTTTAAAAAAATACACAGCCCCCTACTTTATACATTGCCCCCTCCCACCCTTCAGAAAAGGCCAGTGTGGCTATAACACAGACCCTATGAAGTCCTGTGCAGCCTGAGGGAAAGGATTACAATTTGTGGAAGGAAAGGGAATGTCTATACTTTATACCCCGGCAGTCTGTCTCTACATTAACACGTAGCATTAGCAATGAAAATGAGAGTCAAATATCTCATCCTTCAGATTTAAAAAACCAAATTAACATTAAAAATAGCATAAGACAACTGTCAGTCATCCAACAAAGGAAGTCACAGAACCCTAAATTCACCCAGTTGTGCCCAGCCATGAAATATTTCTATGGATTAATCAAGAGTAATATGGTTGTCATATGTGCTGTAATAATTAGACATAATGGCAGAGTTTCTAAAACTTCATTGGGTTAAATCTGAGTTTTAATTAAAACACTTTAGAATCAATTATATTTTATGTATTTTGGCTCATAGGTGCCTTTTCATTTACATTGTAACTGTTTATCTTAAGTTTAAATTCTTGATGTTTGAACTGTCTTTTTTTTAAACACTGCATCGACCCTCAAAAGACAACGGGTAATAATATTGCATGTGAACTCTACTTTCAAATTATCTATTCAGTATGTCATACATGCTGATATGTCATTTGAATAATGGTATTATGTTTAGAATTTTCTAGTGCTAATGAATCTGACATTATCAGAAAAATGCTATCAGCAAATTTCCTTCAAAACTCATGCATTTGTTATCTGTACCTAGCATATTATTAAGAATACCCATTCTTCTAACTATTGTAATAGTTATCAATATATAAATGTCTAACCAACTATACAAGGAAGTCTCACCTCTGTTTTAGGTAGCTTTATCTTACATTCCTCTTCTGTAAAAACAAACCCAAATTATCTGTTTAACAAATCTGTTCATTCCTTGTCATGCTCTCATTTCAGGGGACAAGTTTTCTTTTTAATCTTTTGTCCATTGTGCAGGCAGAAACACTAATTGCTTGCAAGCCCACAGAAGAGACTAGGTCCTACTGCACCTGGCTTGGGACAGAGGCCCCACTCCAGAACAAATAAGCACTGTTGCCAAATCACCCAGGGTGGGTGGTATAAAGGATATAAAGGATAAAGGAGGTGGTAACACCGATCTCACGCTCCTGCGTTTGCAACAGAAACTTTACCTATACGAGTAATGGAAACTCATAAAGGTGTACCCACCGCCTGTGCAGATGTTTTAGTCAGGCTGGACTGACTTATGTCACAGTGATTTTAAATCAAATTGTGAGCATAGTTAAAAGCAAAAAAAATAATTGCAGCCACCAGTTTTAATCAGCTTTTGTTTCAACTATGGCGATCCTCCTAAAATAAAAACATTTATTCTAAAAAATTTGCTTACATGAGACAAAATAAACCACTTTAAAGTAATGCAATAGTTTGTGATAGTGAATTCCTGGACATTCAGCGTCTTTAATTCTGCATTATGATAAAAACAGGTAAAAGGGAGAGAGGGGAGGCTGGAGCAGGGGAGGCTGGAACTGCCTTGGGAAAAGACTGGAAGTCTGGGAGAGGAGGGTGGGAAGAGACTGGTAATAGCTGGACAAAGAGACTGGGACAAGGAACCCATGTAGGGAGGAGGAACAGTTGCAGAGAGACATGAGAAGGCGCTTCAGTCTGGGAGAAAAATGAAACTAGATGGACAAAGAGACTGAGGCAAGAAAACAAAGAGTGGGCAGACTACAGCAAAAAGCCAAAAGAAGAGAGACTGGACAAGAAGCCAGGAGGGAAACTAGGAATCAAAGCCAGTAGGGGAAGGGGAAGAAAGGGAGAGATAAACCAGATGAGGAGCCAGGAGGTAGGAAACTGGAACTGAGTGTGGGAGGGAGAGAAACTGGGAATTGGGGGAGACTGGGACTCAGATAGTGAGCCCAGAGGAGAAGACTAGGACTTGCTGGGGCAATTAGACTGGGACCAGGATGAGAAGCCAGAGGAGTGGAGACTGACTGGTCAGGTGAGGAACATGGGACTGGAACAAGGTAGGGAAGAGACATGAATGGGAGAGGGACTGATCGGAAGAGACGGAGCAAAAAGGGTCAATCTTGAGAAAAGGCAAGAGTCCGTGGCCACTTAGAGCACACAGGCCTCCAGTCTTTAATTACATGATGACATTTTTTCCACAGGACCCCTGCCTCATTCAGTGCACAGAATAGAGCTGCTCTGGGATGAATCAGGGTTGTTTGGTGAAAAATTGTTGTGTGTAGGACCACTGCCTCATTGGTTGCAGAGGTTAAAAGAGAATGAGTGGCCTCATAGTTAAGGCAGCTAAAGGCTGCCCTGGGGAACTGAATTCTATCCCTGCCTCTGCTAAAACATTCCTGTGTGACGTCAGGCAAGCCCCTTCAACCGAACTTATTGCAGGCAGTCACTAATGATTTATTCCTCATTTTCTGAGTGACTGACATCAGACCTTGGGGTCTGATCACAGGAACTGTACTTTGAACATAGGAAGTGATATGTAGCGCTCAGTACTCTGAAAAGTCAAATGCTAGGTTCTCAAATTAAGAACCCAAAATGAGTGGAAAATTTTGACCTTCATTTGTGTGCTTCAGTTCTTCATCTGTCAGATGTGGATATCACCTCACCCCACAGGCATTTTGTAAAGATAAACGAATCAATCTCTGCAAAACACTCAGTTACGATCATGATTACATCCATGAGGAAATTAATAATTTTGTTTCCAGAGCAAGCTTGGGCTTTGGGCCACACACTAAACAATAACGATGAAACGTAATATTGAATGGCTGGTCATTAACTGAACACTGCCCACTCTGTGAATGAGGCAGGGGTCCTGTGTGATTATGTAATTAAAGATTATCATAATGCATATGAATAAGGGGACCAAAATAAGGATGAACATTGATTCTGGCATTTCCTAATTTTTGTTTTGAGTGTTTGACTTTGCAACCTTAATAGTCTTTAAACTTAGTTTTTTGTGTATAATATACACACAGGCTTTTGTATATAATATACATTCAAGGCTTAATTGATTCATTTGCATTTGAGCAGCCCCAATATGTTTACTAAATTGTAGCCCAGTCCAATAAAAAGCTGAATATTTTTTTAGCCTTCATGTTCCAGAGAAGTTTGCAAATGTGACCCAAGTATAACCTAAAAACTCAAAAAAACAAAAACAAGTAAAATTAACCCAAATTTATTATTATTGGGTTTTTTTTGTTTTTTGTTTTAAATTCTCATGATTTTGAGGGGCCTGACTCAGGGTTTTTGAATGTTTGGGATTGGTGATACTGAGCATGGCTATATCAGACCAGTTCTGAAGAGCTCCTTGTGTTAGGTACTGGGTATATTTTTCACTTCATTTGATTTTTTTTTAATTGAAGGTTATTAAATGATTTAAAAAAACCTTTTGCAGCAAAATTTAGTGCAACTCTGCCATAGGTTTTAGAGTGTCACAGCCATAGAATTTAAGTATAATTTGCTCCATAATATATGGAGTTTTGGCCTTAGGAAAAACACTTCAGTTGTTCATCTTGCCTTAATGGACATTATCCAGTTTAGCAAAAGTCCTTGGCATAATCTGAGTCTAGCTCCTTCCACAGCAAAGTGACAATCTTAGCAGGGTTGTCAGGTATGGGGAAGTATCTCTATTTCTGCCTGCAGCTCAAACATTTCATAAAGCTATTTTATTGGTACTGTTTTTTCTGAATCTGTTTTGGCACTAGACAATTATGCCTAACAGCAGAAAATTACATTTAGGGCAAAATATTTAATGTATATAATTAATATAATGTAATTAATTAAAATTATAAAATTAATGATAAACAATTAATGTAATTAATATTTAATTTATATCTAGAATGACAAAATTAAATTAGCATTGTGATTTCTAAAAAAGTGTCAACGCTGTTTTCCACTATTTAAGCAATATTTAAATTACATGAAGCAAACTTTATTTGTTATTGATTTAAAGAGTAAGATTTTAACTCAAAGCCAGGAACATAAAAATAAAAAGGTCTTCATTTGCCAAAAAGATTTATATTTCCTCATTACTTTTGCTCCCATTGAATTTTAGGAGAATTTTGCTACTGCTATCAGTGAAAACAGGATCAAGCCTTTAAGCTGAAAAACAGGTTTGGAGTCGGGGGTTTTTTAAATCAAACGAAACATGGCTTCAGTGCAGTGTTCTGCTAATTCTTATTCCATCGAAAGGGACATTGTCAAGGTTGTTAGGCATGACACTGACTAACTGTGACGGTTGCCCCAATTTGTAGATCTTACCTTAAGGATACCAGCCAAGTATTTTATTTCCAAGCTAACCTTAGCAGCCTAGTAAATATATAAACAAAAACTGAAACACTAGGTTTAGTGCATTTTTCATTATAAACACATAGCAGTATGTACCATTTCCTAACACTCCAATTCAGTTTTCATGGTAGGAACCATGTTGTTTTTTATCAAACAGAGACTAATTACCTAGGATTACTATTTTAAGACCTTCGCCCTGCTTCCTGTTAAGTGAAAAAATAATTGTGTTTCCTCCATCTGTCTGTAAACTGGCCTTTATTTTTCCTATATTGAGGAGCACGCATATAGCCATTGATTTAAGAGTGAGGTACTCCTGAGGTGAGGCAAAGGAACTGGATTTCTCAAAGCTAAACAGAATCTGCAAAATCTCACCACACAGAGATTTCAAAATTGCACCCAATCAAGAGCTTTAGAAAATAAATGTAGATATGAATATACAACAAAGCCAGAAGTGTCTAGTATATTTTATAAAGAACAGATTTAAAGGAAATATAAATATAATGTTGGCCTATATGCTTGGAGAATGTGGTTAACTTTATTTCTTCATTTGCATAATTCTAGTAAGGTATATATTATTGTATGCATCATGCAGTATTTCAGGAGTGGGGATTACTTCATGATCTTAAGTACTCATTTACAAGAATGTATGGTAAGTTCTGTTCTTGAGATAAAAACATCCAAGAACAAACAATGTAAAGAAGAAAAAGCTTTTATAGGCCTCAGTTTCCTGCTTGGATTTGTCATGGTCACCACCTTTAAAATCTCTATTTTGGTGGTGGTATATCCTAGCATCACCATTAGCTAAGGGTCTGCCTCACTTTTGAAGAAATGGCACAGGACTGTATAGTTGCTCATCAGCGGGGCATCCTGAAATGGAAGTAAAATATGTTCATGCTCTAATACACATGGAACTTAAGCAGTATATATTTTTATTTATTTGTTTATGTAGCAGCTTGTGTATTCAGTTTCTATTAGCAGGTGGATATAAATTCAATTATGTCAAACTAGTAGCACAAACTCTTGCTAAGCAGGGGAACACAGTTGAACTCCCATATTCAGGCATGAGCTAAAAAAACGGTGGCGCCAGCATGCTCAGCTCCTGATGGATAAATGTAACCTTCCACTAACAGTTAGTGACTCCCACAGGCTGAACGAAGCAGCAACGTTAGCAGGTTTAGTAATCAGTTGAATACATCAGCATAGTGTGGTCACATCACATTCAGAACCTATCTGTGACAAATATTCATTTTCAGACTCATTATATATTGGCTAAACTATGAATATTGCCTTAAAGGACTGGGTTTTGATCAAACCTTTTAGAAAGGTATGGTCTAGAAAAACTGTAATCGGAGTAGTGGCAAATACACACATGCATGAACACTTCACTTTAGATGTCATACGTTAATGTCAATTACTGCAAGAAACAAAATTATTTGTGTGGAGTCATTTAAGCAATCACTGAATTATTATTTTCTGAAGGACCTTTGTAACAGTATCCAATCAGGCAAAGAAATGAGGAATGACTAAGTCAAAAGATATAGCTGTATTAATCCAGAAACTCCTATTACTGGTTTGTATATATGGCTGAAAAAGGGAAGAAGCAAGGGGATGAGTCAACAAATCTATAAAAGAGCAAAATATACATATATAATTTGAACAATTGGACTCCGGAGGGGCATAGAGATTTTTTAAGTAACCTGACAATTTCAGAAGAAAAATTAGATCTACAGCGTACTTGAATTCAATTGACCAAGCAGTTACATTAAATTAAAATAAAATAATATAACAAAGTATTGAAGAGAATTATCTATCAGATGAGATCTACTGTACAAGTACAGTTTCAGGTACACAGAGCAATGGATGTTTTCCTTTGTAACATCTAAAATAAACTATACTTATTTATATACTGCCTCTCACTAAATATCCAGATATAGCACACGAAGGAAAAAACCTCAACAACATTTAAATTGAAGTTGAGCCTGAAGGCCCAAATAATTAGAAACAGCCTCTTTGGCAACAGAAGACGAAGAAAAAAACAGCACAAAGGAAGGACAAGGGGAAGAAAACCCAAAACTGATCTAAAATAACTGACCTATATAGGAAAGCCTAGTCTACATTGGAACTCTGGGAGACCTACTCTGGAAATCGGTCATATAAAAGGGGTTGAAGTACAAAGAAGTCTGTACACCTCTGACTAGATCCACCACAGAATACTTGAGTCATAGACTTTTAGCTAGCAGCATCCATTCAATGGGCACAAGGGGCAGGGCTGCTGTAACCCCATCAGTTCCTTCACACTGGAAACCTGATATCAATAGACTCTGAAGTAATGGAGAAGCAGGGTGGATCATGGAACACATATGTTGGGAAGCAGTTGGGTGGTAAACGTGGTGAGAAATTTGGACCTGAAATAAAGTGAAATAAAATATGTGAGTCAAGCTGCCTCTTAATAAAAACTGAATTTATTTTTTTAAAAAAAGAAAAGATTACTCATAAGATTCTTAATGAACTGCAGGAAACTTCTTTTTGCTTGCCAAATAACTATGAAGTCTTAGAAGAATCTTTAGTTAAATATAGAAGCATACCATTCAAAGACTATTTTAAGTTTCTTGATGTTTTGTTTTAAAAAATAGTCATCTGAATTATTGTTGCCTGGCATCTTTCGTATCTCTTCATTCAGCAGTCAAAAAATAAAACCAAACACAGGAGATTTAAAATTGGAATCTGAGGACAATCATCAGTTTCCTCTAAGAAGCCCAATTATACTTAGCTATTCTGGTCAGATGACTAATCTAAATGTGGTTGTCTCATATGACAAAAAGAAGCTGGCAATGACGTAAAGCCACTGGCAAGTGAACTAAAGGGCAAGCTTGCAAACAAGTTTATCAACAACTTGGTCCATTAGCTCTTCTCCAAAAGAATTTCTTTCAAAGTTCTTTCTAATATATAATTAGAAAATTTAGGAAGTTGGGTTCAGGGTTTTTCACACAATCAATTTCCAATAATTATGAGCTCAATGCTAGAAAGACTTAGAGAAGAAATCTAAATTTTAGAACAGGAAACATTTTGAAGAAGCTAAAATAAACATGAGCTCTAATCCTGACTTCCAACTGTGTGAATTTGGCAAGTTTTTCATTCTTTGTAAACTTTGGATCCAAAGCTTACCTCCAATATTGACAATGAAACTTAATTAACCAGAGTCAGTGAAGAGTTTTGAATTCCGCGGATAAAAGATGCTAAAGAGTGCGACAGGGTCAGACTAGATGGCTACCAGAGAGTGAGAGAAAGCCAATATATCAGCCCCATGCTCAGTGAGCCCCTTTTCCTCTGGTAGCTGAACAGGGATTATGCCAGGTTAATTAACACGCCTGGAGCCAATCAAGGCCCCACCTAGGACTTGTTAAAAGCCTCCCCTCCAGAGAAAGGGTGTGGCTGCTGTTGTGAGAGTGACCTGAGCTCTCAGAGTGTGAGAGCAGGCAAGATGCTCTCAGAAAGCAGGAGGGTTTAGCAGAAGGAACAGAATGCTGGCAGGAGAGAACCTGCAGGTACAAAGACTGAGGGAGGGACAAGCCCTGGCCAAACAGGGCAAAGGAGCTTTCCCAGATCTGTAGGCCTGAGGAAAAGACATTGCCAGAAGGGAAAGATTGAACTGGACATTTTGTTTGGCGCTACCACGCCCAGTGGGGCTGTCAGGGATCAAGAGCCTTCCCTGGCAAGGAGACCAGGAAGGACCCCATCCGGGCAGGGTATGGACAATGTCAAGGGGCATGGGGAAATAACCTAGGGAAGCTAGCAGCTTTCCTGAAGCCACAGCACAAGGCTGCTCCTTGTAGGATCCCTGGGTTGGGGCTGAGAGTTGAGGGTGGGATCGGCCCCATCCATCCTCTACCGGCCATTCACCGGAGGAGTAAGAGCCACAGCAAAGAAGCAAGGGCCTGTGAGAACCAGAGACAGAACCAGGAGCCAGCAGGGAATGGCCATCTTAGAGAGGCTATATTACCCTCCCCCACCATTAGAGGGTGGAAGAACACTAAGGGGTGAAGCAGTTCCCTGACCTACCCCTAGAAGGAAGAGCTGGATCCATCGAGGCAGAGAAAGAGCTTTGCCACAAGAGGAATTACATATTGTAACGATTCAATGATCGCAATCAAAGGAAGCTCTATGTGTTTATATATGTTTAATAATAATTTACAAGCAATAGGGTATAACTGTGATCTGCTTCTGGGGAGGAATTAAAAGCAAACAAAAAGCTTTTCAATTAGCATTTTTCAAACCCAGAAATGTAACTGAGAATGAACTGTTGCCATGGTTTATTAAAGCTAATTATATTCCCACTAATAGGCTAGTTAGTTAACTGAGGCTTGCTCTAGACTCTAGACAGCACAGACACTGTGCTCTTCCTCCCCACACACTGTCAGGAAAACTAATCATCAGTCACAATACTGAATTTTCCTCCTCTCTAAGGCTCCCTCTTCTGCTTCTCCAGATTAATTCCTTCCAGTATGAAGGAAATCCATTAGCATCTGTTGTCACCTCAGGAAGGGATGCAGAGATAAAATTTCCTTTGATACCATAAATGACTGCTTCTTGGAGCAGCCAGTCCTGGAACCCACAAGAGGAGAGGCAATTTTTACGTTCATCCTCTGCCTCCTTAACTAAGCTGATCCTCTTGTCAAACTACAGTTTGAGGGCCTTTCTGAGAGGCAAGGCATTCTGTAAAACACATTGCATGAAAGAGAGAGCACTTAGAGCTGAATTTCACTGCAAGCAGATCTACCAAAAAAAGGACTTTCCCATTATTGCAGTTTTGCTAGGAGAAACTTGGAGAACCTAAGCCCATCCACGGCTCAGTGAAGATGACCTGGAATAAACAGAATGTTATTTAGAGGACCACCACCTGTACCCAGGAAAACAAGACGAGCAAGCTGGGATTCTTTTTTGCTACCCTCCTGGTTCAGGTACATGACTACTGTCATGCACTGGACTTTTGAGGATACAATTTTCCTATTTTAGCCTTCTGAGCAGTAAGGCAGCTAACCTGGTTGCCCACAACTCAAGGGTATTTATGGGCAATTGTCTTTCCATTGGCGACCACATTCCCTGTGATTGGCAGGTATCCATGTTTACTCCCCACCCTGACAGACTCTTGTCCAAGGCAACGTGTACTCTGTTTGGACAAAGAGAAGTAATGGAGCTAGGATGCTGCTTGTTTATTTGCTATGAAACTGAGTGAACTGAACAAAGTTAGTGACTACTGTACCAGTTGGGTGGCCCAGTCCTGAGTGTGGCCAAATAAGCTAGTCAGCTAGAGAAGGAATCACACAAACCCATTGGAGAGAGTCACTGCGTGACCAACGTGCTCTTTACGAACACTCTCAGGTCAGAATTCAGGCTGAATGGAGAAGAGCTTAATTAGAAGAACCATCTGTTCAGCAAAAGACTTAAGTACTTTTAGAGAAGTAAGTGACGGGAACTGGGTATCCTCAGGTCCACCAATACCAGGAAAACACCTCGATTCATAGTGGTTCTGAGGAATTCTATTTTGAATTTCTAAAGCTTTATTAAACAGCTTCCTCACTTCCTTTAAAACTTATTTTAGATTACAGAGCAGTGTCTGCCTTTTTGGAGCAAGTGTCTGGGTCAGAAACAAAAATGGCATCGAGATGTGGCAGCAAAGGTCACCTTTCTGAATAGTACTTTGAGTCAGGCAGAGATCAAATGGGAAAAGCAGAGAAGGGTGCTCTGAAAAAAGAGAAAAAATCCCAGTTGGGACCTGTTCCTCATCCTATCTGTCAGACTGAGTGAAGAGGCCAAGCTACATTCTGTGGTGCCACAGTAATAGGACACCAGCTTCTGAAGAACAGTCCAGCTGAATAAATACTGCTGAAAGTCAGTAACTAAAACCTTTTTACATTAACCTTTTCTCTAGAAACCTGACTGGGATTTGAGCATTTGCATTGATTTCTGAAGTTATCAAATGGAAATAAATACTCAAGAAGTGGAATAATAATCTCTTTTTATAAGCATCAATCACTATTGAGGGATTACCTAGGACTAGGCACTATGGTAACACAAATAACAAATAAAAATAATAAACAGCCAAATTTGGTGCAACACAAACAACTGCCTCAAAGAAATAGAAACAGATTAACTTGACTGAAAGATTATTAGGTAACACTTCATTGAAGTTTTACATTCTAATCTGTATTTGGATTAAAATTCTGTTCATGTTTCTAACTCCTTCTCAATGCAGTTTTGAAGCACTTTTTCACATGAGAATCTGTTCTTCATGGTTCAGGAATAATAATGGTTGCTTACACTGTTAAGGTTGTTAAAACAAAGCTTCAATTTATCATTCTGAATCTTAAAAACAATAGCAATCTTTTTATTGAGTCCTTTCCTTTCCAGTTGCTTATGTAGACTGTGATCACCAGGTCCTTTTAACTCTAGCAGGGAAAGATTAATAGTTGTCCATACAGCTACTATATTGTGAAATTTCTAGCATGGAGTCTTTCTCCCCCCTCTGCAGGAAACAGAGTGAACAAGAGAAATGCTGAAATGTAGCCCTGCATGATTTTTTTCAACTGTTAACTCTTGTAAATTCTTAGGGCTACAGTATTACAGTGCATGAAAAGCAAAAAGATGTTATGTGCTAAAAGAGAAAAATATTGTGTTTCTGAACAAGATTAGAAACAACACTTCCATGCAGTACATAAGCTTGTGTCTCACTAACTCACAATTTTAAGAGTTCACACCAAAGTAAAACAGAAAGAAAAGATTATAGTAATACAGTATTATTCTACCACACCATTCTGAGAGACGGGGCTGAATAACTGAGACAACAATTTATGAACAACATAATTTTGTTTACTAAGTAATTAAAATTGCTGTAGTTTCTTGAATGTTTTATCTGATATTTACATGCCCCTGAAATACTTAAAGATACATCCTAAGTGTAGTAGTACGACTTAAGATAACCCAACTTTGGTTTTTGAATGGCTCTAAGGCTGGGTCTACACTGTCAGCGGCAAATTTGCCGCTGTCACATTGATTGCTCTGGATCAACTGAGTAGTCTGTATAGACGCGCTCAGTCGATCCAGGAAGCGACGCAGGAAAACCACCCCCGTAAGCGGAGAAGCTGTTCCCTTCGACGCAGTGCAGTATGGACGCTGCGCAGAGGGGACACTGCAAAGTCGACGGGAGATACGCAAGTGATTTACGTCACTTGCGTATCTCCTGTCGACTGCCGCCGAATCACCAAGATAAGGGTAGACCGGGCCTATGGCGCAGCCCAAAGAGATCATGGAACAATAGCCTAATCTTGAGGTGATAATGGAATGTGTGGCAGTTACGAGGTTCATATCTGAAAGGAATGGTCACAACCTCCTGGCTGTATGTAAAGGATAAAAAGCTCCCCTGGTTTGCTTTTCATTCAGGTAGTTTTACATTTGGAACTTTGGAACATTTGGTACACAAACAAGAAGCACTGTGTTAATTGTGATTATAGGAATGACTAAATATCATTTTTGTTCATAGAGCATACAAATTGTTTTTGAGAGTAAGGAGGATGTTAAACAAAGACTTACCTCCTCCACCTCCAAGAAGACTGGAATTAGCTAGGAAAAACAAAAGGAGAATAATTAGCATTAAACTTAAATATGAAATGGGACAGAAGGTGAAAGTATTTATTTATAAGGTACACATTTATATTTATAGTGTAAAATTGTTGAAACTGATTACCCATGTTATAGAATGTACATTCTATTCAAACAAAACCTGTTCAAGTTATTGTTTTTCACTCAGATCATTCCATTTTTAATTGTTTGTCCAAAAACATTACTAGTTTAAATCTTTTTTAAAAATATATTTACCTAAATATTATTTGTAACATGCAACACTTTGGGCCTGTAGATTAATTTAATTAACAATAATGTATGAAAACAGTAACACTGCATAAACTTCTGAAATTATATAATTGTCCATACAACACTCCTTTGTGACAACTGATAAAGGCATGAAACCCCTTTTCAGTTTAGAGACCAGTAAATGGGCTTTGGTGCCCTCTGTGATTAGCTCTCCTTGGTCTTTAGGACATGAGGCCTTTGCTGGTGAAGATAAATAAAGAGCAAACTATTATTATTAGATAGTCAGATGTCTGTAAAAACACAGTGAATGAAATCCTAGTCCCATTACAATCCATGGGAGTTTTCGCATTGATTTCAATGAGGTCAGGATTTTACAAAATATATTTACATGCTGCTCTACTGTACCTATTCAGCTGTCTTTCCAACTCATAAAGCAGCCAAATCTCCCTGGCACTACAAAGGCAGTGTCACAGTTTGATCAAGCTACCTTTTCTATAAAATAGTGTATTTAGAAACTAACAAAAATGTCTCTCTTGGAAAAAAAAATGTTATTGTTATTTACTATTGTTATACCACAGCAATAATCCTTTAGACTCATAGGAGTCATCTGCAAAATACTATCAGGTAACACAACTGTAGCCTATACAAATTCCTTTGCAAAAATAAAAGGATAATTGCAAAGATTAGGAGGAGGCTTTGATCCACATATTTTTACCACCTCCTATGTTCACTGAATTTCAATGAAATACCTAAGAAAAGCATGACAAAGAAATCCACAAAATGCAAACAGGTGATGTATCCTTTACTTTTCTAGCAGCTTCCAAACCACTACTTTAATAGTCAATATCAACCCTCACTGCAGTAACATTAATCAATAAATGTATGAGCTAAAACAAGCACAAAAGTAACATCAGACAAGTTCAAAACAAGAGAAAAGCTGTCTAACATCATCTAATGCTATCATTCTGCAAAGGAGGATTATTCTCTGAAGTGTATTAGAGTGCTTTGTCCATTCTAGTTTTAATGGAGTCAAATTCCAGGGCTTCAAACACTTCTCTTGGGAGACTTGCCCATGACTCACTGTTAGAAAGTTGCCTAGCCTATCCGGCTAATATTTTTTTCTGCAAAACCACACCCTCTATTTCCTTAGATCACATTCAATTCTCCTCCTTCCTTGACAATTTTCACCTTTCAAATACTTATACAACTTGTTAAAACAGCACACTCGCTGGCATTGCATCCTCTCCACTATAAAAATGACAGAAAAAAAAAATTTTGAACATATATTTTGGCCACATTGTATCAAAATCTAGTACAACTATTAGAATTACTGTGGTAACTCATTAACATTGTTCTATTTTACAACTGTCCTTGCCCTTCAGAAGGGAAATAAAACTATTTCTTTGCCATGCCAGAAAGTGCCATTTTTTAATTCGATCTGCAATATCCCTTTTGTAAACATCTAAGGGAACAGTATGTCCCTGAAAAAACAATGTCTCTATTTGCAGAGCTTGTCCCTGGAAGGTTAAAAAAATATAATTTTGCCCCCCTAATTAAAAAAAACCTACAGATTAGCCACCTGAAGGAGATGTAGCAGAAAGAGACCCTGAGACATGGGGCCTGGTATGAAGGGCCTAGTGTAAGTACTAAGGCCCAAACAGAGTCAAGCCCTGCTAATATAAAGCTGTTAGCAAGCATAATGCCAAGTCAGGCTGTACCCTGCCACATAACCTGCCTGCTTGGAAGTTCACAGAATCTGGGAAGAACAGGGCTGGTATTGAAAAAACACACACATCCCTAAGATGTGCTAGGCGCAGGACACACACACAAACACATTCCAGAAAGGAGGTACCAGAACACCCCAATACCACGCATGGTACAAGTACACTCCCCAAAGATAACAAGAACATGATGACCCCTCTTAAAGATAGTCAGGATGACAGTGTGATGCACAGATATTTTGATCAAACCAACATGTACAAAGTAAAGGGTGATAGCTAACCATGTCAGAGGGTCAACACATCACTTGTTTGTATCTGTGTATAAAAGAAGGTCTCAGAGGGTATGTCTTTGTCTGGCCGAGTGGGGAATGGAAAGTCCTGCCATTCACTGAGCCGCGTCCATTGTCACGGCCATACATGTGCTAGTGTACCTGTAACCACTGAGCCAGAGCATTAGGACCGTGCTTCGTCGGCAATAAACTGATGTGCCTTAGCTACTAAAACAGAGTCTGAGCGGATTTATTGGGAAGTATGATCAAAGTCTGCTGTTCTGGCCACAGCCAGTACTGCACACAGAGAGAACACACAGGCAGCCAACACCTGATGACAGGAGATATTTGCCAGCTAACCCAATGACACCAACAGCATCTTAAGGACTCCTCCTATAGCGAGAAGACTCACATTTTGCAACCCTGTCTGCCTTTTCCACCCCACTATACCTTCCAACCACCATCCCTTGCATGAGGCTTGGAGACATTCCTGTCACACACAGAGTCAGAAGTTCACTGAGTCTATGAGCTACTAGTAACACACAACCATCATCTGGAGTCAGATACTGATCCAGCCTGGGCCAGCAGCCATGATTCTTGTCCTCATCCCCTGCCCCAGTTCACAGCTGAACTCAGCATTCTGACCAGAGCTGGACAAGAGGAGGAGCCTGCTTCTGGGATGAGGGAGAGGAGAGGGCGAGAAAGTGTACGAAAAACTGTGAAAAAAAGACAGTGAGAGCTAGGAACTTCCTGTTCCCTCATTCCCTTCTGAGTCCACCTCCCTGAGCTTTGCAGAGGACACTTTTAGCAATTTTCTGCCCACAGCAAGTTTCCAAATTTCACTTTAAAAATCTGGTTATAATGCACACCTAGAAACAAGCCTTTAAACGTGTTCCCACTTATACCAAGCCAAGTGACAGCACAAACGACCTGAAGAGCTCTGTGTGGCTCAAAAGCTTGTCTCTCTCACAGATTAAGGTTTTTTTTTAAGTGAATTTGGCTGAAGCAAATTAATTTGAAAACCTGACTGAGTATTCACACAAATCCCTTTAATATTACAGCCATATCAATTAAAAAAAAGGAAAATGCTGATTTTTTTTAAATGGACATATCTACTGACAGAGTAATTTTCTTTTTTCTGCTGTAAATTCCGTTGAATTTAGTAACCATAAATTACTAGAATAGCATATTTTTGTGATGTCTCTGGAGATAATGTGCTTGTGGCATTGTTAACCACACAGCTGAATAGTGTTGGTTACTTTTTGGGGGGGGAGTGAATACTTATCTGACAAAATTGTAAAAATGTAATTTCTTTTGGGACCATCTCTTTGCAAAGTATTAATGGCACTGGTAACTTAAATTGACATCTGTGAAGCCATGCATCTGTCAGCATAACAAAAAACACACTTTAAAACGTTTACTTAATATTGTCTGACTTAGATAGCAGATGTTTGATCTTGTTTTGATACAAAAAAGTACTTGAGTTGATAGATACTTTTTTAATTGTGAAATTTATTCAAAGAGATATTTTTATACTTGACAATGCAACATGTTCTATCTCCATAGACATGGGATTTTTATTTCATAAATAAAATATCATAGAACACTGCTGGTGAGCAGGGTAACAGTAATTTATGAAACAGACAGTCACATTTCCTCATATGTGTTTTGTGAAACATCCTTACCTGTCCCTGCATTTTGTTTGATCTATTCTCCAAAAAAGCCGAACAGAACAAAGTAGAACTGTGAGCAAGCAACTTTGCCTTACACATACTAAAATGTTGGTGGTACAATAAAAACCTAAACAATTTTGAAATATATTTGATAAATAATAGACAGTTAACTAGGGATCAACACTATTATAGTGCAACTTTGCATGAAATGCTTTCCTAATATACTAAACTATTGTAACTGGGAGCAAGGAAAATATAGTTTCAATAGTAGACTCGGGATCAGATTTACACAAAGGCATTTAAATGCCTAATACAGAGAGTTGCCTACTGTAGGATTTACCAAAGCACTTACGTCAGCTAGGCACTTAACTCCCATTGACTTACACGCCTGACTCACTTAAGCACTTTTGTAAATAGCACTGGGGGCCTATCTGTTTCCTTAGGTGCCTATACAACATTTGTGGCCCTCCATTTATGGCCTTCAAAAAGTTACTTAATATTGAATGTGTACTATGTGCACAGCCCTCAATTGTGGCTGGAGCCTCCAGCGGGTTGTGGTACAGCATATTTCTTCTGTGTGACCTCGACCAAGTCACTTCTGTCTGTGCTTTTGTTTTCCCATCTGTTAAATGAGGTTAAAACTACTCATCTCACAGAGGTGTTGTGAGGCTTCATTCATATGCATTTCTGAGGCATTTTAGCTCTGTAAATGCAACATGCTACGTTTACTTCAAAGTGTTATTAATAGCTTATCTGATTTTTTTTTACTGCTTATCCAAATGTTTTGAGATTCATTAATCACTACTACTACTACTGTAATTTTTGTAATACCCTCATAATGTCAGTGCACATGTGTTCATAGAATGCCAGACACTGATCAGAGTTTGGAGCACCTAAGCACTTCTTTTAAGACAAACAATATATAACTTGCTTGGGGCTCTGCCCCAAGCTAATTCTGGTAAGACTTTTCAATCATACCACCTCATCACATACGTAAGGCCAATCATTGCTGTAAGGATTCATCTCTCAACTTTTCCCCCAAAAGATGGATTTTGGGGCACCGCCACCACAGGTGAAGCTATTCACACCTATAGCTGTTGGGTAACACCTCTTATTCACTGCACTTTAACCTGGGGATGGTTAAATACATGTCTGTATTATATAACAGAATAGTACCTCTGTTTTAATTAAGGTTGAGAGTCACTTACTGTTTAAAATTCCTTTTAACAGATACATGCATCCCTCCTCCCTAGCACGACCAAAGATTTAGCTTTCTACAAATGTTAGGAATCCGAGTCTCCCTCTCTTACAGACAGGGATAAAAGAGAAGTGAGTCCAAAAATCTGGCAGTCTCTTTTCCTAAAATTTGCATTAACTATGGGAGTAGAATGAGAGATAAAGTCAGATTAATTTTTTTTTCTGCACGTCACCTTTCCCCCCAGATTTTAAAGGCATAATCTACAAATCAGTTCTGTTATCTGTTCTGGTTTAATTCAGTAACATCTATTGGGATGTCTCGTAAGTGTCATGCATTTTAAAGTGTATTCTCCATCTGAACTCTGTGGGCATGGCTTGATGGCCTATGTCTGTTCCACACATACAAAACATGGTGACTTAACATCAAGTGAGTCCAAGCCTCTAAAGTTCTCTATGGTGGCACAAAACAGATTTTAACCTAAATTTCCTGTCTTTCTAAAATAAATGAGTGTTACCACTGATTTCAAGCTTCTTAAGGGAGTTCCGTAGTTTGAACAGACAAAAAAGTGTATTTATTTTTTTTTAAAAACACTGCAATATAGTAAATCATTTTTCAGGCAGAATTGTGGCTGACAAGAGGATTGTCTTTATCATACTGTGCAGCAAACAGTAATTGACACAAATTTTCAATGTAGCCCACTTTCACTTCATTACCAGCTTCATTCACAATATGCTTTTACACAAGAAAATCATCCAACTAATGGCATACATTACATTCTTTAAGCTTAGTAATTGTAAAGACGGACTAATTGAAATCTGATATCAAGAATAAAAGTCAAAACACACAAAATATGATGGAAGCATTAAACACAGGCAAGACAGCAGTCATCCCAAATAACAGCTGTGGAAACAATATATAGACAAGAAAACAAACATCAATTTGTCATTGCCTCCTGTTTATACTACACTAGATAAACACCTTCCAAATAGAAAAAGTAAAACACAAAAGGTTCTGCCTAACATTGTGATCCAATTTGAAGTAGAGTGAAAGAAATTTAACAGTAGATTAAACTGTCTAAGTTGTAGTAACTAACCATAAACACATGAGCAATAGTTTGGGTTAAAGTATGTACTGAATGTTTCCATATATACTGAGTAACCAGAAATGGTGATGAGTGATGCTACTGGGATCTGAACCATGTGGTACTCTAAGTCTTCAAGTTACCACAGTTGCTTCTCAGTGTGAAAAATAATCAACGATAGAAAAAAGTGTAACTTAAAAACCATGTAAACTTGTTTTCAAGGATGATGTTGATCAGGGTTTTGGAAATCATCAGCCCCAAACCTCCTGCAAAACACATTTTCAGGCAGGATCCTGTCAGAACTGAAGTTCCATCCTTCACACTGATTAGCTGTTTTGTTCTTAGCCAAGTGTGGAACAGACATCTACTTCCAGAAGAGAAGAAATTAAGAAATGCAAAGAATGGAATGCTTTCTTGTGATCTATATGGTAAAGGAAGCCTAATTCTTGGGGATGATCTAATCCCTGGTAGGCGAGAGACGAGATTCTCTAGACCAGTTGCAGGCCTTGAAAAATCAGTTGAATAGAGAGAGATCAGAAAAGAAAGAGGAGCAAAAGTGATCAGAATGGCTGGAACGTATAGAAGTGTATAACTCTCCCCCACTTTACAGGTCACTCAATAGATTATAATGGCATGAATTTTATGTGTAACTTGCTTTTTATACTCATTACACTGTTAATGACAAACACATGAGAAATGCAAAAACAGGAAATGGTAATATTATTTTAACACGCACAAACTAGAACACAGACTTCAGGGTGCTATAAAGAAGGATCCAGATTTAGATTTCATCCATTTTTGGTGGCAATTAATGTTTTGTTCAATCATTCAAGGCCTTCTAGGTCAAAAGGCATTTTTTAAATTCATCTGTGTGCTGAAACAGAAAGCAAACAAAACTTTTCAGGGTATAAGAAAGAGGACAATTTGTTATTTGTGCCCGAGACAATTTTTGACTGCACTTTGGATCACTTGCATGTTTTGTTAAGGTACTGGTATAGCTTTCAAAAAACAATAGCTATCAAATCCATTTCTGTCAAAATCATCAGTAGCTTATAAACTGGCATGCAATGAGTTAAGAGTTTGAGTTCTACTTGTAGTTACAAAAAGTACTTTTAAAATATTTTTTAAAGAAATGTGTGAATAATTTTTAAACTTTTATTCATTCTTGCTCAAGATTTTAATAGGAATTGTGCACATAGCAAGACAGTACACAAGGAAAGAACATGCTACATCTGTGGCCGCTCATTTCTCTCCCAAACAATGCAATAAACACACTTCAGATAGCCAAAACATTTTTTCTTTGGAGTTATAGAGAGAGACTAAGGTCACAGTGAACCGTGAATTCTTCTCTGCTTTGTGTGTTATGTAACTTCACAGCCGCCCAGGTGTTCAACTCTCTCCCTAGGCAACCTGATCCACTAAACATAATAATGTCATGACTTGATTTTGTGCACAATAAACACTCTGCTTCCTTACCCTAACACTACTAGTCTTGCTTTTTCATGATGCCTAATAAGCAGACAATCAACGTTTTCTACTTCTAATGATCCAAGGTATCTTAAACCAATAAATTGCTACATGCCATTACATTGCCATGACAATGTAATACCTTATCTTAGTTTTACCTCCTCACTAATTGCACGCTGAACTCCATTCACACCCTTTCAGACTTCACATTAATGCTCTTTGTTAGTCTTGGTAAATATCTGAAAAGGACTCCATTTCAAAGAGCAAGATCTCTCACTCCATCTGGCAATTTAAAAACAATTTTGATTTTTTTTTTTTAATTTTAAAAAAGGTGACTGGAATTAAGCACTTTTTTCCAAACTTGGTTATGATCTACTATGCCAAATTTTCTGACTTGGGAAATAATCATGCAGACATTGATATCTCAGCTCTCTCCCATCAAAATAGTCTGCTTTGTCCTTAATATCACCTTTTACTTTTCACTTCTATATTATGTTTCATCTGAGGAGCTCTCACAAACTAAAATATTGATATTCATTTTAAAAAATCATAAAACGAATATGATTTAAAAAGCATTAAAAATAAAACTCTCCCTGCTACCTGATGTGATTGTTGACCATGTAATATCACATCACAGCTAACATAGGGCTTGTCTGTAGTCGCTACCCCCACAGTTAGGACTAAGGGTTGTTGTGTGAATAGCAGTGTGCACCAAGTGCTACACTGTAACTCATAAGAACATGCAAATGGCCATATTGAGTCAGACTAATGGTCCATGTAGCACAGTATACTGTCTTCCAACAGTGGCCAATGCCAGGTACTTCAGAGGGAATGAATAGAACAGGTAATCATCAAGTGATCCATCCTGTCGGCCATTCCCATATAGCTGCTGCAGGTGCTAACTAATGGGTTCCCAGTTTGCCTTAATACAATCCTGTTTCAAGAGTGGCAGGTGGCATAGACAAGACCAGATCCCAGATCTCCACACAAACAGTCTCATGCTCTAATCACAAAGCCATGCTTCCTCTCTGAGTGGAAAGGAAAAAATAAAAACAAACGACAAACCATGTGGTACACTGAGAATTCTATTCTCTGTTGGAAAGCAGCAACTGTTACCTCATATTCTGTAACTAAATTGCAGAACAGATGGCTGAGTGGATTGTTAAATTGGAGTGACTAGTTATAAGTAAGTGTTGTGCCATAAATCCATTTCCTGAATTGGCAGGTAGACAGACTAGAAGATCAAGCATGTATCTTTCTGTCTCTTATTTCTATGGTAAATCTGAGACCCATTTGCTCTGGTGTTGCATGCCAGAGAAATTCCAATAAATAAATGAATGAATACAGTGGTCTTATGGTCATGTTCTTAAAAGGCTAGAAAACTCCTACTCATATGTATTACGAGTCTGTAGAATTTTACTTAAGATTATAGATGGAAAGGAAAAGATAGCTATTGCTTTGGCTTAAATTAATAAAATCTTCCAGGAGTTTTATATGGATCTTTACTCCTCCCAAAGCATCAACTTCAGTCAGTCTCTCCTTGATATTTTAAACAAATTAATTTTACCTCAGTTTATGATTATAGTGCTTCCTTCAATCTACCCATATCCAAGTAGAAAATTAATTTAGCTATTAATCCTCTCAAGGCTGGCAAGGCTCCTAACAAGATGAGTTTACCTCTAAATTTTATGAATGTCTATATTTTCCTCTATGCTGCTTTGTGCAATCACGTGAAGCTCTCTATTAGTCTAAATTCAGCTCCAATCAATTCAATTTTTAGATCAGGAGACAGGCTAAGTACAGCAGTGCAAGAACTGAAGGGCAGTAACACTGAGTTCACGTGTGATTCTGATGCAGTGTTTGAGAAGGAAATATTTGAGAATATGGTCAAATTCTTACACTCCAAGACAGACTGAACGAAGGCCTTTCATAATAAAATGGAGCAGCAAGAGTAATCCCACAGATCAGACCTATTTCTGGGCCTTTGAATTGGTTCCACTGTTATAGGCATCGCAGGGCAATAAACATGGCCTTGCATCTCCCTCTCTGTCTTTGGATGGGTAGATCCTGCCCTGATGAGCAGGTGACTTCAGCACTGTTCCTACTCAGCACTTCAGCCAACCACCTGGTAGGTGGAACTCTTGAGAAATGGAGTGGCTTTCAAGTCACTCCCTACTTTCAAACGCTGTTCTCAGTAGCAGAACCCAAGACTCTGCACTCACCCTGTTTGAATGCCCGCTTCTCTGGTGCTAGGTGTAGCAGAACTCCGTGTGCATGTGATGCAGGGAAACAGGATGGAGAGCCATGCTCCTTCTTGTCATAGCTCTAAAACTAAAAGTGCTCCAGCAGTTTGGAATAAAGCAGGAAAACAGGAGAGCAGCAGGAGTGGAACCAACAGGTGACATGAGGTGAGAGAGTGTCCCCCAGCTGGAACACGAGACCTAGAGCAACACAAACTGAAGATGGACTAGGAGGAGGAGAAGGGTCAAAACAAACTGTCCAGGCTGGGGGAGAGAGGCAAGAATCTCAAAATGCAGGAGGAGAGATGGAAAGCAGAACCGCCCCCCTCCAAAAATCTAACTGCTTAATCTGAGTGAAAGGAAACCTCCCAATTTAAACCATGTAAAGTGCACCCAGATGCCAAGGCGAGAACATGCTTGTGATACTAACAGTAACATCAGTTCCAGGGTGGGGATTATACAGATTTCCTTCATTTTAATTACTGGTCAAAACTATCCAGGCCTTTTTTATAATTCCGCCACAGTACGTTACTCTGACCTATTGCTACAATGAATTTTACATGTCGATTAGAAAGTGTGCAAAACAGTATCTACTTTTATTTGTTCTAAAATCATCAGCCATTAATTTAATCTAATAAATCATTTGTCTTTTATTACGTGTCTAAGTAAAAAAAGAGGGACTAACGAGTTTATTATACCTTTCATAATTTTGGACACCTCAGTGAAGTCTCCTTTATATCTTCTCCTTATAAGGTTTACTAATCCCAGGAATCCTGTTTAAACTGTGGTTTACATTCCACTAAGACTACACAAATTTGATCTGAACAAAAAGTCAGTAATAGTTTGGTGAATCTTGTAGAAAGAAATTCTGGTTCATTAAGAATAAAAGTGGAAAACTAATTGCCCTGAAGCATACGCTGGTGCCATTGGCAGACAAATTCAGTCACTAATGCATGTGAAAACACATAATTAGATTCTTAAATAGGAATTATTGTGTTGCTGCTGCTTCATCAGGACAGCTGTGAATTATCTAATTTATATCATGGAAAAGAAAAGCGTTTATTCACAGAGACAAAAAAAATCAGTGAGATCCTTATTTCAAGGATGAAACTTAATGAAATGCAAAACAAAATTTTAACAAATCGTGCTCACAAAACTCTTCACATTTACAATTAAAAAACCAAAACAAACATTACATCTGATGCCACCCTGCAAATATCATGTAATAACAAGATTCTTTCTTGTTATTGGGACTTTCTTAACAGGCAAATTTATTAAAGGAAATACTTAACGAATTTGTGATTATCCAATATAAGGTACCAACAGCTCATGGTACATACTTGCACACAAATTATAAATAAAATATGCGTGAAGCCAAGGTTCTTTAAAAGCATCCTTTTTAGTGTAGAGAAGTAGGTCATCTTCTTGCACGGATGCCTCGCTCCTATATATAATATTATGGCTCTTCCCTGAAGGGAATGTGTCATCTACAATATTAGAACCCCTTTCCCTACCTCCATAGACAAATTTGCCAATTGGCAATCCCCCATATTTATCCCAGCAGTGGATTACCTACAATTTCTGATCAAATATACCAAATTTTAAATACTAAAATTACACCAGTCATGTTAAAGACCTTTAGACAAATCCCAAAGGGTATCCCTGAATGAATGAAGCTGTTAATAATTCTGGGTTTTTCCTCAAATAAAACTACTAAACTCTTAGAGTTTAGAGGCAACTAAAACAATGACGGGAGACATCATGTACCCATGGAAAGGAACTCTCTTAATATCATGCGTGCTGGATACGCATGCATCATGAAGACAAACGAATTGACCCCACTTTAAAACTCTGCTGTATTCCACAACTCATGTTCTACAATACTAAATTTGAATATCCTGAAGAGAAAACGAGCCTTTGGGACTCCTAACTCCCCTGGCTACACCAAATTTAGAGGAGGGCTTGGTGGACCTGTTTTATTGTCTGGGAAAATCATTCCTAATAGGAAAAAAATGGATTATGAATGACAATGAAAGAGCATTACTCTACAGCAAGGAGGTCAGGGTGCTAACCTAAGATATGGGAGATCAACTTCAATCCCTGCTCCAATGACTATTTAATCTTTTATATACAGTGGAACAGCTTTTACATGAGAGACACCAAGACCAGAATATCCATAGGCCAGTGGCTAGAGCCTCACTTGCAAAGTGGGAAACCCAAGTTCAAATCCTTTCACAACAGGGAGAGTGGGGAATGGAACCTGGGTCTCCCACATTCCAGGTGACCTAACCACTGCATTATGTGGTAGGAGGTCTCCTCTTCTCTGCCCTTTTTGTGACTCGGTCATGACAAATTGAAGTATTTCGGTAATGTTGAAACAAACTGTTTTGTTCAGACATCACTGAAACATTTCTATTCTGTGGTCTGCCGAAACTATTCAGTGAATGCTATGAAAATTTGTGAATAGTTTCGGGTCAGCCAAAACTGCATTTTTCAGCAAAGAGTTTATTTTTGCCCAGCTCTAAGCAGTAGGCTGGGAGCAGCAGCCAGGGAGCTGGCTGAGGAAGAAGGATCCAGATGGCAGACAGCCTGAGAGCTGGGACGGGAAAGCTGAAAGTCAGGCACAGATGCATCCTGTTGGCTGGGGGCCAGCAGTAGCTGCAGCAGGGGGATACAGGTCAGTGGCCTGCTGTCAGGAAGACACTGGAGAGGGGTTATGGGACGCAGTTGCCTGTATACTCACTACCGGCCTATCTACACACAGAAAGGAGTTAGGAACGTCTTTAATCTTTTCCTGTAACTCTTGAAAAGTTGGGTATTTGCTCCTATTGTCTCTTGCAGGCATAGTAAAAGAATCTTCCAGTAGTCAATGTGCATGAGAGCTTAAGAGAAGCCATTTAGGTCTAGAGCTTGAAGAACCTAGTTCATGGAGTGCCTACATACAGCGAACGCCTCTGACCTTGTGGTATGCAGAGCACCCTGCCAGACATCTGGGAGGGATCACCGTATCACAAACTCACATGGGAATTACTTACAATAGACAAACCTTCACAGCCTATTTCAGGCAGGCTTTCTGCAGCAACTAGAAGACTTTACCTTTCCACTGTCAAACTGCCACTGAGCAGTATCAGGGAATCTAGTGGCTTCCATTTAGTTTTGGGAAAGGCCGAATCCCTCACTGTCTGTTGTGCTTTCTAACAGTCAGGGACCCAACAGTGTCTTTCTCGTGAGTATGCTCTGACCTGTACTTCAGGAACCAAAATGAGACCAGTGATACAAAGTTTAAACCAGGACATTTTTATTAGTTGCATGACAAGATGGCTTCTACAGACTGAGCATGCAAATCCTGAGTGTTTCTGCATTGTGTTAGAGACTCAAAATGGGAAGCACTCTGGTGGTTACCTGACTAATTTTAAAGAAACTGTACCTCAATATACTACGCTATCATAATAATTAAGTGGACTTCAGAGGGGCTAAAATTATATTTAAACGCTAATCTACTGGAGATCTCTCATAACCAGTCATTACTATAAAAAAAGCAAATTACTTTGCTGTAAATCTTGTTTTCTGAAGGTGTAAAGCTGTGACTACATCCACTCTTACAACCCCATGTCCTTTGTAGGATTAAGGGATTTTTGTATGTGTACTCTGATATCTTCACCTTTTGCTATTCAAAAGAACTGACACTTGAGGCACTAGAGACTGTCCATGTTTCATACAGTTCACCTTGCTCAGCCATTGGGTGACAGCAAGACAGACTTAGGTGATTCCCATAGGTCACATAAATGGATCTTGAACCCGAGAATGGGCATCTTTTACAACTACTGACGCTGAAGAACAAGTGACATAGATTATTCTACTAGTTCTTTCATTCCATCAATGGTTTAATTTGTTTTTAAATGTGATAATGCAGCTAATGTTCACCATAACACAGATTGTGTCTCAGATTTCAGCTACATATAGAGTGAAAATTGAAATTATATTTTCCTCTGTAGTATAAAACTTAAGTGGACGGTGATTAATTTCTTAAAGTGGAACAAGCTTTCATATTACCTTATAATTAATAGACTTTTGTTCCCTTAAAGGTTAATTGAAAAACTGTAATACTGAACATTTCACATGACTGTGTTAACAGTTGACAATAGATTTTTTGAATGTTTATCTAGTTTCAAGAATGCAGCTTCTTGCTATAGTTGGAGTGTGTTTTGGTGTGTGTCCTTGATGATTAGTTATCTGAAGAAATCAGTGTCTTTGTTTGGCCCAGACCTGGCACACATTCTAATGCTTTTGGATTGCTGAGAAGATTTCCCATCCATGTGAAGGACTGAACTTGTTCTATGTAATTTATAAAAGCTTGCAGAAACTGTTACAGGTTCTCTCTAACGAATGATTTTTTTTTTGAAGTGTGATAAATTCCTCACAGATGTAGATTGACAGGTCTTTGACCTAAAAAGTTTACAATCTAAATTGAAAAGCTGGGCAGCGATGGGGGAAAGGGATATATCTTGTACAAGTAGCAATACTAAGGTGAAGTTTGGCAGGCATCTTGTCATAATTCTCCTTCTATTTATGTGCTTCCTCTTGCTCTTGGTCCCCTATCCTGCCCCATGTCCCTATTTTCCTGCCACAATTTCCAATCATACACCCTGGACTGGAAAGGTTCTTATCATGAGGGAATAAGCAAAAAAAATAAAGATCCATTCAAGACACTATTAATAGTCCTAAATTCCTGCAATATCTAAAGAATATCTAAATTTTGGTCCCATTCAAGTCAATGGGAATTTTGCTATTCACTTCAGCTGGGCCAGAATTACATCCAAAGGATCTGCAAGTAGTGGAGGAGAAATGATATCATGGAATCTTCTGCTCCAAACTGCCAATTCTGGTAGTTGCACTGCAGCTCCTTTCCTTGATCTGCTGCTGCTTCCATGTGGCAAAAGCGGAGGAGTTTCTAGTCCTCTGCAAGTGTCTCAGGGGAGGGTAACATCCCACCTATCTCGAAGTTATGATGCAACTCTAAACTCTTTCAACAACTGCCTTCTCAAAGACTCTTTTTTTAAGTATCAAAAAAAATGAAGTGATTATTTTATTCATCAATTAGGTTTAATTTCTGACACATCAATTCTGGTTCACTGATTTCCAGTCCCACATATCTCTTGTTTACCAAGGATAATTTCAACATCTATAGATTATTGTGACATTTTATACAGTTAGTGACTTTGGACAATTGAGCTCACAATTAGGATAAATTTGTAGGCCCAACTACCACAACAGTGGCCAAAATTTGAATAGCACCTCTTCAGAAAGTGGCACCTCAGTTCAGATGATTATCGGAGATCCTTATAGGGATTGCCACCACTGCAGTCAGGCTGTATGGACTGTGCTACTGCATCAGACCAGACCACAGATGAAACAACGTCATGAGGGTGGGGTGAGAAAAGTTCTCTTACAGTTTCAGTCCCAGGTGGTCTTTGTTAGAAGAGAGGCTATTGAAATGTAATGATTCTTCCACCTCTCTCTGGGACATGCTTCTGGTTATGGTCTAGGGCTACAGTAGAGGGGAGAGGCTGGGTAGAAAAAAGACCAGTGGAATGAAGGCTGTCTCCACTTCTACAAGCTCCCTGAAGATACCATTCAGGGAGCTTTATTTCAGCCAATAGGAGAATGAGTAGGGTCAAGACAGCAATTCTGTATTGTAGCCCATAGGGCTAACTTACCTTTATTATATTCATGGCTTTCCATTATATTCAGCAGTAATGCAAGGAACCAAGTGGCCTGTATACTGTAAGGCATTAGCTTCAGCAAGTTAGCATAAGGCTTGAGGCCTATGAACTGATAAACTTTAAACAGATAAATGACCCAAAGAAAACCCCCAAGTACTGGGGAGCTGAAAATAGTGTTTAAGAAGAATTTCAAACCACAGGTACATGATCGAACCACAAGAGTGCCATGGCAACAAATTAATGTACATAACAGGTACATGAGCTACATCCACAGATACCTAACAACGAGAGGGCGATGGCAACGTATAGGATAATTTGAGATCATTGATATTCTAACCTATTGAAGAACACTCCAACATTAGTAAGATGAGAAAATCCCCTACTGAATATGCATCAAACCTATTGGTGTCAGCTTATCGTATTATAAAAGTTACATCCCATCCTGGGGGCAGTAGGAAAAAGAAAGGTAGTCCTTGAGAGGTGCTAGAATGATGTCCACTGGTGATGAAAGGGAAGTTGATGGTAATGAGGAGGATGGCTAACATTTCAGGTTGTTTTACAAGGGATAGTGTGAGTATATGGATGTGCAGATGTGTGTTTTATAGTATCTCTATCTACCTTACTGAGTTGAGGTGTTTTTGACTGTGTTAAATGTATTAATAATAATTTGTAATGATAGAAGAGTTCCTATAGTGTGAGTATTGTATCTGTGCACATTGGGGTTCCCAACTATATCATAATGTGAATAATATTGGTCCTGATCTTGGGACAAGAACCTGTCAACCCTCAAAGTGATAAAAGGATTCTTAAGTAATCAATATAATCTATAGATTAGACTACAGATCAATAGTCATCCAAGTCAAACTCTAGGTGACAGTGTCGCATAGAAGATGCCAGTATATGGGAGGAATAACTCCATATTGGTGTTCTCATTTAGATTTAGGATATTCATCAAGATTAGGCTCAGAAAGTAAACCTTCAGGGAGATAGGGATCATGAGGCCTCAATGGACACCAGATTTAAAGAGAGCCCGGTAATAGCCACCAAGTAGAAAATTAATGCAGCATTATTCCCAAAGGTATAAACAGTGTTTTACAAATGTTAATAAAGATGCCTACTTAATTGATTAAAGAGCCTTCTTTCGTCTTATGCATGTTGAATTATAGATGGTGAGCTGCTATGAACATTTCTATATTAATTGTAATGACATTTGTGATTGTCGTCTGCAAATTAAAAAACAATGCAGGAAAGAAATAATGTACTCCGGTTTACAACTTTATTCAATAAGATTACTATAAGGAACAAAGGCCATCATAACATAAAATGTGGAATACTGTTCACACGTGGGACACGTTTGGAAAGATTTGGAACAATACAAAGCTCTTTATATGTCCACAAATGAGGTGTTTTAAAGCTAAATTAGATGTAAGCCATTCTAACACCAGAAAGCTTTGGAGCCTTGTTACCTGATGTTATCATCAAATGCAATAAATACTCGGGGATATGCATTCAGGCTGCACCTGCCCTGCTTCCATAACCTAGGGAAGGGGAACATCGGGTGCGGTGCTGACAAACCCAATGGCTCATCAGGCTTATTTAAATGGACAAAGCTATAGATGGCACAGCCCTGGCTATATCCTGGAAGAAAGAGAGGTTGGGACCGAAAGGCAGAGGAGGCCTGTAGCTGCCTGGTGCACTGCTGACACGTAGCAGCATCTCCCTCAGCAGTACTGGACTCAAAGAACGCCTGGAGGCCTGAACGGGAGTCAATGGTACAGGATTTCTACCCTCCCTGCTCTGAACCGGGGAAGGGTTAGAGGTACCTACATCATCCCACACACCAGCACCAACTCTGTGCTGGTCCATGCTTCTCCTCAGGAAGGCAGAAGAGTCATCCGAGACCTAGAGTGGTTTCAGTTGGTCTTATGCGATCTTTTCATTGGCACAGCTGACAGGGAATGACTCTTCCAAGACGTGCCAGCTGTAGAACATGAAGCGCTAGAGATCTTGAAACCTGAGGGTGATCTCCAATTGGACAAGCACCTCAGTACCTGAGCAGGCTGCGTGGCTGTTCGAGCAGGTACTGTTTCAGATAAGGGTCAGGAGCCACCTGAGCCCTTTTCTTAAACGATCTGCAGATGGCACAGTACTCTTTGATGTGGACCCCACCAAGACAGAGCAAGCACTGTGTGAGATTGCTCATGGGCATCGCTCCCCTACATGGACAATGTTTAAACTCCAAGGAACGCATCACTGAAGGAAACAAACTACTACAACTAAGGCTACTACTAACTATATACAACTTGTTGAGAGGTTATGAGGTTAAGACCACACAAAGCTTCAACTCCAGCTCTGGGCAGTAAGAAGGAACTGAGGGAGGGAAGGGATGGTTAAAGCCACAAGCCATGAGCATCACCCTTCTATAGGTACTGCTAGGCAAATTTCTCTGGCTCCAGTGCACCTGTTCTGCATGCACACCTAAGTGGAACACACATCTGCCTCTACTCTATGAAGAACTCTCTGTGTACAATTTTAAAATAGTATTTTGTTTCTATTGCCAAAAAGTAATTACCAAATGCCCTTAGCAGGGTGCTTCATACTTCAACAAAGTCTCTTGTGGCATTTGTTTATATGCCCAGCACTAGTAGTACATAACTTAAAGGGTGATTTCCAAAGCATTAAACATTCTTCTAACTGAAAGCAGCAAAAGTTTACACACACAGTTTCACATCAGTACATACATACATGGTAAAAAATAACCACCTTTCACCTACAGTAATACATTTAAGCAACAAATCCACATTATGAATTTAAATGAGCCCTTAGCATAAATAAGGACCAGATGCAAAGGGAAAGCTGGAACACTCACAGGATGTTGTTATAGCTAAGTGGAATCTCATCAGGGACTGATTCAAAGATCAGTTTTTCACATCCATAAATACAGCCTGTATAAGCTCTCTGTTAGCAGTTGTACTTTTGCATTATGCATGATTTTAACTGACCAAAGAATGAAGAAATCACACACTCTTTGAGTTGTTCCTAATCAACATTATGCGAAGCTTTACCATTTATTGGTACTACTTAGGCTGCATTTCTTTTCTATTGGCAAACTTATTTATTAACAGCAATGTTATGTTTTGGTGCTGAGGATCAGTAGGCCTTTATAATGCTTGTATAATATAATGTATAATAACTATACCATTAAAATGAAGTAGATTGTGCATACAAGCCTGCTACACTGGGTTTACTTTGTTTGATGTTTAATTCATGTAAGTGTTGATATGAAATAATGAATGGCACAGAGACTATAGAACAGAAACATCTGTTCTCCCTGCCTCTCAACATCTGAACAAGAGAATATCCAATTAAATTAAAAGGTGGGAAATTCAGAAACCCTCCAAGAAGGGATAACATTTCTGCACAATGGGAAAACCTGTGGAACTTATTGTCACAAGAAGTTGTTGAGGCCAAGAACTTAACAGTTCAAAAAGAAATTTGATATTTACAAGGACATCAAGAATATCCAATTGTCATAAGTAATTATAACAAAACATTTGCTGAAGGGCTATTAAACCACCTACTTCAGGGCAACCCCTAGAGATCAGGCTGAGATCTAATGAGGGGGGCAAATTATCCTCCATTTGCCTCCTGTGGAGTTCTTATATGTTCCTCTGAAGGATGCTGGCCACTGTCAGAGACAGGCTATTGGAATAGATGATATTTTAGGCTAATCCACTATAGTTATTCCTGTTTCTGTACATGTTGCCTAGTATTGTTAGCCTCAAGCATTATAAGCTCATGGGTCAGGCATCCAAAAGTTATGAAACTGTCTTAAAAATCATGAGATTATGGAATCAACATATTTTTATGGCAGACATCACCAGGTGGCACTGTAAAACACAGCATTGCAAGCTCTTTTTCTTCGCATGTGAGCAAGTTTTGACTCTTGGAAAGACATGTTCTGTTGTTGACAGCTCATGCAAATTTCTGTGGGTAAAAGCAGCTTGGGGAGAGAGTGAGCAGTAAGAGAGTTTGCTCTCTGCTTTGAACTTTAATTAGAGTCAATGCTTGAGGCATAGTAGCTCCCCGGGGGAAAAACAATTACATACCTTTCCATAACTGTTGTTCTTTGAGATTTGTTGCACATGTCCACTCCAGCAGAGGTGTTTGCCCACTTCGTGCAGATTTGTCAGAGATTTTTCCCTTAGCGGTATCCATTGGGGCAGCGTGAACATCCCCTGGTGCCTCACACCACTGCAAGCAGGTATAAAGGGACCCACTGCCCCCAACCTTTGTCAGTGCCTTCCTATCAGAAAGACTCTGATAGGACTCCAATAGTCTTTCATCAGTCCATGAAGACTGATGCAAAGAATTAATTTAGTTTGTCCACAATGGTCTTATCTTCCTTGAGTGCTCCTTTAGCATCTCCCATTGTCCAATGGCACCACTGATTGTTTAGCAGGCTTCCTGCTTCTGATATACTTCAAAATAAATTTGCTATTACTTTAGTCTTTGGCTAGCTGTTCTTTAAATTCTTTTTTGGCCTTCCTAATTATATTTTTACACTTCACTTGTCAGAGTTTTTGCTCTTTTCCATTTTCCTCAATAGGATTTAACTTCTGCTTTTTAAAGGATGGTGACCATCTTGGCTGACAGCAGTTTGAGTTCAATTCCATAAAAATAATGGGAAATGGTGGCTATTTTGAATAATAGGAAATGTCAAGGAATTGGGTTAGAGGGCTTTTGATTGTGGGTTTTTTAAATCTCAACCTCATGAGACTCCTGATAAAAATGCAAGAGGAGGTAACATTGCAAGTGAGTGTCACAGTTAATCCTCTCCTTTAGCATGCAAAGTTTCCAATAACTAGTATAGACTGACATATTTAAAGATAAAGTGAACATAAAAATATAAAGAAGCATCCAATTAACAAGTGTAAAACACACTTTATCTATACCGTATCAAGAGCAGCCCTAACCTTTCTTCCAGACAAGACAAAAAAATGTTTTTGGTGGACCCCCTCAAGTGGACTGGGGGGGGGGAAGCATCAATGGAGCGAGGGAAAAAGGGGGGCACAGCAGCACAGACCTTCTTGCCCACCCTCAGAAATGGGCCTACCCATACCCATATTTGAGAAAGGAATCTTTTTCCCAATGTATCAGTAAATACAAGTATAAGCAATCAGAAGTCAATTGCTCTTACTACGTCGGAACCATTCCTTAGGACTAATTCTCAGTACATACAATCTAGGAGACAGAGCGATTTAATTGGGTATTTAAATTTAGCACAAATGTTTCCAGAAGAGGGAAATACGTTTCCAGAAGAGAGAAAATGGCTCTTAACTAGGAGGGTACCGCTTATCTGATAGTCCCAGACTTAAGAGTGTGGTTACATAGGATTGGGGAAGGTATCTTGACTGCAGAGTGACTGTTAGCTTTTAAGAATATGAATTATACATAACCTTTCTCAAGAACAAAACCCTTAATAGGTTTTACTGGATACCATGTAGGTTATTTAAAGCTGGTCCCCAATTTTGTTCCAAATGTTGAAAATTTAATTATGAGCCTGTACAGTAACATATAACATAGGATTTTATTATTTATTATTAGTATTTATTTTTAAAATATCTGTAAACTTGGAGAATAAACTGCCACAAAGATAACCAAAAATAAGTGATATTTTCTCCTCCTATTTTGCAATATGTAAATTAATTTTCACAATATTTTTCAAGTCAAAATTCAGAAATAAATGCATGCAAAGTGTCGAACTTATCACAGGCTATGTTCATCCAAATTTATCAAGACATTTACATTACTATAAAAAAAAGCCATCTATTTTGATATTGAATACACATTGTTTCTGCAATTTGAAAAAAAATTGCTCTCCTACATTGAGCAATTTAATCAACCTGCAGGAAATAAGCACTATGAAAACTAAATGTTAATACTTTAACAAAACATCATAAATTATTGCACTAACTTGTATCCCTAATACAATTGTACTGACCTTCCGTGTGAGAGAATAAGTCTCTTTTCATATTAACTTTATTCACTTTGCTCCGTGCTCTGGAGTATTTGTTTGTGAAAGCCATGGCAGATAATTAACAGCAAATTTTTAAAAATCCTGTATTCTAATCATATTTTAGCTACAGTGGCTCAAATGACCAGTTTTCAATTAGTATTAGGAAGAAAAGGAATTGTATACATTCAAGCCTTAAACTCCTGACATATCCTCATTTGCTTGACATTTATCAGACATTTTGATTTAAGAGCATAGACCACAATAACTAACTTCTGCCCTGAGAACTACATACTGAAAATTAGAATTAATGATATACTGGGGGGCTCTGGATTAAAAACATTATTTGCCAGTATTCTGCTCTCCATCAAATAAGTCATTCATCACATTCTAATGACCTCCACATCTGTGATAATGGACTTGGTAGGTGGTTGTGGTTAGACAGTTGTTGTTTAGGCCAGAAAGTTAATTTGCGTACATATTGCCATTTGGAAAAGGTAGACCTAGAAACCATGCTATATGTAGTTCCAGTCCTGAAATAGAATACATGCTGAGCATATAGAAGGCTGCAGCAAGAAACTGAAAGTATAAATAAGTATTTATGCATTTATTAGTGGCAACAAGTATTCAAATGGAGAATCTAGCACATTCATTTTTCCGTATTTTCCTTTGATTTAGAACAATAAACAGGCTCTGAGTGCCCTGTCAATTATTCCAATACAAATTTCAATCAGCTCACCCCTTCTACCAAGTAGCAGCTCCAAGTATAAATACCACCACTTCAATGTGCTGGCCAGTTCCTTCAATCTCCTCAAACTCACCTCAAAAGCCAGACAAAACAAATGGTCCCTGCAGCATGCCCTGGGAGTCAGCAAATCCAGTGTATCCTAGAGCCCCAAGGCCCCAATACAAGATACTATGTCAGCCTTCCCCTCCCTAGTATATGGAAGGGAATCTAGCATTAGAGCATCCACTGTTTACTGTTGAAGCAGTGCATCCTAGGGGAGACACTCTCCGATGTAGGCCAGTCCTAGGCCATTTATATAGATTTGTGTGACTTAACATTCATTTCTTTGAGTCAACCAACAAATACATTAATTATGTCTACATAAATTATGAATAAAAGCATACAGCTTAACTAATTTTATCCTAATACATATAATTTTTATTATAATCATTCATTTAATAATTTATCTAAGTGATATGTAATAACACACAAAAAAGTTAACGCTCTTTTCATGCAACATGCTGGCTGAAAAACATCACGTGTGAGAGAACATGATAGAATCGAAATTGCCTATACAAATATGAATGTCTTGGATCATTTCATGACATGCGACATGCCTCCTAGCATACTATTCAAGACACTGACAGGCATGCCACAGGATGCTGAACAGTAATTCCAGTTTGCCACTGGAATCTAAACTCTTAGTGACTAACGAGGACATGATGAGACCATAGTATCGTCAGAGTTCACATGGCATTTAGCATACTTCGTCTATGTGGTATTTTGCTGCCCAGGTTAATCCATCAGAAATAATATTTTACATTATCTACTAGGGGTTTTTTGGTCTTTCCCCAATAATATTGCTTAACAGTAATATCTTTGATCAGTCTCCTTCCCTTCCCTTCCCCACCGTACAATAAGGCATTGTACTTTGTACATTGCATATGATGCTGCCCATCAGGTAGCAAAATGCAGGAAAGGTAATCAAAGCAAATATCTTACTTCTGAATAAAGGGAAGAGTGGAGAGAAGTGTACTAGGAAAGAGGAGACGACAATAAGACAAAATTACTGGTAAGTTATTTTCTTTCATGCTGATGTCTCCTAGTCTCCCACCTACAACAAAAGCGCCCTTCCACTATACTTATGTAGCAAGTCGTGCAAATACAGGATAAAGATTTACTTGAAGCTGAAATTATCTTTTATTTAAAGATATTCAGCTACTGTAATCAGGACAAGCTATAGCGAATAAGAATGAATGCATGACAATAAGATAGCTGTTCAGCAGAAATTTACACAGGCTTCATCTCTCCCTACTCCCAAAACTGACACCATCCTTTTCAAACATGCTCAAATTCTACCCAATGCAAACTTAACTGCCTTCAGATAGGTTTTTGTCTAGCAAATTTCTATACCCCAGACAAGGTTAGCAATTAGACACTTTTTACCTTTCAGGAATTTGGAAGAGAAAGCTTTGGACCAGCTAAAATCTTTAGTCAGTGCTCATTTGCTATTAAGCACATGAAGATGCTTCTTGCTCAAGTGAAATAGAATTGCAAATGGCAGTGACAGACTTATGAATATGAAACAAGGTTAAGAAACTGGGAAGAAAGATACAGCACAAACTAACAATGGGCCTATCTACTAAGAACCACAAATATGGAGATCAGTGACAAGCACTAACTCAGGATCTTCCTGGCTGAGATCACAGCCCTCAAAATCATGACTTAAAGGTTGTGAATACCAGATTCTAGTCCTGTAAAGGCTCAAAAAGTTAACACTGATTTAACTTAAGAGATGCTGAACGCTCTTCAGCAAAATGTCATCTGATGAATAGACCAGACTGCGTGGGAAATACCTTTAGGTGTACATTTTGACTAAATCCAGTTCCAAAGTCCTTTCTACAAACACATGACTCCCTTTTTTGGCGCAGAAAATCAATCTTTTGGGGAAAGATGCCTGGTTATTTATTTTAGACAGTGAAAACACAGTGATGTCTCTTCATAAAGGCTTTTGTTTCTTTGGGCTGCTTATTCAAGCAAGGCTCGTAACACAAAACAAGCAAAACAAAACAGCATACCATCTATAAAAACCCTTAGGGAATGGAAAGCAGTTCTATCCTAGCAGCATCAGCAGCCTTTCTAGATGACTGTTCACTGTTTATATGCTTTTTCAAATTAGCAATGGCTGCCCTTCCTCCTCTTGAATTTCTGAAGGCACTTCTCCTCTCAGACATAGCTTCTCACCTCCCAGGTAGATGCTCCCTCCTTTCCATTAGGAAAACTGAGATTTGGAAGTACCACAATCCTAACTGCCTCACTGGGGGTCCTTAAGGGTCTGTACCACCTGCCACTCCCACAATAGCAGGAAAATAATGCCAAAACCTAGAGTGACATTTTAACACAGCGAGTGTAATAATAAATTACTTTGGTATGTAATCTTCATTATACATAAAATTAGATTTCAACAATTTTAAACTTGGATGCCTAAAGCTTGTCACCTAAATCCACAGGCACATCCAGGAGGCCACATTTTTAGAGGTTTTAAGCAAGCTACCATACAGCTTCTGTTGTGTTCAACAGGAGTTTGGTGTCTGGAATTTTTGGACAATCAGAACAACGATATCATAGCTGCTATGTTATCATGCAAAGATCTTACCACTATACAGTGGAAATAAAAAGCTTTACCTCTGGTCATTAGCAATTCTCATGGCTCAAATTTCAGGATATGGTATGTGCAAACCATAATCTTACACAGGGTCTAATTAAAATCAGTAAACAGTGACTGCCAGAAAATAAACATATTTTATAACTGGGTATTTTCTAATGCTTATGTATGTGTTGAGGATTATTATTCAGACAGCTGATGCATGATTCTGGCAATTTCATTTCAGCAGCTTTTATTCTGTATAGAAGAGTGTACTTGCATAATCAAACAATGGTAAAATTGTTAACACGATCTCCTTTGCAGAGCTTGTTTTTGAAAGACCTAATTATTTGTGTTTCCATCAAAGTAGTTTTTCCATAAGCTTGAGCTCTACAAATTGCAATTAAAATATAAAATGCTATTGTAATTTTGCTTATCACCCACATTTACAAGCAACCATCAGAGAATCATTTACAATACTCTTTCCCTCAGAGAATACATTTTATGATTACAAATGTTAATGCAATGTCTCCACTATAAATGGGATTTCTTTGGAATTTTCTTTAAGCACCCCCAACTTTCTGAACCTCACTCACAAAGAAGTAGGAAAAAATGCCTGCCCAATTGAATATATGAGAAACTGCTCTTCCTCTCTCAGAAATTGCAGGTTTTATACAACTTAATGGCTTCAATTCTGCCAAAAGGGAGTAAAAGGGGAAAATACATGAATGGTTACAACCATCCACATCTTCTGAATGCAACCATCTGAATTCATCTTCTGTTTTTAAGAGATCCTGAAGGGTGTTCCAGGTTTATAGAGTATAAACTTTGCAGACAGGTTCATGTGATATGTAAGGTTAAAAGATCAACTAGCTGCCATTGGCAATTTGTTCCTTCTGGATTCACCTTTAAAGGGAAAACACTCTAATCAATGGTTGGCAATTAAAAATACCTTAAATAATTGGGTCATTATCAAAGAAGTCTTGTTAGTCAAGCTAACTTACACAGTCTAACCAGCCTAATGGGCAATTTTGAATTCCCAGTAGGAAATGAGAACAAGACAAAGGAGTTACACTAGATTCAGATAAATTTTTCAGTTACATCTCAGTCTCATACCAAAAGTTGACAAAAATGTAGTGCCTTTAGCCAGATTTGTTTTTTGTGCTTTCTTAAGGTCTAAAGGAAGGTCACAGTACTCAGGCATTACCAACACTTTTGGATATGCAAGTAATTTAATTTTAAGTTCTATACTTCACTGATTGGATTGACTCTGTTCTCCAAGGAATCATGTTATAAATACAACTGCCAAAAACATCTCAGCAGTGAAATTACTGAGTGGGAATGATAACTTCAGAGTACAGCTTTTTGTCTAGGCGTACTGCAATATTTTTATGTTACGCTGTGGCTGTCAAGTTCAGTTCTGGCCTAAACATATTATATTGCAGGATGGCTCTCAGGACAATGTACTATTTAGCTCTAAAAGCTAATTCTTCTGGTGTTTCATTGATTTACACAATCCATCAATTTTAAATATTACCTTTTGTGTTCACCAGAAATTAGGAAAACAATGTGGATTTTTTTTATTAGAGTTGGTTAGCAACTTTTCAGCAAAATAGTTTTTCATTGGACAAAGCCAATTCATCCAAACCAAAACTTTTTGCAGAAATGTATCAGTTGCAACAAAACTTTTATCTGGAATGTTCCTCAGGCAAAACAAGAGACACAAATACACCCCAGAACAGCCAATAGCCTGGGGGTTAGGTCACTCACCTGATATGTGTTTGTCTCTGTTACTCCTGCTTTGGAACAAGGTCTTGAATCCAGGTCTCCCACATTCTAACTGAGTGCCCTAGCCCCCAGACTATCAGTTATCCTAGGGCAAATAGGGCATACACACGCTCCCTCTCTCTCATTTCCCACCACCCACAGCCCAACACACACACACATGAAGAATATTAACTCTCTGTTTCATTCTGAATTGAAACAGAAATAAATGTGGAAACCTCAAAATGTTTCACAATATGACATTTTTTATTTCTGGGACTATAATTGTTATGTTAATTTGTTTAATGTAGGCCAATATCATCCCCCAGCCCAGCCCAACTAACAAGGAACAAACCAAAAAATCTTGAGCTGCTGATTTGGGTTCCAGCTACATAATGCAAAACCGAAACTCTGCTGAATCCTGACTGTATTGCAACATGAAGTCATTTCACTCAACGTCCACCTTGAATCATGGGTGAAAACTAGTCACAGGACTTTTCCCTCATGCGACATGTATTTCAGGGCACTGGCTCTTCTATTCTGATATGGCAACATTACTATAATGCCAAAACTTTCCATGCTACTACAGAATTTTAAAAACAGACAACTTCATACCCCAGGATGCTTACAACAAACATTAGACAAACTAACAGACATATTTACCCTTTTATGTTTGTAACTATTTCTCATGGTGGAAGGATCACTGTATATCCAGACGCGCTCCTTGATTTTATGGAGGAGTTATCCAGTTTTCTAGTATTGGGACAATCCAATGTCCACGTCCATAAAACCTCATTCTTGTTGGTCTATGAAGTTACTATGGTGCATACATTATGTGACTGGCCACAACACTTGGCTGCATTTTTGTACTGGAGTTGGATTTCCAGGTCATCAAGATGTCATTTTTATCACGGTTGAATCACGAGCCTATCAGAGCACTCATAAAAGTCATGTAGAGGGGATGGCCTCTTGTTGAATAGTCTCCTTGAATGGACTGTCACACTGTTATTCTTGTACTGAGTTGGAGGAGCAATATAATCCAGGACTCTTCACCAATGAAATGATGAGTACTCACCTTCCCTATACTTAATCAGCCTTGCAGAACCTGCTCAGTGGTACCCAGGGGGAAAATAAGCATTTGGATAAGACATTCAAGTGTCAGTGGACTGTATTCTCAGAAGCTGAGTGGGTTCTCTAGAGTTCAAGTAGGTATATATTCAGTCACGTTTCTGTAAGCCTACAGAGTTTTTCTCAGATCTATCACCACAAGTGTTAAGAACCATATAATATTCCTCTTCTCCATTCTTTATACTAGTAAAGAATTGATCCCTTTTTTTGGCTTTCATTATAGCAGTTTGGTTTATCTTTATTGTAAGCTGGTGTGATGTCATTGGGGCTGAGTATTTAGGTAGGTTAGGGTTTTTTTTTCCATTTTAAAAAACATTTTCCACCATTATTTTTGTGCAACAATTAGATATTTTGCAATAGGCAGTTTATATTAAATAAGTCGACATGGCAGTGTGTTTGTATGGTCATGGGGCACAGGCATACCTCAAGAATGCATTATTTGACATAAAATTTGGTCATGATGTATTGCTTTTACAAAAGCCACTTGTAAACACAAGTGGTCTGAAATAACAAATTGAAGAACAGACCAAAGCTGAACAATTTGTAACAGTTTAGGTTATGTTGCTGTGACGGAGTCCTTTGGATCAGTGCTCTATGGCTACATGGGATGCAGCCAGGCAGGACTCTGGTGTTTCAGAGTTTGCCCTCAGGTCTCCACACACCAGAGTGCAGCTGCCTCCTGACTCTGGCCTCAGAGGTTTCAGCACTCCTGCCCTGTCTGAACTCCACCGGATGGGATCCTGGGGAGTCTTTTCATGCCCCCAAAGGGCCAGGCACCTCGCCTTGCAGTCGGAAGCGATTCACAACCAGCATAGGAGTCAGAAGGGTTTATTAGTGCTCAGGATTACAGCGTAGACGGACTTTACTAGCAGCTTAACTAGTAGTTACAGTAGCGACCAACTGTGGGGCTCGGAGCCCTGCTCTCAGGCTCCACTCCCCTCAACCCCTCATGGGCAACTCCCTCTCTTCCCAGCCACCAGACAGACCCTTCTGGCCCCTCCCCAGGCCTTTGTGTCTTTCCCAGGCTAGGTGTTGCAACCTGTTTTAGCTAGTTTGACTCAATTGGTCAGAGGGGGGCAGTGGCGTACCGTGGGTCTCCAGCACCCAGGGACCAAGCCTACATTTGCGCCCTCTTACCCCGAAGGGCAGGAGAGGTCCTGGTGCCACCCCACAGCTGCCCTGGGGTGGGGGAGTCTATACTTGCAGGGGGAGAGGGGCGAGAGGCCTAGGGGAGGTGCAAATGCAGGCTTGTCTCCACCACCCCCGCACTTACCTGCTGCCCCGTGCCCACCTCTCCTGCTCCAGCCCCGCACCAGCTCGGACGGGCATGGCCTCACCACCCAGCCTTGAGAAGGGGAGGGAAGGGGAAAGGAGGGGCTGGGCCTTCACCACGTGCCGGGGGGGACAGGGACAGGAGCAGCCACCACTCAGCTTCTCCCTCCCGCCCCCCCGCCATCCGACACATTGCGAAGGACCGTCCCGGCGCCCCACACTTACCCACCACTCCAGCCCCACACCCTGACACAGCTCAGACAGGACGGCCTCACCCCTGGCCTGGGGGGCTGGCCCAGCACACACCCCCCCAGAATGGTGCCTAGGGGCCTGTGCTCTCCCACCCCCTCAGTACACTGCTGGAGGGGGGTCTGCCCTTTGTCCGCATACCTGTGGCTGGGGAAGGCCCATCCGCCCTCTGGTAGTCTCTGCCATGATCACACACCAAATCCCATCACCAAAATACATGAGTAACATATGAAAAGAATACATGAGTAACATATAGGTAAACTGAGGCACGCACACTGCATTCAGTGGAACCATTGGAGCATCTCCACTTCATCACAACTGCAAAGATGCATAAACCCATAACTTATGGATACATATGACTCTCCAAAGGAAAATGACAATACTTAAAAGAATTGTGCATTTTGCACAGTATTAACACCACATTAACTATGCAAGGCATTTCAATAGGTAAAGCTACACTTGGGAAAAAGGAGAACCACACAATGAATTTTTATTGCACTTTGTGATCCACAGTGAATTGCTTATACAGACTGCAAAAATGATGCAGTCAAATCACATACAACCATATGAATTCTCCCGATATTCATCCAGAATACTAATAAATTTTCCTGATAATAGAAAATGCAGGTAAACCCAGCAATTGATTTTCCACTTTGCTGTCTTCCATGCAGTGCTAGCTGCTAAACTGTTATGTTACTCAGAAGTGATCTCGTTGCTACAACAATGAATCTAAGGAGAAATTTTAAAAATAGTTCCCTTCTCTTAATGACAATAGCAATTACTGAATAAAATCTGCATATCTCACAACTGCTTTTCACATTCATGAGTCTCTCTAGCTTTTTTGATAAATCCTGCCTGATATAGTATTTTTTCTTGACAATGAGGCATGTTAGTCTGCCCAGACACATAGGCCTTTTAGTTAGCTGTGATGTGTCTGTAAGTAACTTCCTTCTTCACCAGCCAGGGGGAATAGCAGCCAAACCTATTTAATCTTCAGCCCTTGGGTCTGGAGTCCATTTGTTGACCACCAATAAAACTTCCAGCTGAGGCTTTCCAGCCAGGGCTTACTTACCACATGAAGGCTTCCTTCTGTTGGAGACTGTCCCTTCCTGCACTTTCTGCCTCCAGAGTTGAGCCACTTACCTGCTATTATAATCACTTACTCCCTTCCCAGCTGGGTGTAAGAGTTGACCAGGGCTGGCTGGCCCCAGGCCCTTAAAGGGACAGGCCACTCTGTTACAGTGTCTTTAAACTGTGTTTAAATTCTTTCACACCACTTTGGTAAATATGTCAAATGAAACTTTTGAAATAGTAAAGCCAACACATGGTTACACACCTAGAACAGGCAGGAAAAAGTCTGGAACCTGATTAGGCTGAAACCCCGGCTCTGAAACTCAACAAGGAAGGTGGGTCTCAAAGCCTGGGCTCCACCCAAGCAGAAACGTCTACCCTGCCATTTTTAGCTCTGTGGCACAAACCCCATGAGCCCGAGTCAGCTGATCTGGTCTCTGAGACTTGCTGCCTCATTATGAGCAGTTTTATTTATTTATTTGCACTGCAGACATACTCATAATTGCCCCAATCAATGACATTACTATGAGTCCAAAAATGGGCAAGCACAAAGAAAGCTAATCAGCAGGAATTTTTTTTTTTTTTTTGGAGCTCAAAGGTCAGAGCTACTATTAAAGCTGGGCAAAGCCCAACATGCTCTGAAAAAGAATAAACTGATGAGACACTAAATCCTTCATCAGGTTCAGCACAATAGACAGTTTGTTCCGCCAGCAACTGATAAAGAGATTAATGAAAAACAAACAGCAGCAGCAGCACCATTGATAATGACAATTATGAAACCTTAGCATAGGCTGCAACTTTGAGAGTCAAAACTGATAAAATGGCTTCAAATGTTGCTAGTGCCAAAACAACCATCAGAGCCCGGCCAAACCAGATTTTCAAAATTGCTCAAATTTTAGCAGTTTTCAATTGCTCTCCCTGTGAAATGCCAAGTGCTTTGCACTTTGGAAAGTTTAACCACTTTATTTAGGTCTCTAAATGGGAGCTGAGTCCTCTTGAAACTCCAGCCACTCATCTAAGTGCCTAAAAAGGAGTTGTTAGAGATGTCTACAATGGACAAGACAACACCCCAAACTATACCCCAATAACCACCACAACCCGTTGCCAAAACACTGTAGCTGCATTTCCCAGTGATCAGCTGGTTGCCTTGCTATGAAGACACACCTTACAACCTGATCTGCAGGACTACTGCTTCTTTGATCCTCTTTCCAAGACTAGAGATGGGCAGGAACTGGATTTTCTGTTTCATGGAAAATCCTGCAATTTCCCCCAAAAAATTCTGTTCAGAAATAGAGGAAAACACAACAAAACTAATTTAAAAAAAATCAAAATTACATTCAAAAGAAAATTCTAGGGAGAAATAATGTTGCCTCAATTGAAATAGCTTGTTTTGTTCTGTTCTGATTTTGATCTTTTACTCAATACTTTATATAAAATCAAACTTAAAAACTGAAACTAAAAGCTGTTTCAAAACAGAAAATCGAAGTGTTCTATTCAGAAGTGGTCAAAATGGAATGCTATGGATTTTTCTTCTAAACAAAATTTTGTTGAAATGGACACACTTCCAAGAAGCATTTTGCTTTCAACTAATTGGCATTTTCTTACAGAAAAATGTTCAGACACAACATTTCTGACCAACTCCAGTCGAGATACTTAAAGGCAAGTCTTTTAGTAAGAGCTGCTGATACCTGCCTGATGCAGTTTCCTTGGGGGCTTTTTGCCCAGGACAGATAGAATGTTTCGGGCAATTATTGACGGGAATTGCTGTCAGCTGGCTGAAGGCAGTGAGGGAGTTGGAATAGTTTGGGGGATCCACCATCCACCCTAGGATGTCACAGACCTTTTGGATGGGGAAGCCTCATTGGGGAATAGAGAATTTGCTGGCTAATCCCCTAAAATAGGGCATATTTCATGTGTTTTCACAAAGAAGGGAAATTGGCAGAAGCAGGTTGGTGCTAGAGATTTTCCCTTGGAGGAACCCGGCTGCTTGCTCCCCATGGGAAAAGGAAACATTTCTGCCATATCACTCCTGGGCCTCCCTACATCTGGATTACTTTATCCTTGAGGGGTGGGAGTGGGTGCGTGTTAGTGAGATAGAAACAGAGAGAACGTGCACATTTGTGGAGACTTTCTCATAGACTCATAGACTCATAGGTCAGAAGGGACCAATATGATCATCTAGTCTGACCTCCCGCACAAGGCAGGCCACAAAACCTTACCCATACACATTTATAACAACCCCGAACCCATGACTGAGTTATTGAAATCCTCAAAAATGAGATTTGAAGACCTCAAGCTGCAGGGAATCCACCAGCAAGCAACCCATGCCCCACGCTGCAGAGGAAAGCGAAAAACCTCCGTGGCCCCTGCCAATCCGCCCCGGAGGAAAATTCCTTCCCGACCCCAAATATGGCGATCAGCTAAACCCTGAGCATGTGGGCAAGACTCACCAGCCAGCACCCAAAAAAGATTTCTCTGCAGTAACTCAGTTCCCATCCCATCCAGCATTCCCACAGACCATTGAGCAGACTTATCTGCCGATAATCCAAAATCAATTGCTCAAATTAAACTATCCCATCATAACATCCCCTCCATATACTTATCAAGCTTAGTCTTAAAGCCAGATAAGTCATTTGCCCCCACTACTTCCCTCGGAAGGCTATTCCAGAACTTCACTCCCCTAATGGTTAGAAACCTTCGTCTAATTTCTAGTCTAAATTTCCTAATATCCAATTTGTACCCATTCGTCCTCGTGCCTATATTAGTACTAAACTTAAATAATTCCTCTCCCTCCCTAACGTTAATCCCCCTGATATATTTATATAGAGCAAGCATATCCCCCCGGAGCCTTCTTTTGGCCAGGCTAAACAAGCCAAGCTCTTTCTACTGGCCATATCATCTGAGCTAACTACCCATGCACACTGCCTGGGAGAAAAGGTGCAAGGGCAGCAGGATTTCCCTTTAGAGTTCCCCTGAGTTTATTTAATTGCCATGTTGGGATCAAACAAGAGCACAACAAGGCACGTGCTGAAGAAAAGGAGGCCAGGAATCGAGGGGCTCAGCTCCAAAAGCTAGCCAAAAAGTCTGGGACAGATCAGGCCATGTTAAACAAGAAATTCCACTTTAGGTTTTGTTTTCATTTAGAAAAGTATTAGGTCCCAAGATCTTAAAGCTGTGAAGGAGAGAGGTCCATCTACTCTGCCTCTAGATAGGGAAGCAGGAAAAAACTGGCATGCTCCTCAGGAGGAATAGCATATACCCAAGCCAGATACTGACTATCTGAGTTTTGCCTTTGAACCTGAAGACTGGCTAAAGCACCACTGTGCTGCAGACCAGCTAAAGCACAATTGACTTTACTGTGCTAAGAAAGTTTTCCTACTCATGCAATCCTACTCATGACCTCCGTGTGTCCATGGCAATCAGCAGTTAGAGTGTCACCAAACAAGTATCTGTCAGTAAGATCATTTTCATGTAAGTGACAAAACTGCCCTGTAGTTTCTAGATTAAAAAGCTCCATGTACAATAAATGCTTTGAAGATATTGCAGTCTGGTCTAACAGGATCAGCTATTATACTTCTATTAACACACTTTGGTATTTCTCTCCAGATGTACTTCAATGTGTTAGGTAACGAGTTCTGTCAATTTACAAAATGGCTTTTTAACACTTCATCCTCCATCACATTTGAGGTTATAGACTAACCCGCATAACACAGTTATTACTTGACAAACATTTTCATAAGATTGTCAAATCAACAGTCAGTTCATTGCTTTGGTAAAAATTATGATGCAGCTACGAAATAAGAAAAGCAGGATTATTAAATGTTACTGTTTTCGAATGGGTTTCAAAGAGATTAACAAAATTCACACAGTTTAAAGACACTTCAACTCAACTATCACAATGTAAGTAGTCAACATCACCCAATCTCTTACAGATAAGAATAATTTCTATCACCAAAGGACATTATGTAGTCTGCCAGAATTTGCTATTTAAGCCACTTGACATTTCATTACTTTTAAAATGGTACTGAAGAGACAGACAACTTTTTAAAAACCCAGGAGGAGTTCAGATTTTATAAAATTTTTAGTGAAAGCTACTATACTTCTTTTTCTTTCTGCTATACCATCTGACAAGATGGATTATAGAAGAAAATCTTTGTTGGCTGTTATATATTGTTACAATATATAACTTTGGGCAATAAACAGACTTCTATTTAGATTTAGATGGCACTTTTTCCATTAAAGGTTGTGAGTGTTGAATTGCAGTGTAGACAAACCCAAAGAGCTTACAGTTTAAATACAGACACACGACAGCTGGCTGTAGCCTGCCCCTGCAATGCATGCTAAGGATGAGGCCCTCTGGATTACTCTAAAATGGCCTGGTCCTTGAGTACTCCCTTTTCCTGTCACCTCCTATGGTTTTCCCCAGAAGATAAAATGGCCCTCTATTACTGAGACTTTGACTAACAATATTGTCAGAGGGCCAAATCTGATCTGTCATTCTTATTTGGGGTTAGCAGAAGTCAGTAGCATAAAACAAATGGGAACTTTAATGTTATGATCAGATCTATACTTAGTTCCTAATGATCTCAACAATAATTTTCAAAATCTTTCTGCCAGGCTCATACATAGTGGTGCACGTGTATACCTATTATTATTTATTTGTATGCTACTTAAAAGCCCGCTGTGTACTTAAAAGCCTTCTTTTTTGTTTTTAATATGTCTGATATTTGCTGCTTTAGAAAACCTTACCATGAAATCATTTTAATCTGCCTTGCATTCTTATTTACCTTGAAAAGTGTATTTTATTTCATATGTAACAATACAAATACCGATCTGAACACCGTGTACCCTCTATCTCCAACACAGCTTCTACTAGCTCTATCCTTGTCTTCTTGAGATTTCAATTCAGTGAATGTCTGGGTGAAGAACAGTGCATTCACGGTCTCTGCAGCATGGAATCCTACGCAAGCTGGAACTTCAGGTTTTATGTGGCCTTCAACAGGCTCTCGGAGTTCATAAACTATATGGATTTCTTAAAACAAGAAAATAAATAAATATCTGACCCTCATTTAAGTTTATCTCCTGAACTATATTATATTATTTTGTTTGGAATCCACCATAGTCAAGACCAAAGCTGCAGTTTATAGAATATTTCAGGTTGTTGAAAATATATTTTTAGTAATACTGAACATTACTTGAAAAAATGCTACCTCTGTTGTGTGATAGATTCTGAAACTATAGCAGTGTCCTTTAGTGATGGGCTTTTTGGTTCCCATTACAAATCAAGGGCTTATAATTTTGTTGGAAAAAAGCTCTGGAAGCACTTCTACGTGTGTTTCTTTGTTTTAATTTACATAAGTAAGTTATTTTTTTAAAAGGCCATTCTTGTTCTTCTGTAGGGAACACTAGCACCATATTTTAAAATAAAAAATTTACAAATTATTAATTCTTCCATACACTTGGTTCATTTGAATCCCTCCTTCTAAAATAAATAGATATAATAAAGTTGTAATCTCGGTTTAAAAACAGCTGTTGCTGCTCATAAGCAGTGAATTCTCATTAGAAATGTTTACTACGCATTCAGTGTCAAGAAGACATACTACACATAAATTTGTTATTGTTATTAAGCATATGGACTTTAAAATAGCTTTGAGTTCAAATTATTACCAAAATACACTATATAGCTAAGTATATTTGTGAGATGGATCTGTGCTGCAGATTGCATGCTGTTACTAACGTCCATAGCAAACCTACTGTTTTCTTATGTTCTGAGTGTACACTAAGAATAAGACAACTTGACCGTAGTCTCCTAATTTCCATTGACACATGAGCCTTGAAGGAAATCTGGACCCCATAGCAAGCACCTTGTTTTTAATACAATGAAGACAATGATAAAAATCTATGTGAAACTATACTGAGAGGACATCATGTATTGGATTTCAGGTCACTCCCGCATATCTGCCACCGCCTAACTGAATTCACCAAGGACTAGTGCAAGGAATTCAGAACTTATTCATCTTTGTGTCCTTAATCAGTAGCACATTCAATTCAATATTCTAGCTCTAGTAGGATGCAAAGGGAATACCACATACAACCCTCTCTTCCCTCTTTTGCATCTTTGCAGTCCTTGTCAATAAACTTAGAAGGTTAGAGATAAAGTCGCAAAAGGCAATTAGTTAGGAGCTCTAGGGCTGACAGAATGAAAATAGACTTTCCCCCACCTATAAATTGTTTGATTTTTATATTGATCAAAATACGGTTTGCACTGTCTACATCATTTCACCCCTACTCCAAAAAGTTGCACTATTTAAGATTCACCTCAACTGTGACATGCACAGAAGAGTGCCTATTGACTATGGTAGGCAGGTGGTCTAACAATGATTGTTTGCTATCTGATTACCTTATTTAACATTTAAAAATAAGCCTCCAAAGTGTAGGCTTCACTGGCTTATGCTCCTGTCACTGTTATGAGATCTCCTAAACTGTTGTGAAGCATGGCTGTACACTGTTAAATAGCTGCCACATCAATCCCCAGAAGTGGCTGCATTTCAACAGTAATTGAAGCCCTTCGCAATCATTCAAGATAAAAAGCCTTACGCAATTGTAAGATACCATCTTTATAAATAAATATTAGTTGCCAAAAGATTTAATATGGTCTGGTTCTATTCCACTTATAAGATCTTCTGGTTCCTTTTCCAGAAAAGTGCTTTAGCCATTCAATCTATTTTTCATGCTTATCTTAAAGGTGTGACTGTCTTATGAATCACATGCATTTGTACCACATACTATAGAACTGGATTCCTTCATCTGCTAGAACCTCAGATGCACGTGTCTAAATTTACCTCACTTAGCCATTCAGATAGTATATTGTATTTATCTTATTGATTATGCCCAGCGTCTGGGGTGCTTTGCACTATGGACATCTTATAAACATAAACTTGAGTGACTGGTCACAAGACTTTTTTGGATAGCAGTATCCTTGGGCCCGTTTGCTCAGCATAGATATACAGTAAGACAGAAATAACTTAACATTTCAAGAATTCATGCTTAGTATCACAATCATGTATATGTACTGTTAATAATGTACATCCATTTAAGAATATTTTTCTCAATAGCTATGCATGCGATATTGTATAAGAAAGTTCAGGTTGGATACTTATCATCAGAGAATTCTTATGAAAATGTGTTTTCAATAACTCATGTGAAGACAGCCCACTCTCTGCTGATTAGATACAGTCGCAGTTCAAAAACAGCCCTATTCAGCATACTGGGAAGCAATCACTCCCTGCATAAAAGCTTGAATTGAGAGCTTCATGCATTATGCTGAATGACTCTATGACCAGAATGATCAAGAAGAATGCATTAATTACAGCATCAATCTTCACCTTGAATGGTAAAAAGAAAAACATTTTAGCTGCACAACCTCACCTGGGATTTTTTGTACCGTTGTTATAGGTGATATTTCAGAAATCCACTTTAGAAGATTAACTCACAATAGTAATGACATTTAATCAAAGCACAAAACCACCAGCACCCTGAGAAGCTATGACTGTATAAAGCTTACTGCACAGGTCCCTCATTATACAGAACAAATATTCCCTTAACTCCATTTCATACGTCACTTTCACAATTCTGAATGACCTGTCGATCTTAGTATTTCTAATATAGTGGACCCTAATGTAACTCTGGCCTCAGTTCCTTCAACTCCTACTGCTTACAACTTTACTCTTGACAAGCAAACCAGTGGATCTTTAATTACCACAAGAAGTCACTACCTTAGGTTTACATCTCAGCCGAAAGATAACACTACCCATTAAGAAATGAGTGACAGCTACTAAGTCACTAATTCCACTCACTGAGAATTTGAGATTTACTAAAGTTTCTGATCCACGTATTGGTAGCCCTAACCCTGCTGAATTTGTGAGGCTAAAAGGTACTACGTCCATGCATCAGGGTAGCTTAAAGAAAGCACAACCTTAGAAGAAATGACTGACTATTCAAAGCAAATATATAGCAGTTTAAATATTTACTGTCTAACATTTTTACTATATTTGCATACTAATGTTTACTATTGTCACACTATATTATAGTAACCTTAATTTCTGACTTCTGAAATACATAATTTGAAATTCTGTTACATAATTGTGTTTTCTAACAACATTTAGTTTTGCAAACATGAAACAATAAAGCCTACATTCAAATTCATAATCAAAAGGGAATGTTATTCTTCAAAGGGGAATATAACTTTACAGAAACTATTTTCTAAAACCTGCATGCCCAGTGTTCTTAACATCATTCACAGGGAACTGATTCTTATTCCTAGGCCATGATTTATTCTTTCCACATTAACTCTCCCACAAATCTTTCTTTATTACTAGTAAAGTATAATCAGATAACTCTTTTAGACAGTACTAATATGATTTCTATTATATTTATGAAAGAAAATTACATTAAATAATTTAGCTCATGCATACATTAAGAAGACTAGCCATGAAACTAGCATTTTAACTTAATATCCACAATAAAATACAAACTAAAAAAAAACCAAAATGACACCAAAACAATGAAGACATTTCTTCCTCTTTGGTGTTAATGAGTCTGTATATTATCTATAATGAACCATATAGTATCTAAATATACAGCCACGACCTAGTACACTGGCACTGCAACCAGGCACCGTACTTACAGGGAAACTACATCTGAATAAGATGTTCATGTTCCCAGAGCCTCTGAAGTCTACAAAGGCAATGTGCACATTTTAAAGCTACAGACTGCCACTAGCAGTCATTACCCATCTCACAGATTAACCCTGAGAAGAAATGCCACCATCTTTGGAAGAGGTTGATGCTTTCCGAGCTGCTTTTTATTGTGGGCATGTAATTGGTGGATGGAATATTTTATATTACAACAAGAGCTTTTGGATAAGGAGGTAGCAGAGAGGCATACTGATAATTTATTTGTTATTGATATACTTAAAAAAGGACACCCTTCACCACTCAAAAAACCCCAAAGAGAAACAGTCAATATTATTTTCTGTTGTATCATTCTAGAAAATATTTAATCAAATCTAAGGTAACAGAAAAAAATCCTCTGCTAGTGAGGAAAACAAGAAAGGAAGAGGTTATCACAAAGTAGAAGACCAGCTACAGCTAGAATAATATATTCTATTCTGAGTATCACAATGCCAGAAAGATGCAGACACACTAGGGGGATTACAGTGAACAGAAATAAAGATGATCATAAAGCTCAAGGGAAATCTTGCAGAAATGACTAAAATTAATGATTATGCAGAGTTATTGCAAACTACCAAGGATGATGTGGGGTACTGTAGTTGTCAACAAATATCTGCATGGTTAAACAATAAAAGTGGTGCAGAAATATTTTAGGGCAATCCAAAGGGATAGGCTTAGAGATACTGAGCTGAAATTTGAAAGAGGTAACTTTATTGCTATGCAAGAGCTAGTTTTATTATTATTAATTATTATTATTATTATTATTAAAAATATAGGAAAATCTTTTAATGAAGGCCTCTCTTTCACTTGAGAGAATTAAAATTAGACTTAGGCACCAGAGAGTCATCCTACATTGGAAGAGGGTGCACTAGACAACTTAATAAGTATTTTCCATCTCTAAATTTGGCAAGTCAGAGGTATTGAGCACCTGCAACTCCCGTTCACTTCATATCAGTTTCTATTATCTCTCTGATTCTCAAAGCAGTGGTCACACTTCAATGATCTCTTCTGTTTTGAGAACTATCGCTAGGATCGCTGCATTCCTCATTATATACACAATCCCTCATATTGATAGAATCTTTCAGAATGCCAGGAACATTTGAAGTGTGAAAAATCAACTCCTCCAAAATTACTGGAGATTTGCTCACATTTTGATAAAATAACTTAGAGTTCCATATTTTTGTGAACTTCAAAGTCAGAGTCTTTTTTTGTATTATTGAGAATACCTTTTGTGCACTCATACACACTTTTGCGTGGCACCACCTTGGAACACAGTCTGCAGGTGAGTCAAAAACATGTCTGGAGTTTCTAAAAAAATTAGCACCTAACATTTATTTATGAATAAGAGAAGGTCTTCAACCAACAAGACTAGCACAGCCTCTAAGCCACATGCCTTATTTAACGCTCTCTAAAAATATTAACTAAAAAGGCATGTCTAGACAAGACAAGAGTAAAATCAGCAATGTCAAGAAAGAATTTCTTCAGGGCAGGCCTAACTACCACACGTTTGAGAGATAGTATTATACTTCCCTTCTGAAAGGAAGCATTCAACAATCTATGCCAACAGCAGACCCAGTTCTCCCTCATTTGATTCTACAAGTCATGAGAGGCATGGAACCAACCCACAAGTGAAAGCTCCCTCAGAACATTTACAACCCTAGCAATTAGAAATAGTCAAAAGTTAACCAGAGGAATGTAGCATTTGGCCCATCCAGATTACGATAAGTCTCCATGGCTTCAGTTAACACAGTCTGAGGCCATTCAATCTCATTTGTGATAGAATAAGATTTTTTTTTTTTCAGTCAAAAAATATTAGAGCCTGATTTCAGGCTGGGACAGAAAGGTCCATCAAACTCTGCACTAGTCAGAACATACGAACTGGATAAGATTACACAGACAGAATTGTAGAAAAGAAAGCCTTCGGTATACCTGTGCTGTCCTGTAGTAGTGAGGCAGCAGCCGTACATGCTTCAGGATGGGCTATACAAGCTCACCGGGAGCCTTGGTTAATTACTTGCACCCTTTTGCAGCTTCACTACTCTGGGACCCAAACCCAAGCCAGCTCAATTAAAAGCTAGCTTACGCTACATTTGGTCACCCTTAGTAATTTTTCATCTGATGCAGATCATCTACATGCTAACATGACCTATGAGGACAATGTACAGAAGAAGACATTTAGGAGCCAATATGTCTATGGTCACAAATAACAGATTATTATGACATCCAAGTGCCTACCCATAAGAATAGTACACCATCATAAGAGCGTGTACTATGTCTGAAAACTGAAAATGACTTGCATGCACCTAAGCAGTAATATCATGACATCAGCCTGAGCTAAACTGAGCCCTGATATCAATCTGTATGAAATAATGGTCAGCCCATCAAAAAAGTACAATTTTCACCTGCGTAATTGCTAATTCAAACCTAAAGGGACAGGATAGAATAAAAACAAACAAAGTGAGATGCACCAACAAGAATTCTCTCCAGAGTTGGGATTAGGCGTTGACTGCACCAATGAAAAAGAATATAACATACAGCAATTAGCATTTGCAACACCAAATTTTGCACTGAGGTCCTGGAAATAAAATGTAAATCTGAATTAGATGCTCTAGCAGTCTTCATTCACCATCTGCTCCTAAATCTTAACCCTAAATAATCAGATGCTAATAGTTTAATGATATTTGACTTAATAGCTCAAGTTTGTTCATCCATTTTATGCAAGACGGTCTACTTCCGCTAAAAAAAAAAAAGGGGGGGGGTGAGAAGGAGGACACCTAGATTTAACTGGTCTCAGCTCTTCAGCTAAAATCAGTAAATTGATTTTCATGATGTCTTATAAAGTGGCATACATCAGAGCAATGCTGAAATTAACTTTTCTATAAATAGCATGCAGAAAGTATATTTTTCTCTCATTAGAGTGTATCCTTCAGTTGTACAGCACTGCCAGTTTTCTAGCATGATGAGCCAATAACTAAACGGGCATCATTTATGCAATCTTTTGAATCAAGAAATAGGACAACTAAATGAATCCAGACAATTTTCTGCATTTTCCACCTCAAGGGTATAACCAATAAAAAACATGAGCCATTTTAGTAACAGCACATCATTTACAAACTGAAACATAGCATTTGACAAGAGAAAAGAACACCTTGTAAAGGAATGCTTTATTTTAAAAGCAGGATTAATTGCTAAATATTATGTCTCATCTCCCAAAGTGACAAACACAGTAATTTTTTTTGCTACCATTCAAACATCTGTCAGGTCACCACCATGTAGGAAGACTTACTGTCTAATTAAAAGAAAAAAAAATCAGGAAACTCAGATATATATGAATTTCTACAGAATATAACAGTACACACAGAAGGTCTGAAGAAATTCAGTTTTTATTTTAAAGGTATCCTTTTCAAACATGCCCACACTAAATTCCCTGATTTAAATACCCCTCCATATTTTGAGAAACTAAAAAGGGTTATCTGTAGGCTAATCTCTTTTTTGACAAGTATGAGTAGAATGAAAATGTTTAGGCTAAAACAAGGATTTTTTAAATTTTGGCTGCATCTGCTGTCTTGAAGCCTAGTCCGGATTCAGAAAGGTTTAAACCCAAAGGTTTAAGAAACTGCTGCAGTAAAGAAACAAGCTAAATAGATGTATATCAGTAAGAGAGTCATGGACTTCTAAATAAAAGCCTTGTCCTCTTCTACCATTTGCCTAGGACATACAACAGTAACCTATTGCTGCACCACCATATTGTGATTTATGGCTACTGACTATTGGCTTAATTTTGCATTTCATTTTTTAAGAATCATTTGGGAAAAACAAAAAACATTTTAAGAGGCTATCACAATGCTTCTTTCCACCACAAGAAAAGCGTCTATCAGAAGAATCTGTCTGCACATTAATATGAAGGAAGTAGTTAAGAAACGTTTACTCTGACATTTTAAGTAACTTCTAAGGTTCCTCCAGACTCTGAAAGTCCCTTTTCTCCCGTATTTCCCATGACCTTTGGGGCAGTGAAGTTGGTCATCTGTACCTGCAGGAATCAGGCTGGACAATCCTAACGTGTGGTGCACCCTCCGTATTATGCTGCTGGATGGACGCTGGAGAGATTTTGCCTTCTTGAGACACTATCTTAGGGCCACACACTATCCTCTGATCAGGGCTGTGCTTATCTGACACAAACTAGCCCTTAAAAAAAAGTTAGAGAGAGTTAATGTGGTCTGAGGCCCATAAAGTTCTCCCTAAAGGACATCTCTGGGAAGAAGGAAAAGACCGTTCGAAACAATACTTTCCTCACTAGCCAAGCTGCCTCTCTTTCTGAAGCCAGCTGCCTTTCTTCCCCATACTTGCAGCACAAATCTTGCTGGCAACCACAGTCCTCAAAAGTGTTAATCTCACTTATAAATCTGCTCAGAGAACCTAAAACCAGCACTTTCTGTTCAGCCTTGTTTGGTTAAAGCAGCCAGCTTCTCTATTGCTAATGCAGTGGCTGAAGCAAAGTAGCAGTGATGAACAGTCTTTAGCACTCCTCCAGGCACTACGTCCAAGAGACATTTTTGCTTCCTCTGCAGTCTACTCAGCGTGCCAGCATGAGCACCAACACCTGGGACCCTGCACATGTATTCAAGAGACTAGCCTGTGCTGCCATGATTTAGCTGCTATTTGAGCTAAGTAGGTCAAAGCTAACTTGGTTATGTCTACACATTCTGCTGTCACACCTCCAATGGCAGTGTAGATGTACCCTCAGATGATCGGTGCTTGTAATGGATGGATTTGTGACATTAGCTCCTGTTTGAGGCACCATTTGGAATTCAATAGCTATAAACCACTGTGATACAAAGTACCAGTGCATCATCACACTTGTCCATCAAGCCAGTCAGAATATGGTTTCAATAATCGCTGAACACGGCTTCTAGGCTTTCACAGCAGCACTCTGGACTATCATTCTTTTTAGAGAATGTGATCAGAGGAAACAGATCCACTGCATGGAGTAATGTCGCTGGGAAGCTACAGGAAAGTAGTCAATTTACCTTGAAATTGAAGTGACTAATAGGTTTGTGGCTTACAACAACAAAAATATTTCTTTAAAATGTAAACAAATTTATTTTCAGAGGAATGCAGAAAAGATTTCAACCAGAATTCCTGAAATAAGAGCTAACTACAATGTGTTTGAAAACGTTTATTTACAGCTGAAATTTCAACATACATAGAAACTGAGCATGGAAGTTAACAGGAATTGAGTTCCAGAAGAACAACATGTGAGGATGAGGTTAAATGTTTTAAAACAACTTGTGGGACAGCCCAGCAAATCCTTGGTACTGGCAACCTGCCCATGAAGAAAGAGTAGCAGCTCGCGAATATTTGCATCCAAAGCAGGAACTTATTGTAATGAAACCCCAGCCAACTTACAAAAGGCTGCAACTCGGTGAAAAATCAGGATCTTCAAACACAATGCACTTACTTAAAAGATTACAATTCAAGCAAAAACTATATTATATCAGATTCAGAGAGACCTCCAAATAATGAACAAGATCACTTTGATTGCCTGTTGTGAGGCTGGTAGAGGCTTAAAGTTGAGGAAATTTAAATCTAAAGGGGGAACAACTATAAATCTAATGTCTTATTAAATGTTGGTCACAAAGAAATAACACTACAAACTCTGGGCCATAAGAACATTAATGTGCTTTTCTGGATTGCCCCCAGAGAGCTGTGAAGCTACTTACAGTAGGGAGGTGAGCATGTCTAAATGAGCTACTTCAATCAGGGTCAAGGGAAACCTCTGGCTCACATCATAATACTACTGAAATGCTAGTTTTCTCTAATCATAGAATAGAGGGAGAAAGAGATCTCTAAGCTCTCTTCATTGCTATTTGCAGGGCAAGGACACACACTTCAGCACACGTGGCCTCTCATTTCCCTGGCTGAGTTTTGTTGCACAGCTGTATGCCAGAAACAAAGGCTTTAAACCACACAGCTCCTTTTAATGTCTCCCCTGGTTAGCTGATGTTTTAGCCTAGGAAAGAAACCATCCCTACAAGGACATAGGTTATTGCCATTGTGCCCCCATATTTCAGCTCAGTAAATCCAATTACCATTTGTGGCAAAGAGGCCAAGATGATGTTTACAAAACACCCTATTGGAATAGGGTGACATTTTTGTGGGTACAGAGATTGTTTTCTGGAGGGCTTATTAGTTGTTTAAAATGGGGTTCTACTCTGACATGGAACTGTCTCTCTGGTATCATGGAGTTCTTGGTTTATTGTCTCTCATTGACCTTCAGTGTCAAGTATGCTCACTTTCGAAATAAAATATTGTTTTTGTTTTGTTTGTAACTACCAGCCTTGCAGAAACAGCCTTCAATCTGAAAGTCAAGCTGTGTTCTTTCCTGCACATGCATTACCACCGATAACAGAAATTGTCACTGAAGTCAGCAGATATGGATTCTAGCTACTTTCAGGCAGCAGATCTGTTGAATGAGAAGGGGTCATTTTTACATAATCACTTCTCAGAATAGAGCTGCATTTTAAAAACAAGATAGTGGGCTTAAGCTACTGACTACAACTGGGAGAAGGGAACACAGAGGGGCCGCATGACAACAGGAGACCCTGGAGGAATTCTCACTGACTCAATTCCTAGAAAAGATGCAGTGTGTGTTCCCTTTCCCCAAATTCCACTTCAGTTCAGCTCTTTAACATGGTAAGGGTAGGCTGCATCAGAGTCAGTGGCTGTCCTTGTGCTTAGGGAGCACAAACACTGCAATTGTGTCTGTCCCCTACATAGTCATGCAAGACTAAAAAATTCAGCTCTTTTCATCAATTACTTTTATTTTCTGTAGTCATTGGTTAGTCTCCTTCTACCACAGGGTTCATTCAGAGTTTGGTGGAATCTCAGTTTGAAATTATCGTTTGAAATCTGAATCTCAACTGAAACAAACACATCCACATGATTTTGAATCAAACTTACATATTGGCTTTTCCCCGGGATACAAGCCCATTTTCCTCAGAATATTCACAGACTTTAGCAAATCTTTCAGCAAAACCAGTCCGAGAGTTGAATCAAACCCTGAAATTGAGCTCTGCTTGGTCTCAAAATTAATACATTTCAGCTCTGGCATTTACTCCAAAGTTTGAGTACCAGAGACTCGTCGTAATTATAATCTGTATTGTTTTTATCCTTTAAAACTTCATGTAACTATTGGAAAGCAATCTAAATAACATTTAAACCATAATAAATACTAACTTTGTGTTAGTAATCTTGATACACTATTTGCACATTCTATTCATTCTAATCATCTTAAAAAAATATTTTCCTTATTTACATAATATCCAATTGTATTATAAAATGTTATAGTTCCCACGATCAGATGACCTACTTCCTCTCAGGAAGGTAGATTATCTATGCTGACATTAGAACCCTCCCATTAGCATCGGTAGTGTCTACACTGGAAGGCTACTGCAGCTGTGTCACTGTAGCATTTCAAGTGTAGACAAACCCGGAGTTCATGACAAGCTAGGGTGTACATCTACCTCAGACTAGGTTGCTCTGAACAGTAAGGGTCCATGTGGAACCTGTTGCTGTGCACTAAAAGTTCTGTAGTGCACTTTGATCTACTCCCATTTCAAAGCAGAGGAGATTAAAGCACACAAAGAAATATGTGCATGTGTGACAGCATGGTCGGAAAGGAGAGTTAGCGAGGATAAATTTACACCCCAGCTTGCTGTGAATCACACAATTGTGTAGAAAAGCCTTTAGCTAAACTCTAAATCCTACAAAGCCTTATGCACATGTCTAACTTTATGTAAGCAATACCACTGAAATTCAGAATGACTCAAAGCGATGCAGATATCAGTAACTGAAGAGCAAGTTCTCAGCCCTGCCCTCACCCTAAACAGTTAAGCGTAACAAGGAGTTTCAGAGAAGCATTCTTCTCTGGCTCACGGGGCTGCTGCAAAACTGCTCTGTGAAATCTATGACAGCCCCAGTGTGGGAGGAAGGACCAGTACAACATCAGATTCTTTGACTCCATCCATCTCTCTGCTCCTGTCTAGCTGGGCTTCATATGGTACAGGATGTCTGGACTGGTTTGGCTGCCAGAGGAACCTCAATAGCTTAAGATGGGAGGGCTGAATTTGATGAGGAGAGGGGCATTTTGTAAAACCTGATGCTCTTGTTTCTATTTATCATTAAGCTAACTTTGTAATTCTACTGCTTGTTGACAAATACTTCTTTGTAAATTCTAATGATGCAAAACTCTGCTTATCAGAGTTTTATTCATGTTGTTTATAAATCAACCATACAATTATATACAATATATTATACTATTTTATTTGGTGGTGCGTTGTATATCTATTGGCTAGGATTTATTATGTATATTTTCTTCTTTTTGCAAAATCATGGACTAGAAACATTTCTGGTCTTGCAGACTTGTATCTTTTTTCTGTTTTTGTGCTGTGTATGTATTGTATGTGTGTGCAACAGAGAATTCAGCATGTGACAGAGTAGCCTCTGCATGTGTGTGTATGTTGGTGTATATTCACACACACATGTACGGATCATGCAGAGAAGACCTGTAATCTAGTCATTAAAATGAATTATATCTCTGAAAAAATAAACAATAAGTCTAAATGGCCACTATACCAGAAATAATTCTTTAGATGTAAATTGTAAAACCGCAGCACTACTGCAACCAATTGTTCCTGTGGCATTACAGGAAGAAGATGCTATAGCTAAGGAAAATGTCAACCTCATTTTAGTCCAAAACAAATTATAACAGCAACAACATTGGTTCAGGGATTTTTAAAGGAATTAATAACCAGCTAGGGTTAGTAGCCTGAAGTAAAGTCAAGCATTAAGCAGCGTAAGGATAAACACTTACAGCAGCTTCAAAATATGGTAGTTAAATCCAATTTAATAATTGTGTTTCAACTTCAAAGAAACATGAACTTTAAAGTATGATTCATAATTGCAAAGGAAGAAAATATATACATGTGAGAGCTCTACAGATAATTTTTTCTTTGAACTACATAAGGAGGAGAAAATTGCGTTACCTGTAGGTTCTCAAGAAGATTTTATCACTTTTTTTTATTACATAAAACTATCCCAAAAGTAGGCAAACACTTGTGGAATAACAAAAGATTATAACAGTAACATTAACAAGCATATTGAATCCAAACTATTAATATGAAGAGACAAGAATCACTGGTGTTAAGAAGTAATCTGACCATGTTGAGCACCTCAGACTTCTTATTTTCTTCCCAATACAATCATTGCTTCTCTTTCTACTCATGCCTAAAATTCATAATCTAGAATTCTTTATGAAAATGGATTATTAAATGAAGTCTCAATGTTTTTTTACTGGTCAGGTACTTCAATCAAAAGTAAACCCTGATGTAAATTGAGTCAGAATTAGATTCAGACTATTCTTTAAATGAGCAGTCAAAGATAAAAATATGTTCAGAATTTATTTAAATAGTATTAGCTTTTAAGAGAAACCCAAAAATTAAAAATTAAAACCAGAAAATTTATACCTGTATTTTACTTTTTTTAATAAAATCATTTCAATCTAGGATTTAATATCAAGAAGGACAAACATACAGTGTATTTCACTATAAAAATGCATTTAGTTTGGGCAGATCTAATATGTTGTTATGCTGATTCAAAGAGTGTATTGTTGGAAAAGTTTAACATCCATTTATCTCTGTAAACCAATGTAGAAAGAAAGCTGTTCTACTCAGATGAATTTCTTACTCTTAAGCCTAAATACAGACAACTTGGTAGTTTGTGTAATATAGTACATATTTTTTAGAAATAGTTGGATCCTGTAATTTTACCCTCTTCTTAAAGAAAAAATGGCAAAATTAAATAGGCTATCTGATGCACACCATTTGTTAAAAGTATTTTACAATCTTTATTTCAAGAACACATACAGTATATAAAATTTATAATGAAGTTACTAAGATCCAGAGCTGAGTCTTTCAGAAGAGAAATTTCATTTATTATATATGTATAATCTGCAAAAACAGCTAAATATTAACATGCTTTGAAAACACTATCTGTCCTTTTTAATATTAAGAACATGGCAGAAACACGTATTATTAATTCTACTAAGAAACTTTAAAAAAAAACATTTCTTTGTCTAAAATTATATGGAATTTTAGTGAAATCCTGGTGTATTTTAAGTCAATGAAAGTTATGCTGTTCACTTTAATGGAGACAGGATTTTACTTGTAAACCTTTATTAGTTCATTCTACTGTTTCACAATAACAATTATTATTTGGGGGGTTGTTTAAAATCAAATCCCATCTTTCCTCTATTTTGAACAGCATTTTGGGGTTCACCTAAGAAATTCTGTTTACAGTTTATGGTTGGGTAGACAAGCATGATCTAGTTGTCTGAGCACATGCTTTGGGACCAAGAAATCATGAGTTTTAATCCTGGCTCCGAGAATAATTCTCTGTGAATATGGGGAAATAAAATTAACTCCTCTTCCTATCTATACCCATCTGTAAATGGAGATAATAATACAAGCATAATACTGTTATGCTGATAGGTACTGGTGACTATGAATCAGGAACCTTTGAGATTGGGCGTGAACATAGCCTTCAATTAACATAATTATCAGATGAGTTCATCAGAACTCCTTCTCTCTCCTTCCTTCCCCTTCCCCCCCCACACTTTTAAGACAAAAGGAGTTGTGAAGCCACCCAGGAGTTTGGACTGAGTGGGCAGGGCTTTTTTTTTTTTTTTTGCTGAGTACTGTTTGGTTTTTGTGTGTGTGTTGGGAGGGAGGAGAAGCCAACACACAGAAACAGAACAGTCAGAACAGAGAGAGTGGCAGAAGCAAGAGAGAAGCAGAAGCAAAAAGCAAGAAAACCAAGCAATAGCTAGTGAGCACAATGTAACCCTGGAAAACGCTAGAGAGCACTTTTGGGTCTCTTGGTTGAAGAGGCTTGCTGCTGTAAGCTAAGACACTGCCCTTTTTGTTCTTGGTTCCTCCAGGGTTCAGAGAAGCAGGACTTTGTTTATTCCTTGCAAATAAACAAGACCACATCAAAGAAAATACCAAACTCCATAAATTTCTACTTCCAAATGGAACATCCCAAGGTCCCAAACTTTGACTAGCCACTTGGATCAAAAAGGGACACTTCACTGGGATTCAATTATTTTCTGAATGCACTGGTGAAGGAAAGTTAATGTACTGAGCAAAGCTCTCTCTACTGCCATGCCATGGAAAAGAAAAGTGAACGTGTGGTTGTCTTTCATCGCCCTATGCATAAATGTTCAATCAAGCGAGTTTTATTAAAAGTAAGGGTTTTTTTTCCTTATAATTATTGATGAAGGCAAATTCTTAACACCACGGTGTTCCTTCAATACTGGATAGTAAATATGGTGTGTTTTTCTATATTGTGACTATACTGTTGATATTTTATTTATAGATATAAACACAGAGAGAGAGTAAGGTTATCCAATGAACTGCAAAAGCTATTTAATAAAGTGCATTTTAACATACATCTCTGACAACCACACCTGCACTCTGCTCACTTTTCTAATTGATCTTTTCAGACTGCCGCTAACTTTCCAAGCCCATGAGCTGCTAGAAAGGAGACATCAAAGTCCAGCTGCCAGTCAGAGAAAGGATTTCTTCCTTCTCCTGAAAAGTGGAATTCTCTCACAACATTGCACAATCCTGAGATGCAAGATGAGCACTACTGAATGATGCAATGTACAGTGACGCAATATCTCAAAGGCCATCAGGGCTAGGCACATCTTCCATCTATCTTTTCAGAGGAGCTGGAAACCCCTCCGAATGCTCTTAGACTCCTCTGAAAACCCCACCTTTACACTGTCCATCACCATATTCACAACTGTCAAAATTATGGACAAAGTCATCAGTAACAGACCGTACTGAGTCTAGACTTCTGTATGTATCTTAGTACCAGCAAAGCACCAGCCCGTAAACACTGGCACTCCAGACTCCATGTCCATGCTACAGGCATGAACATACTACCAATCAAATTTCCTCCAAGAATCTCAGAGAGCAGGCACATATTTAACCCACTGCTACATCAAACCAGTCCTGCCATAGTACAGAATACAAGCTTAAATATAAGATATAAACTTACTGATTATTCATCAACCCTTTTACTTGCTGTTGTGTTAGTGTGACGTTAAGAGCCCCTCAATGTACACTGGCACAGGGCCCTATATACTGTAACTCGTATCACACTCACTATCCCAAACACAGTTGTCATAATTAAAAGGGGACAGATGTCAACTAGTGACACGCCAGTCCCAAAAATCTTGGTGTGATGTATGCATGGGTTGTGTACAGAGTTATATATGTGTGCTAGAAATCTGTTCTTAAAATGTGTTTGGGAGACAGCGCATATATGGAGCCTGCCTTAGACAGAGGAATGTGGATATACCTGTTTGACTGACTTGATTAAAGGTGGAGGACAATGAAATGACATTTACATATAAGGTAAAAAAAAAACACATCAAGCAAAGGTGGAAGGAGCTTTGTGAGCTCACTGGGGCATCCTGAGGCAGAGAGAAATGACTTTGGGAAATATAAGGGGAGCAAGAAGACATTTAGTTATCCATCACTTAGGCAGAGCACCCTTTGAGCCTGTGAAAGTTGGATCCCATAACAGCCTGGAGATCTAGAACGGTGGTAACTTGGTGCAAGAAAAGAAACTGCTTAGGCAAAGATTGTAACTTGCTAAAATTAAGTTTTAGTCACTAGATAGCATGCTTTGTTTTGTTTGTAAACATCTCTGTCTCTTTTTCTCTTGCCTGGTATCACTTAAATCTCTGTTCTTTTTTAATAAACTTATTTTTCGTTTCACTATAAACCATCTCAGTGCTGTTACATTGAATTAAAGTGAGAGTCTTTGGCTAACAAGCTGATGTGTACACCATCTCTCTTGAAGCAGCAAATTTAATGTCTGTGAGTGTCCAATGAGAGGGAATGGACACTGTAGAGAGAGTATCTGGAGGAACTCAGGAATTAGGATTCAGTGTTATCTGCAAAGCAAAGTTTAGAGTGACAGCATCTCAAGAAGTTTCCTCGTGAAGCAGACTGTTGTGAACTTGACATACAGTCTAATCTTCAGCAAAGCTCACCCTTGCTGAGGCAGTGGAGTAACAGTAGCTTACGGTTCTGGGTGTTCTGAACAGAATGTCAAAGTCAGAATAAAACCTCATCTCGGGTATTGGGAAGTCACTAGTACTGTACCTAGAAACAATACAACGATATCTCCAATGCTGTGGCATCCTCCTGTTTTCAAACACCTCACATTCAGTCAACAGACACACACATTGTTTCTCTTTATTTCTAAACATACATTTTATAATAATTTACAGAGCTACTGTACTGTAGGCAAATTATCATTTTGCCTAAGTCTCCGAGGTTGTGAAAGTGATTTTGTTCCAAAATATTTGTCATATAAAACAAACTAATGTAATATTAAAAATCTGAATTTAACACACAAAAGAAATTTAGAAGACTACCAAAAACATATCCTTTGCTATCTTATTTGCTACATATTGCAGGGCACACTCTTCAACACTAGATGTTTGGAAATGTCTAAAGTGCACAAGAAAATATCAGTTAGTCCATGAGCTGAAGTCCTGCTTCCATGCCTGATATAAGGATATGGAAGCAGTAGTTTCCCATATATTGTGGAATAGGACATTAGGCTTATGAGGAAATCCTTCAGAAACTCATTTGTAATTACTATCTTCAAGAACTTTAAGTATATTTTATTGCTAGGATGACTACTAGGGTGGTCATTTTATTTTCCATAAAGTTAGAATTGAGGTAGGAAAGACATTGAGGAGTGTTTTTGAGACCTTATTAAAATTGTGTTATGACTACAAGATTTCTTTCTTCGGGGACAACAGTTAATTTAGATGCCCTGATCTTGTATGTACCATTGGGACTATGTTTTCCAATATGCACTACTTTCCATTTATCAACATTGAATTTCACCTGCTATTTGGTTGCTCAGTCATCCAGTTTTGTGAGATCCCTTTGTAACTCAGTTTTGACTTAACTATCTGGAATAATTTTGTATCATCTGCAAACTTTGCCACCTCACTGCCCCTTTTTCCAGATTATTTATGAATATATTGAACAGCATTGGTCCCAATATATATCCTTGGGGGATCCCGCTATTTACATCTCTACACTGTGAAAACTGACCATTCATCCCTACCCTTCCCTCTTAACTGAGGACTACCTAATTTTCTTAAAAGCCTTTGGTGAGGGACCTTGTCAAAGGCTTCCTGAAAATCCAAGCACACTATACCAACTGGATCTCGCTTGTGCACGTTTGTTGACCCCTCTCAAAGAATTCTAAGATTGATGAGGTATAATTTCCCTTTACAAAAGCTATGTTGACTGTTCCCCAACAAATTGTGTTCATCTCTGTGTCTGATCATTCTTTTTTTACTCTAGTTTCAACCAAATTGCCTCGCACTGAAGTTAGGTTTACTGGCCTGTGATTGCCAGAATTGCCACTGGAGCATTTTGTTTTTTAAAACTAGTGTCACATTAGCTATCTGTGTGATTCTGTGTGATGTAAATGTCTCTCCAGTAAGCACCAAACAGACTATGAATTCATTTCACATAAATCGCCAAAAAGCCATCAGATGGTAACTGTTCTGAACCAGCAAGGTAAAGGTGATATTCTCTGTATCTCATAACCAGTCTGAAAAGGAACACACTTGTCTTTTCAAAGAGCACAGTTATCTTGGGGGGAAAAAATCCCATTTAACTTAGTGTACCTAGTACAGTAAACATAACCCTTTAATTACTTTGGCAAAACTGAAGCTGAAAAGAGAGTAGGTAGCTGTGCACAGAGTGAAAGGAAGGAGTTCAAACATGCTTCATAGTCCTACTCCTTGGACTTCTTTGAAGACCCTTCTAAACCCAGGCTTGGACTGAAAAAGCGCTTCCTTTTTTTAAAAGGATTTTTTCAAATCTCAGCACAAGCTAGTTAAGAAATGCTGTGTCAGAAAATTGATTTGAAAAGATGAGTCAATTTTTAAAAGTATCAAATTCACAGTATCCATTTTAGTAAGAGAAAGTAAGTCCAACATATTAGTTTTCTATCCTTCAATATAAACAAATGACTGCACTTCTAATTAATGAATGAAAAAGCTGCAAAATGCAAGGAAAAGTTGACAGTCGCCATATTATAGTTTAAATGTTAGACATTTGTATTCATGTAAGGAAGGAAAATTAGCATAAGGAACATCTTCTCTGCTTTACTTTTTAATTTCTCTACAATCTGTTTCACTGATGTTTACTTTGGTGTAAAGAGGAACTTTGTCGTTTCTTGTTTAGAGAGCTGATTTTTTTTTTAGCTTTCCCTTGGCAAACACATCTGTTCTGACTAAAGGATCTTGGTCAGTGTTATAGTACAAAGAACCAATAATACAACTAATGAAAAAACATAGCTCTGTACATTAGTTTGTTTCAAAGTAAATATAGGATTAAAAGTGATTTATCTCTAATGCCTTGAAACTGCAAATCAATGATTAAGGGGTAATTGTTCTCCCAAAGTCATACTTATGGGCTCCAATTAAGACACTGAATTAGGAAAGAGTTCTGTTTGCTATTTTTAATTATCTGTATCTCCAATATTTTTCCTCTCACAATACTAACAAATTGCTGTTAGCCATAGTTTTAGTTAACTTAGGCCAGTAGTTCTCCTGTCTCTTTAACTTTAACCTAAAACAATTACGTGTGTTAAAAACTAATGGGGGAATTAGGAATAAGGTCTTCTGTCCCCATGTGAACTGCATTTGCCATGCACTTCATCTTACATCATTTCCATCAGCATCAGGCCCCCTCTTGTCCAGTGTATCGTTCGTGAGTTTTCACATGGATGAGACCACCACTCTTAAGTCTAATACAGCAGGTCTGGAACCTGCGGTTGCATTCATGAGCCTCCCAGATTTGAGGGACAAGAATATACAGTATAGAGTAGAGGGTCTAGCTGCCTGAGAGGGCAGATGGATCACTAGTCATCATGTTGGTGGGGCTAGAAGTTGTCATGTTTGTTCAATGGGGTCTTCATAGTGTTGTACAGGGATATTGGTATTGAAATGTTGAGCCCTTCAAAGTTTGGCTACGCTATAGAGGTTTTCTTATCCAGTTGACTGTCCACTATCAATGCTAGGTCTGTTTTAGCATTACTATTTCGCTGGTTTCTCCTCCTCTCATGAGGTTTCGGATAAATTTTTCTACAGCAACTAAGTTGTACTTTTGGAGAATGAAAATAAGTTTTGTTTCTTCCTGTTAATTTTTCAACTCTCTCTAAGTCTCTGTAATATTTCTCTGTACTCACTAGTGTTTTGAACACTTCCCAATTATCTGTAAACTGAATCAATCTGCTGATTATTCCCTCTTCCAGATTGTCAAAAAAAAGGGGGGGGGTAATAACAACAGGTCTAGCAGTGATCTCCATGGCACTCAATTGCAAAATGCGCTCACAACTTAATGCATTGTCTTGTTATCCTCCTTGTGATTCTTCAGACGGTTTTCAATCCATGGAACAATGCTTATCAGAATTATCAGAATTATTTTTCAGATAATATTTAGTGTGACACAAGAGTAAAGTTATATTCAGTCTACTGTCTTCCCTTTGCCCAATAATATAATTATCTCCAACGGCAATTAGGTTTTTCTGGAATTATTTGTTCTTGATAACACAGTGTTGCTTATTGCTCATGGCGCCATTTCTCCTTCAGTTGCTTCTAGTTTTTCCTGAGAAAAGCTGTTCCATGATTTCACAGGACCCTAAAGATAGATTTACTAGACGGTTAGTGCTAAGACTGGCCTTTCCCCCTCTTTTAAAAGACCAGTATTATGTTTTTGTTTTCCTTTCCTCTGACAACTCCCTCATTTCATGACGTGTTTTCTAAAGTAACTATCAATGTTTCTGTAAAATAATTAACTAATTCCTTAAGAACTCTCTGATGCTTATCACCCAGATCTGTTGATTGCCTTAGATTCTATTTTTCACTGCAAGAAAATCTTCAATAGCTATACTAACATGGTTTTCATTACTTTCTCATTGCCTATAGCCTCCTCTACTATTTTCAATAAAAACTGATTAAAGTAAATTATAATTCTGGGTCTACTACTGACTCTCTTAGCCCTGAGCAAATCCCAGCCTTTGTGCATCTCAATTTCTCCACCTGTAAAATGAGGATAAAATACAGCCAAATAACAAAGGTATTGTGAGAGCCAGGGTGTTTTAAGTACTATGTAAGTGCTAAGTACTAAGGAACAATTAAGTAGTGCAGCTGTGTATTAATCATTGCTGATTTGGCGTCCCTGAGTTTGTTTAATTATGGGCTTACTTTCTGCATTACTTTCTTGCATGCTTCAAAAAATCCCTTTTTAGTCTCCTTACCTCGCATTAACTCATTTTGCTTCTAGAATGGAATATAACAGTTGTTTAACAGCTCACAGCAAATTTACAACAGTTTATTCACCTTTTGTTGCTGTACATCTTTATCTGCCTTATTATACAAATTAGAAGTGCATGTCTGTCTTTTGGCATTAAATAAATGCCTTTCCCTCCCCTTTGCTACTTCCTTCAAAGTCTGTCACCTCTAACTAGCTGTAGCACTGAACTCAGCAAATCACAAATATAGCTCTAATATCAAATGAAAAAATATTTCCTTATAGACTTTGGCAATGATGGATTAAAGTTTTACACACACATACACCTGTGTATATGTGTGCGTGTGCATGTGTGCAAACCCATATATCAAGTTCTATTTTTCTATCAACGTACAAGTGATCTACATATGTTGGGTCTAAACAGACCTTCAGAATTACACATTGTTACTGGAAATCACACTCAAGTCAGATATTTTTTATGGTAACGTTTCAAAGAATGAAAGCATTATCAACCAAGCTTTTGAGAAATTTCCATATGCATTATTCAGCAAAAACAAGGCTTAACATATACAGGTATATTACATTCTCAATCCATTAGATTATTTTAATCACTGCTAATTTTTAATGAAAGGAGTATGTTCTTCAAACTCTTAATATCAATATGTACATTGAAGAAAGTTTTCACACCTTATTAAATTTACAGCTGTATTACTCTACTTGTATATATTTATTTTAAAGTGGAACAAATGTATCTGACATAACAAATGCAGAAACATATGTAATATATAATTGTTGAGTTCATTCAATAAATGATAACCTACCTAATGTTCTATCTGTGTTACAAGTCTATTGAAATCATCAAATGAAATATAAAATTAAAAACTTTAAAATATAATTTAATGTCTAAGCACATTCTCAAAGCCAAAATTCTATCTTTGACATGCAGATTTTAAGGATTAAATTACTAATCCATTACTGAAACAAGATAGCCCAATGTTGACATGTATTTTAGACTCAAGAAATGACAAAAATAATTTTCATGATCCATTTTAAACTTTCAGTCAAAACATCATAAGTTAATAAAAACAGCAATGAAATAGTGAAGCTGAAATCTGATGGGGTACAATCAGAACAATTCAGTATATCATCTGCAAGGATATAAATGAACAACTAAATTAAATTGTGTTTATCCATTTTGTTCTTCAAGCTTTCTTTAAACCGATTACTATATCTTAGCTTCTATCCAGGAAAAAAGTCACTTTAGTGACTGCTTTGCCTCTACATCAAAACAATTCTTCTGTATTGGTTGCAAAAAAATATTTCATATTTAGCTTACCTATTAAAGAATTTATCATGAAAATGTTATACCATAACATCACAAAATTCACAACCTCTAAAACTCTCCCAGTACTAGTTTTACAATGTCTGATTTGTCTTTGACAGTCTTAGTAAGAGCAGAAAGGTAGGATTAGATAAAGCACCCTATTGTGTTTCTTCCTACTACCTTCATTCTATATGTATAATTATTGCACAAATAGGTTATATGGCTACTTAAAGACCCAAGGGTATTGTAATTGTAAGTCTTGGGTAAAAAAGAGATTCAGATACTTAAAAAATAGTCAGATGGAAGATCTGAAATTGGAATTAAGTGAATGTGTTACCTAAACATTGGTGCACAACAATTCAGAGTCTAATTAATACATCAATTTAGTGTTCTGGCATTTGTAAAAAAAACACCCAGGGCTGAAGTAAACAAATAGTTTGCATTAGTTTTGTGGCTTACTGTTAAAAAGCTGTACTGCTTTCTACCCTTAAGCACTTGTCTCATTTTTATACACAAATTACATCCACTCAGCCAGACTATTTATTGTGGCAGACAGACAATCAGATCAGTTGTGACTTTTTTTTCTACACTTAATGTATAAAAATCAGCTCTGGGGGAATTTAGGCTTGTCAGTATATTTGAATATTACAAGTTCCCACATCATGTAAATCATGCTTCTTTCCTCCAGAAGGTGGAGACAATTTGTTTGTTTTTTTGATTCACCAACATAATTTCACTGCCTTAATTCTCACTAGTTCAGGCAACTGTCACTGAATTAAAAAAAAAACGTTATGTTACTGCTAAAAGAAGAAGTACAAATAAAAACCCAGTGTCAACCCAGTTGTACTGTGCTTCTTATTCAAACAAACAGAACAATTTTCCCTTCAAATTTTCCAAATTCACCTTTGGGCACAGACAAAGTGTGGAAATGTTCATTCCAAAAGATTTATATAGTTATGAGCAAAGCTAGTTGTCTGTCATTAAAATATTGGGAAAATCATAGCTTTGCCACGGCAACAAATGAAAGTCATTTTTGTTAAAAAAAGAAAAATTATTGTAAACAATATTATGTAAAGTAATGCCTTACTTTAAAGATGCACTAGATTTTAACTTAAATCTACATCAATTTCTTAATATCTCACTTCAGCGATCACATTACATCTTCCAATTTCACACAATAAAATAAATCCTATCAGGATATTTAAATTTAATATTATTTTTCTAACAAATTTAGTAACTTTGAAAGAGGAAACATTCTTCGTTCTCGCTTTCCCATTGTCATGAGGTTTTCCATTGTTCGTTTGTTTAAACATTCCTGTAGCTTAAAAAAAAAAAACCCCACTTATCTCAAACTCAAATTTCATACACACCAAGATCAATAATTTCCTGGCATAAAATGATGAAGGGTAGCAAGAGAAACAGACTTTTGGGGAGGTGGAATGAAGATGGCAGAACAGATGTCTGAGAAGAAGGGAAGAAGTCTTAGTGCAAGATGGGAGAAAGGGAACGACGAGAACTATGAGGCCATGTACCAAGGTATCGGATGTAAAGGAACTCTCCCTGGCACTGCTGTCTCAAGTCTGAGACATGAGCACCCAGGGAGCCTCCGCAAGAACAGATGGATTGCAGATATTAGGCTCATCTAATCCTATCCCCAACACAGGCATAGTCCTCCCAAAGTCAACTACCCTCTCTGCTCTCACACGCAATATATGTTTATATGCACATAAACCATCTATAACCGCAGTCTTTTTCTGGGTTACTTGGGAGCAGGCAACATTCACCGGTGTGCAAGGGCGCCATAAGGTTGCTGACAACAAAGGAGATCCTGAGTATCCCAGTGTTGATGTGGGATAGGTGGGAATCCTCTATCCACCCCTCTGCTACAGTCCCTGTACTCCTAAAGGAATTTAAAATTGGCGGTGCCTCCACGTGGCTGGCTCCTGCACAAGGTCAATAGCATGCTTTAGGAGCTTCCAGGACTAAGCCTAGTCTAATGATTATTATAATCTGTGATATAGGTCTAACTCAGCAATTGCAATTATGCAAACTAAACATCCTATATAATTAAATTAGAGTTAACACACTTTTACTTAACAAATTAAGGAAATATGGCACAACAGACTGAAATTAAACATCACTATTTTAAATCCATAGGGGGAGTTGAATAAATCAATTAATAAAAATTGTATACAGTAACCAATGAAACTTGTCTACCAGGCACCTACACTGCCACTATCTACCCCACCTCTGGAGCGTACACTCCCCTAGAGTTCAGAGCCCCAACCCCTTGCTTGCATGGGCATGCTTGAAGATGTGAAGAAGGAGACCGCACTCTGTGGGGTCAGTGTACCAGTTCAGCCACGGGACCAAGCTGAAGATCTGGAGTTGGCCCAACCAAATCTGCAGTCCTGGCCCTGCCTGCGAGGACTCTTCTCAGGCCCAGACAGTCTCTCTGCTGTGCCCCTTCCTTTACCAGCCCTGCCCTAAACAACAGAGTGCTGTCCCCACCTTCACTGCAGGCCCACCTCGGTCAGCCCCAGGGTCAGTCCCCACCCTGGCTTGGGCAAGGCCACCAACCTCTGAAGCTCCCTGCTCCATCAAACTCCAGCAGGCTCCTAGCAGCAGCTTTGGGACCCCAGCAGCAGCAGCAGCTTCCAACCTCAGCTGCACTCCACCCCAGCACCAAAATGGAGTCTCCACATGCTTTTCTCTCACTCCCTGGAAGGGGAAGAGTCTCTTTCCTTTTTCCTCAAGGTCTCATGGGAGTTGTAGTCTCCCAGGGTCTTCCCAACTGTAAAACTCCTAATTAAGTTCCAAGGCCCCTGAAGAAGGGGGTGTCTACAATCCTAGTCTTTTAAGGCCCCCCAGTCCTCACTGACCTCTATTCCCCTCTCAGATAGGTGCTTTATGCACTCCTATAGAGGGACAAGAGCAAGGATGGACAGTGATGTATGAAGGTGGAGCTGACATGCATGCAGGATAAAAATCACACAATGTACAACATTATAACTCTAACTTTATATTTTCCCATTAACAAATAGTATACCACTGTTCATGTGTATGCACAATATATCAATTTAGCTGAGATGGGAGTTAAACTGAGATAGGAGATAGGAGTTAAACTGAGATAGGAGATAGGAGTTAAACTGAGATAGGAGATAGGAGTTTGATTGACAAGAATTTTGTTTTTGCACCGTGATTGTGCTGGACGTGAGGGTAATTTCTTGTAGCGGTTAGGAATCTGTCAGTGCATGTAGTTATAGTGGTGTGTGTGTGTGTGTGTGTCAAGGCACATAAAGTAAAGGTTGCCTTAAGCAACCTCATTAACCTAACTTGGCAAAATTTCCTTACTTTTAGGGATTTCAGTAGCAGGACATGGCTCTTAAGCAACCTTAGCTCTAATTAAACAAAGGTTTTGTTTTCAATTTTAATTAATAGCAATTTAATAATGATTACTTACCAGTGGAAGTGTTAAATAAGTCACTAATAATTTTAAAATATATAAAGATAGCCAAACACTAAAAATATCTCAAATATATATAACATTTTTTTTTAATTGCTAGCCCATGCCCTCCCTCCCCCGACCACAGTGCAGGGTCTGGCCTGAGCCACTCACCCAAGCACGACCTGACCCCCTGCACGAAGCCGGCATCAATGCTCGCTCTCCCTGCCCCCCACAACCAACTTTTTTTTTTTTTTTTTTTAAATAAAAGTATGCATTTTTCCACTTTGCTCTTGCCAACTGATCAAGTTGGCAGATGCGAATGGGAAAAAAGCCCACTTTTGCAAAAAAAAAATAAAAGTCAGGAAAGGGCTTAAAAAAAGGGACTGTCCCAGCCAAAACGGGATGTATGGTCACCCTACCTGCCCCCAACAGATTCGTTGTCTTAAACGTTAGACGGGACCATCATGATCAGCTAGTCTGACCTCCTGCACATTGCAGGCTTCACCTACCCACTCCTGTAATAGACCCCTAATCTCTGGCTGGGTTACTCAAGTCCTCAAATCATGGTTTAAAGACTTCAAATTACAGAGAATTCACCATTTACACTAGAACCTGCGAGGGACCCAGGCCCCATGTTGCAGAGGAAGGCAAAACACCCTAAGGTCTTTGCCAATCTGTCCTGGGGGAAAATTCCTTTCCAACCCCAAATATGGTGATCAGTTAGACCCTGAGTATGTGGGGAAGACCTACCTGGGAAAGAATTCTCTGTAGTAATTCAGAGCCCTCCCTATCTAATGTCTCATCTCTGGCTGTTCGGGATTTTCGTTCCTGGCAGTCGCTGCTGAGCCACATGCTATTGTAGGCAGTCCCATGATACCATCCCCTGCAAACATTTATCAAGTTCAGTCTTGAAGCCAGCTAGGGTTTTTGCCCCCACTGCTCCCCTTGGAAGGCTGTTGGTTAGAAACCTTCACCAAAATTTCAAGCCTAAACTTGTTGATGGCCAGTTTATATCCATTTGTTCTTGTGTCAACACTGGCACTTAGCTTAAATAACTCCTCTCCCTCCCTAGTATTTATTCTCCTGATGTATTTTAGAGAGCAATCATATCTCCCCTCCGCCTTCTCTTGGTAGGCTAAACAAGTCAAGCTCTTTGAGCCTCCTCTCACAAGACAGGTCTTCCATTCCTTGGATCATCTTAGTAGACCTTCTCTGTACCTGTTCTAGTTTGAATTCATCTTTTGTAAACATGGGAGACCAGAATTGCACACAGATATCCAGAAAAGGTCTCATCAGTGCCCTCGTATAACAATACTAACACTTTCCCTTCTCTACTGGAAATACCTCGCCTCATGCATTGTAGGATACTTATACCTGGTGTTTCAGAGGAAGGCATAAACACCTTATTACCTGTAACCATTTATACATATATCGTATGAGTCCAGAAGCCAAGAGCTCTTGGATTCTCAATCCCAGCTCTGCTATCACCTTTCATGGAATTTTAAGTTCCAGTGTCTCAGTTTCCCCCATCCATAAAGTAGAGAGCTTTTGTGTTACCCACCTCAAAGGCATGTCATGAGAATTAGTTAATGTTCACAATTAAAAGTGCTTCGTAAACACAAAGTATTTGGGTAAAGTATAGGAGTATTAAGTGTTGTTATTGATCAGAACATTATCATGTCCTATTTAAATTCCAGTTACAGCATTTAACTTGAGGACCTCCTGTGGAAACAAGGCGGAGTACTTGCTGTGTGAAGAAGAATTTCATTTTGGTGTTCTGTAGTTAGCTGGATATTGAAATTTGTGTACATTTGTAGGGAAACAAGAGAAACAGTTTGCAGCCATTTCTTCTTTCTGACAGTGTAGCCACCTAAGATATTTGCATTGAAAGAGTGATTCTGTGAAGAAAAAGCTCTCACTCTTTTGGGATGGCAGGGGTACAAATGTCCGCTGTGCCAACAGCTTACCACAGGAAGTAGTAAGGTTCCATTTATTGTGTGCCTAGTGCCTTAGCAATGTTTTGTGTTGGATGCAACTGCTTTTCTTTTTTTATGCTAGCAACTATTGGATTGCTTTACTGAATGTGCCTGAACTTTTTTGAGATTCTTTCTTTTTTATATATATATCAGATGCCCAGACAGAATATTGCAGGATTTAATTCAGCTGGGTATCACTCCTTTATATGCCACTGTACTTTTTTTACTTGGTAGTCAGACTTAACTATTATAATTCTTTAAAACTGAGTCATTTTATTGAGATGCACAGAGATGGGGGCTTTTGCTGTAAATCTCGGTTCAAATGAAATCCAATTTCTCTCACACAAACCTAGTTTGTGTACGGGAGTCACCAACCCTGGTGAAATCGCAAGAATGCATTCATACAACAGAGGACTTCCTCCCAAAGCTGAAAAAATGCCCACTACAACAGAGATTTTTCACAGAGAAGAATGAAGCAATATGGGTAAAAAGGCTCAAATGTTGGGGGCAGGGGGTGACTCAGTCATTAAGTACCATGTTAACATTCCATGGAAGAGGAGGAAACTTTAGTCTAGGCCAAATTAATCAGACAGCTGTAAAGAGACAAGCTGTAATACATCCCGCTGTGCAGAAGAGGAAGGGATCAGAAAGTAGAGGCTCCCTTCTTTCCTCTTACAGCTATAATGGAAACATTGAAAAAGTCAGAATGAAAACCAGTATTTAAATCCAACTGCATAACGACATTTTCCCTTTATATTAAATTAAGAAAATCTTAACATTTTGGTTTATTCTTATGACATCTCAGAATCAAAATAACAATACCTTATAAATACTAGAAATAGATAAGATGGATATGTTTTGTTTTGGTACCTCCTTAAACATAACTGTTCAGGCAGATGCAACGTATTAATGTTTGGGATTTTTTTTTATAATATGGTTAAATATCGATTTTACTATCCCAACAACATGACTCAACAGAATAAAACTGTATTAGTTTGCTGAACCAATGTTTCTAAGCACTGCCAAACGGATCAACATTTAATTTTTATTGCTAAGTAGCTTGTTTTCAAATTTCAACACTGCAATAATTTTCATTGGTTTGAAAGGGACATGACACACAGTTCTATCACCCACTTAAAGGTCTTCGGCAGCCAGCCTACCCTTCCCCAACTACCACCATCACAATCTCCACTCGCAAAAACCCCTGACCCCCTCACCCTTCAGTAGTCTTAGTTTTATGTTAACACCTTCCATCTTACAAAGTGCTCAGTTCCCTCCCTACGTGCTACAATGCATTACTGCACTTCTATGACAGGATCAGATGAATGGAGTCAAAAACAGGTTTGCTCAATTAAATATTTCTTATAATCTGTTATTTATTTACATATTTTGACCGATTTTCCATTTAATCTCTACAGATATTAAATGTTTAATTTACTGCAGAATCCACATGTACAATGATCAGCAGTTGCAGTTGTGGTAAGGCAGCTATTTTAAAAAAGCATAAATGAAGCTATGATGTAATTTTCAGTTTCTCATTTATGCGGAAATTTTAACCCACTAGAACAGAACAAAGTATTTTCAAACACAAGTGTGTCTAGGTACATCTTTATATGTAATTAAATATAATTAAATTTAAAAAAAAATAAAAACTGGCTTCTTGCCTGTAAATTAAAATTAACCTTAGAGACACTTATTCTTGGACTTTTGTTTATAATTGGGCTACATTACAGAAAGCCAGGAGTGCCTGTTCTCTGACTCCCCATTTTGTAATTTGCAATCCCTGGGGGAATTGTATTCTTATTTTTCTTACAAAAGACTGTTCAACATCTAAACATAGAACCTAAGTATGTTTGTAAATATATTTTGAGCACTACATATAAGGCTAAAAGGTTCTTAAAGTTACAAAAAAGGAATCTAAACCATGTTATTCTTTGCTTGGATATCTTACTGTGGCTATGAAAGAAAGAGCAAGTATTTTTATCAAATACTTTACAATATTCCTCCAGCTTACTGTTTTCTGCCCTTTTTGTGGCTTTTAGCCAAATGGAATGAATACTGGACAAAGGAATCAGATGAACAGAATGAAAGGTGCAGTGGTAGCATAAGCCATTTAGTCAGTCTTTGCAATCTACTTCAGATAGTTTCAATCGAAACGCCCCACTGATGCTCACTGTTGCTCAATATTGAACATTCTTGCACAACAGAAAAGACCTTTCTATCAGATATCTCCAAAGATCCTCCTATTAGCAAGACTTATGAAGGTCTTTGTCATATCAAATATGCTCAGCTGCTTACTGCATGGAGTAGTGTTAGAACCGTTTAAAGATGTGTCTGACATCATTAATCTATTTGACCCTTGACCCACAGATCTAAACTGTAACTATGGTGACCAAAGCTTGACCTTACAATGCTGAGAAACTTTAAAGCTGTGTAGTATTTTGGGTCACATTGTTAGATTGAACAAAGGAGTAAAGAAGAAATGTGACAGTTTCCTGGGAATTAGGGTCAGTAGGTCAATTGCACTAATGCTTTATTGTTATATGATAAGGAAGACTGGCTGAAATAATTTTTCATTTCTTACAATAAAAAACATACTTTATTGAGCTTTTGCTGTTTAAGTAGTACAAAACAAATCACTGAAGAGTAAAGCTATGTGTATAGAATGATATGTTAAGTATTCAAAAACTATTTAACTAACCCACTTCCAACCAACTATTTACTGCATATGCACATAAAAAAAACCTAGAGAATCTCTGGTTACATTCAATTTCATGTCTCAACATTTAACCCTAAAGTCCTGTTTTCACAAAATTATAATTTCTACTCTCAAGGCAAGGTTTTTTGGAGGTATATTTAGGAAATAGTTGTAAATGTATTTCTGGGACTGCATTTTATAAAATTGTCTACTGCTCCCTATCCTTCCCTTTTACAGATTTCATCAAGTTATGCAGTGATGACAAGTCGGAATAAGGTTTATATATTTATTTGGTACAGTCTATGGAAGAGCAACATATACTTTTGAATAAGTTAAAAAAAAAAAGAGACAGGGACATGCTAACAAAATGCTATGTCTATTCCACTTATTTAAAACGTTAATAATTAGGAAAATTAGTATTACTTTTTTCACTATACAGAATTGTGTAAGCAGTGTGCACTTTAAAGATGTGCCAGCAGAAGCCTTCTATTTTCAAATGGTTTATAGTTTAGCCAGTAATAACTTGCTCTGCATTACAATTAACCATACAAAGTCTTTTTCTAGACACAAATATTTTTCAAATTAAAACAAAAATGTTTCCATTTTCATTTTCAAAGTATCAACCAGTGATAGTTAGGCTCTGAATTGTTACTGGATACTGAAAGTTCTCTAAATTCTAAAGATTTAAAGATGTTTTAATGGAGTTTTGTTTATCTATTATATCATTCTATCAAAGAAGAGATTTCTTTTTTGGCTAACTCCAAAAATAACAACATTTCTTGTTCCCATGGCAGCATTAACTAACAAGTATCATTCCTCCTGCAGGGGAAGCAACAATGACATCACTTGTACACAAGTAAATCTGTTAGGGTATGAGAGTGGGCTTCTAAAGGTGACAATGTAAATAATTAAAAAGATTTTTTTTATTATTTTTATAATAAATCTGAAGTTAACTTTTGACATAATAGACTTCTGTAACACATGCGACTTAGTCCCACATGATATTCCGACACAAAATAGCACTATACAAATATAAATGTAGACCATATTAAATTGATTAAAAACTGGCTAACTAATAGATCTCAAAAAGTGATTTTAAATAGGACACTGACATTCAGAGACTTTCTAAAGGGTTTCTGCAGGTATCTGTTCTCAGCCCACTGCTATGGAGTACCTTCATCAATAATCTGGAAGAAAATATAATACCCTTCAGGCTGAAATTTGCAGATTATACAAAAATGGGTAGAGTGGTAAGCAATGGCAAGGTGAGATCAGTTATACAGAACACCCTGGATTGCTTGTTAAGGTAAGTTCACTTAAACATGAGTTTTAACAGAGCCAAATACAAGGTCATTAAATCTAGGAAACAATAAAAACAGCTTCCATATATAAAATGGGGATTGTATCCTGGAAAGTGGTTATCCTAAAAAGGATTTAGGGGTCAGGACATATGAGTTGAATATGAGCTGTCCATGAGATCACAGAAACAGAATGATAGAAGATTAGAGTTGGAAGGGGCCTCAGGAGGTCAACTAGTCCAACCCCCTGCTCAAAGCAGGACTAACCTCAGTTAAATCATCCCAGCCAGGGCTTTGTCAAGCCACAGCTTAAAAACCTCTATAGATGGAGATTTCACCACCTCTCTAGGTAACCCATTCCAGTGCTTCACCACTCCCCTAGTGAAAAAGTTTTTCCTAATATCCACCCTCCCTCACTGCAACTTGAGACCATTGCTCCTTGTTCTGTCATCTACTACCACTGAGAACAGCCTAGTTCCATCCTCCCTGGAACCCCCTTTCAGGTAAATAAAGGCTGCTCTCAAATCCCCCCTCATTCTTCTCTTTTGCAGACTACAGAAGCCTAGTTCCCTCAGACTCCCCTCATAAGTCTTGTGCTCCAGCCCCCTAATCATTTTTGTTGCCATCCGCTGGACTCTCTCCAACTTGTCCACATCCTTTTTGTAGTGGGGGTCCCAAAACTGGACACAATGCTGCAAGTGCGGCCCCACCAATGCCGAATAGAGGGGAATAATCACTTCCCTCAATCTGCTGGCAATTCTCCTGCTGAGTAATGCAGCCCAATATGCTATTAGCCTTCTTGGCAACCAAGGCACACTGCTGACTCATATCCATCTTCTTATCCACTGTAACCCCCAGGTCCTTTTCTGCAGAACTGCTGCCTAGCCCATCAGTCCCCAGTCTGTAGCTGTGCATGAGATGCTGTACATAAGACAAACATGTTCCTTGGATGTACAATATGGGGAATATCAAATAGGAAATGGGTGTTAGTATTACTTCTGAATACATGAGTAAGATCTTACTAGTACGCTATGGCCAGCTCTGGTGTCCACACTTCAAAAAGGATGTTGGCAGATTAGAACAAATTCAGAAAAGACAAACAAGAAATGAGATCTGGTGCCTGATGTAAGAGATTTAAGAACTTCAAATCAATTTATTTTATCCAAGAGAAGATTAAGAGACGACAATCACAATCTACCAAGGGCTACATTGGGAAGAGATTTGATAGTAGACAGTTCTTTAATTTATCAGAAAATGTTCAGAAATAGAAGCTAGACAATTCAAACTAGAAATAAAGGACACATTTTTAACCATGAGAATAACTAGCTATTGGAATACTTTTCCTAAGGATGTGGAGAATTCTCCATCACTTAATCTTTCTAAAACATATGCTATAGGACAAACAAATTACAAGTTTGATGAGGAAATTATTGGAGGAAGTTCTTCGATCTACATTATTTACAAGGTCAGATTAAAGAGATCATAATGGTATTGGTCTCTTCTGGCCTTCAGATGTAAGTATCTATGAAGATGAAATCTTAAACAAAGCTCCAGCTATGAATTGCTCAGTTATTACAATAAAATGTGTAGGTACTCAGTGATGTACTCTTAAAATTAAATACATATCAAAGGTTTAATTTAAAACATTCAGAAACTAGCAACAACATATGCCTGATGACCGTATATAACCAAAATACCATTCTGAAGGTCTCTTGATCATGGCTTTGAATGGGGATTTACCAGGACAATGTCATTGTGGTCCATTAGAGAACAAATATTTATTCAATAAACAAAAAAAAAGAATGATCCCAAAAACAAAGTATAGTTATAACCTTCCATGAAAGGATATCACATATTTCTAAAATCCTACATTTAAATAGCTCCGAGGTAGCAACAGAAACGGATGAAAGCCAGGAAATTCGAAGTTTAAGCTGACTCTCCATCCTTAGCACACACTATTGTCCTTTATCCCTTAAAATTTAATTAAAATCTAGTTCTGACCAGTTGGTAATAAGTAGTACAGAAAACTGATTATGGGAATTGCTTCCCTTCAACAGCCTATTGTGCTACACTTCCTCTCCCTGAAATTCAAAGAATCTATGTACATCTTTCTTCCTCTGTGAAAAGAGGGATAGAAAAATCTGGTACAGAACTTTTTACTCACCAATTGTCTGTGTTGCTGGCAAGAAACTAAGCCACTTCCTTTTAAAGTTAATTTAAATTCAGTGCCTAATCATGTCATATTATACTGGAAGCAGCAGCAAATGCTGTAGTTAAGATTATGCTACAATTTCCATTATAAGACTTTGCTTTCAGTCTTCTAACTTTCCATATCTTTAGGGTTGAAGGGTTTCAATTTAGTCCCAACCAGGATGGATAAAAATCAATGATTTTTAAAAAAACAAAACAAAAAAATCGGATTTCTTTTATTTAAATCAGATTTTTTTTTTAAATCATCAGTAAAATACTAAATTTCTCTCTCATTTAAAAAATAACAGTTACAATTAAATCTCACCACAAACATGCTAAACCTACACTTACAGTCTCATAAAAATGAATTACTGGCTCTAGTCTGTCCAGCCTAACTACCAGCTCTTGCGTCTTGAAAGTTTCTGAAAGCTTTCAGTTTCTGTTTCTCAGCAGACTAAAGTCACATGTGCAAAGAAAGACACAGGCTGGATAGATGTGTTGTTGTTTTGTGCTCATGTGTTGGTGGAGGTGGGCCAAGCAAGGCAGAGAAGTTAGTACAGACACTGTCTGAAAGGCAGAGAGAGAATATTTTCATTGTTTGGTATGATTCACTCAGTGCTGCAAACGTAACAAAGATGAGAAGATACTTAGAAGAAGAAATGGAAGGGTGTTCCTTAATAACATATGGCTGCAATGCCCATATAATGCATCTTATAGACAAAGACTTAAATACGTCTTCCCCAGGAATAAAAGAAAATCTTGTTGAAGTTGCAAAATACTTCTGAAACAGCCATTTTGCTTCAGCTTCACTGAAGAGAGCAGGAGGCTCATTAATTCTCCCTCAAAATGTTCGATGGAATTCTGTGGTTGATTGTTTTGAACAATGTATTAAAAACAGGTATATTCTCATAAAACTTTGTGAAGAAAACCATGATAGAAGAGATGGAAGTATCTCATCCAAAGTATCAAACATTGAATTAAAGAGGAACGCAGAGGATTTGCTCAGAATACTGAAACCTATATCCATAGCCTTAAACAAACTTCAGAGAAATTGTTGCTGCATTGCTGATTCTGTCAAAATTTGGAAGGCACTTCAAGAGACATTGAAGAAAGAAATATCTCACCAGAAAGTTGAACTGCAAGCAATAAAGAAGCAAATGGATCAACCTCTAACTCCACCTCATTTTCGTGCGAACATTCTCAACCCCAGATAGAAAGGTAGATGCCTAACTTCTGAAGAAGATGATGTTGCCATGGCCAATTTTTCACAGCAGTAGCTTACTCTGCAGGCACAGAGGCTAGGTCTACACTGACGGCAGCAAATTCGCCACCATCATTTCAATGTCTCTGGATCGACTGAGCGGTCTGTGTAGACCCGCTCAGTCGATCCAGCAATTGAAAACCACACCGGTAAGTGGCGCAACGCAGTGTGGATGGCATGTGGAGCAGACGCAGAGAAGTCGACGGGAGATACGCAAGTGTTTTACGTCACTTGCGTATCTCCCGTTGACTGCCGCTGAATCCGAAAGGTAAGTGTAGACCGGGTCAGAGAGAATATTTTCATCATTCAGTATTATTCACTCAAAGCTAAGAAATCAACAGGAAATTGAAAAAGCAGGAAAACTTGTATTTCTGTTTCAGTCTATGAAGAAAAATGACAGTGGGAGTAGGGAAGATGAGAGCTAGTCATAGAAGTTTTAAAGACAGTGTACGTTTACTGTTGTGATGATTTGTCTGTTAGAGTTAATAAAATTTGAAAATAAAAAAATAAAAAGTTTAAGGACAGCCATCGATTGGCAACTCAAGAGACTGCTGCAATTGTAAATGTGAAATATTTATGTAACATTTAAGATTTAGTTTAATAAAATACAAATGCAATTGTGTGTGTGTGTGAATTAGTTCTTACCGTTCCTAATGTACTGCTGCTGCATCTGCAGCTTGACACAGGCAATGAGTATTATGTACTATTTCCTAAATTAATAAAAATCAAATTATCTAAAAAATTACACAAAATATACCCTCCTAGATGTTATAAAATGCTGTATTGAGTTGTAAATTAACATGTTTTACTGATCAGATTTGCACCATTGTTTAAGAAATATGTGAAGAAATAGTGGGAAACTTGATTTAAATCAATGATATCTTGGTGATTTAAATCATGATTTAAAATCAATTATTTAAATTGCCTTGATTTAAATCAACCCACCCTGGTCTCAACACGAAGGTGAATTGTTTGGAAATGATGCCAAGAGCCAGCATGTTTGGAATACAAGGAAAGTAATTTTGCTATTATAAAAGTAATTCTTGCAACAGTAAAAATCTTTTCATTATCCTTTCAAAAGGTATTCTGTTCTATTTTTTCCATATCCTAGCTCTCTGGGAACCACTAAAAACATTACAGACAAGCTGTTTTAAATTTTAAAAACTCCTTCTGTACCTTTTCTAAATCCATGGCTTCAAACAATGTAATCACCCCTCCAAAAAAATAGTGGTGTAAGTAAATAGATCCCATCAGTGCTTAAAACATAGCCTCTACTATATGTGATGAAGAAGAGACTCTATTAGCCTGAGATGGTGGAATCTTGACTTTTATGAGCAAAGAAGAATGGAAAATCACCACACACCTGAGCAGTGAGAGAGTAGAAACTTAACAGGACAATGCATAACTCACAATTTTCCCATTCTGTAATAGTCACACAATTTAATGGGAGATCAGCTGGTATAAGAATGAGCATCCAAATGATTCTATTTTCATGATATATACAATCATAGAAGATTAGGGTGGGACGAGACCTCATCTAATCCAACCCCCTGCTCAGAGCAGGACCGATCTCAACTAAATCATCCCAGCCAAGGCTTTGTGCAATGAACAATGCACTAGTGCTTGCAAAAACTGCAACATGGTCTTTTGAAACAACCTTTAGAGGATTCAGCTGATACTGCATAAAACAAAAAAGGTTGAAAGGAGACATGAGCTTTTTTATAAAGAGGGGAATAATCATAGACTTTAAGTCCAGAAGGGACCATAATGATCATCTACTCTGACCTCCTGCACGTTTCAGGCCACAGAACCTTGCCCACCTTCTCCTGTAACAGACCCATCACCTCTGGCTGAGTTAATGAAGTCCTTGATTTAAAGACTTCAGGTAACTCCACTTCCTCCCTGGCATTTATCCCTCTGATGTATTTATAGAGGACAATCATATCTCCCCTCAGCCTTCATTTGATTAGTCTAAACAAGCCAAGCTCTCTGAGTCTCCTCTCATAAGGTAGGTTTTCCATTCCTCTGATCATCCTAGTCACCTTCTCTGCACCTGTTCCAATTTGACTTAATTTTTCTTAAACATGGGAGACCAGAATTGCACACTGTATGCTAGAGGAGGTCTCACCAGTGCCTTGTGTAATGGTACTAACACTTCCCTAACTCTACTGGAAATACCTCGTCAGATGCATCCCTATTATTGCATTAACCTATATCACAGTTACATCACATTGGCATCTCATTGTCATCCTGTGGTCAATCAATACACTCTGGTCTTTGTCCTCCTCTGTCGTTTCCAACTGGTAAGACCCAGCTTTATAGCAAAAATTCTTCTTGTCAGTTCCAAAATGCATGAGCTTGCAATTATTACACTTACACTATTAAATTTCATCCCATTTCTAGTATTTCTGTTTTCAAGGTCATCCAGATCGTCTTATATGATATTCCGTTCCTCCTCTGTATTGACAATACACCTCCCATATTTTTTAAAATATGCCTGTAGACCCCTGGACTATTGGTTTTCATTTCCCTTGCAACGTCCAATTCTGTTTGGCTTTTGGCAGTTCTCACTTTCTTCTCTACACTTGCTGACCTCCAGAGGTAGCTATCCTTGCTGATCCATCCCATCTTCCATTCCTAGTAGATTTTCTGCCTTCTCTTAATAATCAGTTTGAGATGTTTGTTCATCCAGCTTTGGTCTACAACCCTTACCTAAGATTTTTTCCCGCTTGCTTGAGATGCAGGCTTCAGATAGTTTCTGCAACTTTGACAAAATAATTCTAAGCCTTCTCCACATCCAGATCTTCAGTCCAGTACAAGTCCCTAACTAAATCCCTTACTTTTTTTAAGTTTGCCCATTTGAAATCAAGTTGCAAAACTATTTTTGTTTATCTTTTCATTTAGTTTAAACTGAATTAACTCATGGTCACTCAAACCAAGATTGTCTCCTACCACCAGCTCTTCTATGAAGTCCTCACTACTCACAAATACCAAATTTAAAATGGCATCACCTCTTGTAGGTTGGTGACTATTTGGTGAAGAAATCTGTCAGCATCACATCCAGGAAAATCTGGGCCCTACTATTATTAGTAGCCCTTGCCCTCCAATCTATATCTGGAAAGTTAAATTCTCCTGCAATCAGACAATTCCCAGTAGGTTTTATTTAATTAAAAACATTAAAGAGATCTCTATCCCCAGGCAAATCACATCCTGGGGGGTCTGTGGTATACCCCAACCACTATCCAAGGGCAGCTTCTGGTAACTTTCTTCCCCAAAATTATTGTGACCCGAAGAGACTCTGTTTTATCCATTCCATCACTTCAATTTATTTATAATCTACCTCATCATTAACATACAGCACTACTCCAGCACCTTTACCTTTATTTCTGTCGTTCCTGAACAACACATACCCTTCAAAACCTGTCATACAGTCATGACTACTATTCTACCACGTTTCTGTTCAAGACATCATGTGCAAGCCATCTGGCATGAAAATAGTAATCAGTATTAGAAAATGAAGATATTTTTATGGCATTGTGAGGACACTGATTCATGAAGTTTTCAGGAAAAAACAATGAAACTTGCATGACTCTACAGCAAGGACAGTATCTTACTGGAATAACAATCTACTTCTCTGGGCCAGCAGCTGCTGACAGTGCCTGCTATAAAGAGCTCAGCATTTTCTTCTCTCTAGAAAGTGTCTCAGGGCTTGACTATCATAACTCCCTTTAGTTGGGCTGGCCTCTTACATGAAGCAAATGCAAAACGCAGACTGCAGCAACACATTTTCTCATTTAAGTGATCATTCATAATCATATATTACACCTACATTCCACTAGTTTCCCATAGAAAAATGACTGACATATAGATTTGCTTTTCGGACATATCACACATTTAATGTACTGCAATCCTATATCTGAGGGACCCGCTGTCAGTTTATGCTTCTTCCCAGACTCCACCCTTCCTTATGACACTTCTTGAGGTTAAGTTGGTAGGCAAGCATGTTTTTCCAGTGGTGGCTTAAAGGCACGTAATCTTAATCATTCCTTGCAGATCTTCAAATAAATAAATAAATAAATACTACTTTTGTGTGTGACAGTGCTTGTAAAACTATTAGGAATTGGGGTTTAGTTATATATTGTGTCTTCTAATTGTATTCCATCTTCTTTTTGAATTACCGTATGGCAAACTCAATTCTTTAGCAGAGTTACTGGTTGGGTGACTAATAAATAGTATTTATTAGTAGTGTGGAATTTGCTAATAGTTTTAAAAGAGTGTTATCATTGCTTTACATCTCAAGCTGTGTAAACAATACATGACAGGAGAAGGAAGCATTGCTAGCCATTAAGAAAAAGATTGCTGCCAGTCTGAAGTTACATTAAAGATGTGTTGTCTGTCACTTTACAACACAACTCTCCTTCTAGAAGGCACTATCTTGATATATTAAAATCCCTATGACCATTTGGAATACAAGGAAGTCATTATATATGCTCAGTAGCAACTTCCTAAATTAAGTAAATATTACATTTTTCATAGAAACTATTATATTATAGATTATCTAAAAAGTGAATATTTTTGAGTTACAGACGTAGGTGTCCACTCAGTGGGAGCTCCGGGGCTCAAGTTCCCTGCCAAAAAAATATGGGGTGCTCAACACCCACAAGCCACAGTATGGGCAGCAGGTATAAGAGGGTTGAGGAGGCTAAGCCTCCCCAAACAGGGCAAAAAATTCTGGATGCGCCGCATCTCCCTGTGTGCAGCACTGCCACCAGAAGCTCTCAAGAAGCAAGGAGGCCGCCGGTGCCTGTACCATGGCTCCACCTGAGCTCTCGCCGAACTCCATTCCAAGGTCCTGCTAACACTCGGCCTCTTCCCCTCCCCGCCCAGGCCCTGCCCTCGAGGCCTCCTACCCACCCGCTGCTCACTCCTCTCTGCCCTCTGTCCCTCTGCCGTTACTTGCTTTTAAGGCAGGAGGGGGCAGCAAGGAGCAAGTGGTGGGCAAGGGGTACCTTGGGGAGGGAGTGAGAAAGCATAGAAAATGATAACTGTTTTTTAATAATATGACAGCCTAAAGAAATCATGCTAATTTTGGTAGTTCCTTATGTGGAACTTATACGTCACATAAGATACAGGCTAGAACAAATTATCTTGAGAATTATAGCCATTCCCTAAGTAAGTTTACAACAGTAATGGTAGAAGATCTTAGCTACCTAGCAGAGGAAATGCTGCTTTGACAGCTGCTTCTGGAAGAGCCTGGTATGGCCAAAGGAAAATAAATATAGTCTTCACACCAACAGCGATCTGTTGCACATGCTGCCACTGCCTGTCATTCAGGCTTGTAACTTCTATGTTTCCAGGTGATATATCCCACTTCAAGTTTTGTCTTCACACAAAGAAACAGATTCACACAAAACCTGTGAACAGTGAAAAAACTCCTGGGGCATAGAAGCACACATGCAGAGCCATTAAAGCAGTTCACAGGATGTCAACTTCGAGCTATGCAGATTCTAGAGTTGGCTCATTTTAAACCTGATATGATCATGCTGAAATGGTCCACACTGAACGTAACTTCTGGAAGACTATAGAGTTACAAGAAGGGCTTTTTTCTCTATCAATTTTTAAAATTGTACATGAAAAAATAAAGTAGGTTTTTATACCTACCTGAATAGCAAAAATTCACAGCTAGCAAATAAAATAACAATAGGAGGAGAGAGAGATACCTGTTGAGATTTTTATTTTTTTCCCATATGATCATGCTTAAGTAACGAGACAACTTATAAACTCAGTTGTAACAATTCTCTCAGGTGTTCTCTATCAGTTTTCAGCTTGCACTTTCAGCTAGGCTTCTTTTTTAGTTTGAAAGTTTCACTACAAACCATTTTTTCCTTTAAAAAAATGACAAGACTAAACTTCATTGCCATTGTGAAGTATTTTTTATTTGTCCAGAAGTATATCCAAGATATATGCCAAGTGAACAGCATCTATTAGTATTGTACTAATTTTGGGAGCTTTCTTCTGTTTTTTATAAAGAGTACTTTAAGAGAGTCACTGTTGGGTCAAATTTGGCCCAAAAATGTCAGTTCTGTATCTACACCCTTTTACAAAACTACAAGACAAATACAAAGGTTTAGAAGACATTTTACATGCTAAGGAAATCATTTTTGTTCACTTGAGCATTCTTCTGCAGTATCTGAAAAAAAATATTGCAGCACTGTGCTAGTGTATGAGAACCTGAAAACCAGATTATCTTGAATATAATAAAAGTGAACTGACTAGGAACATAAAAATGATCAGACCAGAAGTCCGTCCATCTACTCCAAAATTCTGCCCCTGGGGAGTAACAGGTGCTTCAGAGGAAAGTGCAAAAAAAACCCTTTAGTTATAGTTATGAAGTAATCTGCCCTCAGGAGAAATTTCTTTCTAATCCCTTTTAATTAGAGATTGCACACTTCTGGTTGTAAACCAAGTTTATATCCCTTCCAAATACAAAACCACTGAAGCAAGGAAATGAGAAACTAAGCTATCTGAGAGTCTGACTAGACCAACAGTCAGTAGGTGGTAAGCTGGGACGTAAAGCTACATTGCTGTAGTGAGCCTCACACTAACTGTCCATCTGGACCCTTCTACCACACACTAAAAGTTCTCCAGTGCACTTTGATCTACTGCACTTTGAAATGGGAGTAAGTGTAGACAAGCCCTAACTTAGGGAACGGACTCTTAGCTGTATTGTGTTTATTTTAGCGTGTTCATGTTGTTCATGGGAAAAGATATCCAAGACACTGGTATGCTTATTTAATATGCAAATAACTTAAGATATATTTTACAAGTGATTTCTTAAATCTCTAATATAAAGCTCAGGACTGAGGCAATTATGGGACCATTAAGTTATTTTGTAACAAATACTATTTGAAGAAAACCATTCAGTTGTTTCATCTTGTTTTATTCATTGTGTTCTCAATGAAAAAGACGATTATCAACTCTATCATGTTTGATGTAAAAAACCCCCTACCATTTATATTTTAGTTGTACGTTTTTTGCTTTTATTTAGATAGTCAATGAGCTTGTTTCTTTGTCAATAAGATACCATCTGATAAGCAGCCACTGTTTATTTTCTTACTGGCCTTAGGGAAGAAGAAGAGAGGGACAGGATTACATCAGAGGCACCTCTGAATTGATGAGGCCTTTCTCCAGGGCTATTAAAGAAACTAGAAGACAGTGTGGAGAGGAAGGAGGAACGAAAAAGACAGCTGTGGTGGTTATTCTTCTGGCTTTTAAATAAACATAAAGGAGTATTTAAACTCAAGACAATTATATCCAATAAGTTACTCTGCCAGGAAAATGCACATATATTTAAGAGTCTTCTTTATTCATGTTTTATCATATCCACTGTGGATTATCTTCTACTCTTTGGGCCACATTCTGATTACAATGGACATAAATCTAGAGCTGCAGTGCCTTCCGTGGGGTTACTCCTATGTACAATGCTGAAACTGCACACAAAATTTAGCAATTTGCTTACTTTTGAAGGACCCATTTTTTCAAACAATATTTTAAAACAATTCATATAATTTGAAGTAAGATTCACTTCACATATTATAGGCTTATGAATTGATAAACAATTTTGTTGTGAAGCAATACATATGTATATTATTCATTCTGATTGTGACATTCTTCTGATGAGAAATTACATCGTAAACTTATTTTCTTTCCTTCAGTGACACTACAAATTAACATATTCCCTGTTTTAAATTGGGGCAAGATACTCTAGAAATTGTTCCAATGTGCCTTTAAAACTGATCTGTTCATTAGGCTCCTCTCTCAATAAGCTCAACTCCACTAACACCCCATTTCACATCAGTTCACCGAGTTTTTGAAAGAGCAATTCTCAACACTCAGCAAGTGAGTGCCACTTGTGAGAAGCTCCTAAACATGAAGTGATTCATTTTTTTCTTACACTCTTCAGGGTGGGTCTGTTTTCTCCTGCTAGAAGTAACTCTTTCTGGAATTGTATGCACCGTAGTTGTAGCCATATTGGTCCCAGCATATTAGAGAGACAAGGTGGGTGAGGTAATATCTTTTCCTGAACCAACTTCAAAAGCTTGTCTTTCTCTCTAATTAATACAAGCAGATTGCTAAAAATATGCAGAGTTATCACTTGGACTTGATAGTACACCTTACATGGCGGTAATGGAGAAAGATCAAGATGAATGAATGACTGCAGAACCATGTATGTAATTCATGCATATGTGTTATGAACTACGCACCTGTAGGATATAATTTGTTATGAACAGTATAGAATGCAGAGTATTCTGAATTTAGCTTTGATAATGTCCTAGACTTTTAGGCCTTAATAGTACTGCCACACATCTTCCAAAAAGTAATTTCCCTATAGATTTGCCGAAAGGTTTAATTTCTAATCTTCCTTTCATGATTTTGATACACTGAGTATAGGCAAAGAAACCATTTTCCCTACTGTCAAACTACTCTTAACTTACAAAGAAATTAAATTATTATAACTCATTACACTTCTAAATTTTCATATACTTGCAATGCATAAGCCTTTTCCTAACATAAGTCACTCCACTACCATTAACAGAGTTCCAAATCAAGGTCTTGAATTTTT
>ML675614.1:11913504-12248843 GCA_007922155.1 Mesoclemmys tuberculata | reverse complement strand
TTTGCATTTTAAAAACAAACAAATGGTCAAGTTATTAAGCTACAACAGTTTGTTGTGTAAAATATTTGAAGTGCTATTAATGTTCCTAAATAACCAATTTAAGGAGTCTAAATAAAAAGATAGTAATAAAAATAAGTTCATTATCGCATTTTAAATAAACCTTTTAGTATTCTAAGGCAGCAATGACCTGGTAAAATCAAATTATTTCTCAAATATTCTTTGGAATTGTTCAGGAACATTTGTTCCAATTTCTACTACTACATTCAGTATTTGGCCAGACTTCACAGGCTAAAAGATAGTTGAATGCACACTCTATATCTTTTATGAACATCCCACAGGTGCATGTTAAGATATAGTAGTGATGTGCTATAACATGCATCACAACCTGTTGATTGATAAAACTGGGCTAGACTTCAGAGATTGTAGGAATACAAAATGTTTTAAAGATGCTTTTCTAATCTTAATGGAATCTCAGTTTTAAGAAACACTTTTAGAATATTCACAACAGATCAAAATCTACTGTGCATTACCACATTCAATAGTCTTGTTTTGCATGACAACGGAACACAGAGAGACTGTAGTACAATTGCCTGAATAAATATATAAGTGAAACAATCCTTAGCATCATTGCTGAGCATAAGAGGCCGCAAGTAGTTCTGCTAAGGCCAAAACCCAACTCATTTACTACCTGAGAAGAGATCTTATTAACAGTTAAAATCAGTATTACACAGTTTTTAGCTGTTATTTTGCTGGGGAATTTGCTGACTGTGAACAAATAAATCAGCCTAGAGAAAATATGGTCAAATGTTTAGATGAATGTCTACGAATATTTTTTAAATAGGTAATTATCTCAACTCTTTTCTCTGCCAAGTTTTTATTCAGAACATTATAGTTCATTTCATATTCATAAAGCACATTTTTACTGTATTCAAAGGAGGACTGGAATTCAAGAAATGTAGGAAAAAGTCTCCTTCCCTTATAAGAGGTTGAGAACATTCCTGTTAGGGCTTTTTTCCATATTTAAAGAAAAATGGAATGTGTACCATATTTCAACCACATCAAAATCATATACAGCAAATACTGGTAATGAACAATATATTTAAATGGGAAATTCAAGTTTACAAAAGGTGAATTTTGAAGATTTAAAACATGTAGCATGAAGTACATGGACAACATCTCTTTTCAGGAAAAAAATAAATATCTAGAAAGTTCAGTTCTATGGTTAGACCTAATTTAAATAATGTAAGTGATAAGTTGATAATTTCTTGAGTTCCTAGTGGTTTCCATAAACCTTAGACTTTAAGAAATCCAGATCTCCTGAGAACTTAATGGAGCTTGGCCTTGATGTCCTCTGATGCCACAAAGAAATGCAATGATTGAACAACTGAGGTCAACTTAGCCCTTATCACGAGCTTGCCTTCTACTTTGATATCACCTAGTCTTGCTGGTGAGTACCAGAGTCAAACAGCTATATCAAACAAGCATACAGAGAAGATAAACTAAATGAAGCTAATGAAGATAACATAATCAAATACTTGTGAGAGACAGCAATTGACTGGCTTCCAGGAAACAAATATTTTGAGGGAAATTTAAAAAAACAATGGGAAATGTCAACTATGCTAAATCAAATAACACTTGTGCAAGTTAATAAGCTACTAGTAAAAAGAAACTACATTGCAAGAAGAAATGATTAAGCAAATTTATTTTCTAAACGCCGTTACTTGTCATTCAATTAAAAAAGAGATAAATATTTACAGTACCTTATTTGTCCTCATCTGAATTTTCTGAGCTAAAATAAGCATCTCAAATAGGTGTTTTAGAGGATAACAAGAAAAACAATTATGCCATTACTAATTTAAAATGGACTTTACAATACTAATATCTTTAAAGAAACATTATTCAAAACTAGAGATGAATAATCTCTCATGATTCCTATGTCAACATGACCTTCCAAGGGTCCCAGCAATTTATTGTTCATCAAATGACTTACTTCATGCCCACCATTTTTGAATGAAACAAACACAATAAAAAATCATAGTTGTTTCAACATAGGAATTACTTCCCTCCTGAGTGCCTCACCTTATTTATTAACACTAGTTAATAAATACAAAAACATTTTCTGAGCATTCAACTACTTCAGAGCTCTTTAGAAATCCAAATCTACAAAACAACTGCGACAAAGTCATACCAGAATGCGATGTCTCTAAATGAAATTTCAGGGTTTTTTTTTAGTCACACACACCAAAAAAAAAAAACAAAAAGAACCAGGTTATAAAAGGGAAATAAAAGTTATTCAAAAACTTTTTGTTTGAAACCTATAGCACTTGAATATTCAACTCTTTCCCAGAAGAGAACGTTATTTGAATCTCTAATCTAAAAATTATGTTACCATTCTATTTTATTTTTACTCATTTAGACTCAAAGATGTGGTTGGCTTTCATTACACAATTACATATCATTTACAAATTTAACATTTGTTTCCATTGAGTAAGAATAGTAGTTTCCCATTTCCTGCTGAAAAGGCGTATCTACCAAAATAAGAGATCACCCACTCTTTCTGTACTGTTATAAATCAGATTCTGCACATATAATAATTTTAAAAGGAACTTGACTTGAATAAATCTTAAAAGTGTTAGGTTTATAACTTCAGGTTTGGTAGTGAGTGCTGTATTTGCCTTCTACTCCCTCTAGTGTTGATAATGCACATTCCCTGTCCATCTGCTTATCCAGTTACTCACTAAACAAGAGCCAAGATAAGGCCTGCCCATTTATGACATCACCTCTTTATTCAGCCACTGTTAGGTGAAGCTTTAACTTCAGACTTAGAGGTGGGCTGTGTGCTTGTAACTGGAATGCTTTCCCTCTCTCACTCCTTCTCAGCATAGGAGAAGTGATATGACACAGTGTAAGCTCACACCATAACTGCTATTCGTTGCTCTAGCTTTTTGTTTACTGGACCTGAAATAAGGGCTTTTATTACTTCGCATAACCATTTGAAGTGGAATAACGGGCTGTTGCTGCATTGTAAATAGGAATTCTTTTTCTCACCTTGCAGGTAAGTGTTTTCATTGATTTCTCCTTATTTCCTCAAAAGTTTTATCTTTTACTTCCCCACTGAGAATTTCTCAAGTGCAACAAGGCAAAATATACTGATTTCTGATAGTAAAAAAGATGATAAATGCAAAGCTTATAATGCAGTTCTACAGTGCTATACAAATATAAGAAGTTCTTTATAAAACATGGTTCATATTTAGCAACAAATAGTTTCAATCAGTATACTAGCATCAATCTTTGCAAACATTGCTAAGCTGGAGACTACTATTTTACTCTAACCAAATAATAGAAAATACACTATAGATACCTCACTAATTTTAAAAATATCATATTTTCAAACCCTAGCCAGTACTGCATGTGCGGTATGATCCCCTTAATAGTCATTTTTACAGCTGTGAAAGGAAATCAATGATCCTTCAGCACATGAGTATTCGGTACATGAAGAACGAATATCTTGCTCACAGCAAGATCTGCTTCTGTATACTTCAATCTTTTTGTGAAGGATAAACAAACAGCTACACCTAGATTTTAAAGCTTGCATTACTATTCCACAAGTCTGTAATTCTGAAACAAGATATCTGAGTTTTTTAACTGTTTCATTCAGCAGAGAAAGGATATGGTTTAAAAATATATTTCTTCCCCAGTATAATGCCAAAATTCATTGCTTAGAGAAATGTAGAATGTGACCTGCATGTTAATTCAGCAAATCTAGTGAGACAAACTAACAAAGCTAAGCTTTAGGGCAGTGCAATGGGACCAGATTGCTATACTAAATAATTTTAAAAAATGAATCCTTCCGGTGATACATTGTATGCAGATTTTCCATTCACTTGAAAACTGTTTTTTCTCCATGACTGTATATATTCACAATGTGAAAACTTATTTTTTCAGTTAAAAAACCCCCCATAAAATGTTGCACACATCACACAAAATCCCCAGTGGTCTATGTGTTGAACAAAATGGTTGCATGCATGTAAAGAAAAAATGCAACAGGCCCGGATTTTCTTAGAAACCACAACATTAAAAACAAAAAAAGGAAAATTATGAGAGTTCTCTGATACTCTTTTCTATGGACCTGATATCTAGTTTTAACAAAATTTGTTCTGTTTGTCCATGTTCCTCAGTAAATTATTAATTTTACTTGCCTTTCTTTTTTTTCTAAAAGTGCATAATATATGCTATTACATATAAGCAACTTGTTTTAATATCAGGGGTGATTTTTACCATCCAAATACATTTTTTTCTGATTCAGCTAGCATTACTCTAAGACCTAAGTCAATAAAGTATTGTTAAAAACTAACATGCAGTGAAAAGAGGATGCTATTTGTATTTCAGATATTTTATTTAAATTTCACTAACTTTTACTCTCTCTGACTGCAAACAGTTTGATTGAGCATATCTTGGACACATCAAGGCAAAGTTGCTAGAGTGTTACAAATGTCTTACAGTGAAAATGAATGCATATAATTAACTAATTAATGAAGGGTATTGTTAGCCATAGATTACTAATTTGGTTCGAACATAAAAGTCACTTCTCTCCCTTTTTGAACACATTAATTCTGGTCAGTTCACAATGTACAACTGAACATTTTCTATACATCAGTGCGAGTGAAATGCAGAATCATTCCACAATTAAAGTTGCTCTTACAAAGAAACTGTGTCACACTGATTTCAAGATGCAAGTTATGTTCCCTAATTACCTCTTGGAAATAAAAAATAATGTGGCTATTCCTATTCCACCATAAATTCTCAGTAGTTAAATGAGACCATATTAAAAAAAAGGCTAAAATTTTGCAGCTATCCGACCTTAATAAGCTATTCATTATCTTAAACCCCATTTTCTTTGCTAGGCTATACTGTCCAGACAGAAATTCCAGTTATGCGCACCATCTACTGCCTCAGGATATAGAGTCTTAATGAACCTTTGTGTCAGGATGAAAAATGCAAATATCAATATAAGTAAGGAGAAAAAAATAGCCTGCTCTAATAAACAAAGCTCCACATCTATTTTTCTTGTCAATATACATCACATACATCACCTACCTCTGACTTGATAGGTCAATTTTGCAGGTTTTTTACTCCCTCAATCTGAAAAACTTAAGGTTCATTTATTTCGTCCAAAAACCTTTCATCACCCTTCAGTTTAAAAGCCCTCACCTTTGTTTTAAACTATTTCAGATTCAAAACTTACTAGATACCATACAGACCTGGTTTATAAAAAGCCAATTAACTGAAAATATCGATTTGTGGTTCCATATAGCCATTGTTGTTAATTCCATTATTGAGAATCTCAGTTTTTCCTCTAAATTGTATTCTACTTCTAAAGGGCACATTTCCCCCTTATTCTGTAGCCTACCCCTCCCCCAGAAACCGTGATCACCCCTTGTCACAGACGCCTTTTATAAAATGTTAAATAGATCTCTTAAATTTTCTTAAATTCATACTATTCAGTTCTAATCACATTCTCACTGAGAATGACCAGATAAACACTATGATTAATGAACTCAACATGGGAAGTAAAGTTCAGTAAAATCTTTCAAAGAGTGATTTTATTCCCTTGGAGGCCTCCACTGTTTTTCTCAACAGGAGGGTTTGTTGTAATTAAAGCAGAGAAAACTGGACAGCAGCAAAAAACATCTGACTTGTGGCTCTTAAAAGCAGACTTTTTTTGTAGTGTGTACCACCCCCCAGTGGGCAAAAACTCTGTAGTAAACTCACAGCAAGCCTTCATCTTTGGAAAGACAATGTGTGCTTTTTACAACAAGAACAAATAAAGATGTGTCCCTGATTCATTTTTTTAATAATAGCCTTGCAATGACCAGTTTTAGTTGAAACTTATGATTTAAGGCAGTCATGTCAATCCAGATAAATTATTGTTGTACACATTTGCACACTTTTTCATTAAAATGATTTAAAGTTCCTGCAGCTGGTAGATGGCCATCTTTTTCACCTTCTAGCAGGATACATTTATGTTAATAGCTAATATTTCCGAAGTTTTTACTTAGCAACTCCTTAATAGTAGAAGAATGCAGGTATTTTCGAAAGTGCCTGGGCTACATTAATACAACAAGAATTTACACTTATTTACTTTATTTATAAGTAGCTGAAATAATCACAGTAGACTGGTACCTGAAAAGCTTTTAGTAAGGAAGATACTATGTTAAGATCTGATAACTCTGATCACATAACTGGTTGAACATTTTCACCAAGTTAATTTTATATTCTAGAGAGCACTTTAATCAGTCAGTAGCTACCAAAACAAACAACTAAAAAGATAATCAACTATTCTAAATGGGAAAGAAACAATACATTAAAGCTTATCTATCAGCTAAACAGTATTTTGTATATACATAGCCTCTTGTTATGCATCAACTTCAGTGCCAGGAATTTGCTAAAGCCCTTTCAGATACCATTCCACTTAAATTTAACAAGGGAAAAAAATTGGTTTTACTTAGAAACAATGACAGCATTTGTTCTCTCTTCTTTCACTTCAGATGTGGACAAGTTACCTTAGAAGCAACTTTGAAAAGAAAACCTAGAAGTCATAGTTGGCTAAGCTCAGAAAATACAACTCCCGCCGCTCCAAAGTGCTATTTTTTTCTGTTTTAAAATTTAGCAAACCAAATCTGCAACCTTCATAGAAATAACACAGAAAATTTTATTTTAAATAAGTAGCACTTCTACGATAGTCTGAACTTTTCAAGCGTACAGCAGCAACTTGGCATTCTGATTTAGGTCAATAGTGATAAAAATGCTAGGCACAAACAAACTTCTGAAAATATTAACTGGAAAAAAACTCCACAAAATATTTCTGACACCAATTTTCATCCACCTCAATGAATATTGATTTTGCTTCTAATTTATGCCATGCAAAAGAGCCAGAAAGTAACCTTATAATCATCATCCATTTCCAGTCAAGACAGATATGTTCTCCATCAAATTTCATTTTTGTTTTAAAGAAAAGTGATTTAGTGTTACAAACAGAGGAACATGAAAAAGATTCAGGTTCATTCACTAGAAGCCTTTGGGGAGGGCGGGGGAATAAATAAGTAGTTTTGCAGATTTAAAATTAATTTTCTGTAAACCAAAGAAAAGCCTAATTCAATAGGAAAAGATAGAACCCAAACTAAAAGCCCACTTGCACTTCAACAAAACCTTGAATTCTTTGGTCCTCATGAGAATAGGGGTCCTTCTGCTTGCCTGGCATTAAACAAAAGAATGGGGCACCTTCCTGAAATATGATGATCGTGGAAATTTCAATTACTAGACAGGGTGCTTAGAAAGCATTTTGCTGTCACTATTAACTAAGTCTGAGTAGAACATTCAAGAAAACAATGCCTATACTTTATTTTACATACAGTTGGAGTATTATGTGCACTTTTAAAAAACTTCAAGCTTTTTAAAAGTAACTAAGGCCTTTGTAAACTAGTTAATTAATGTAGCTTTCTAAATTGGTCACATATGCAATGGACAACTCAATAACTTTTACAAATAAAAAACAAGTTAAACACATTTTTTCTTCTGCTGCTCACCCATTACAGATTACTAATATATTTATTTAGAAGTATATGAAACAATACTGTGAAATAGAAATTGTTCGAACTATCTAATTTCTACTCAAAAGCTGAGTTAATTCTAGATGTCATCCTGGTTACATTTATAGCCCAAAATATTGCTTACTAAATTATCAAACCATTATTTTAGATACTAGAGGAAAATAACCATAAACTCTCATGGTAACCAAATTCCCGTCATAGAACACAGAGTTAAAAAATTTTATTTTGAAAAAAGCATTTGACAGCCTAAACTGAAATCAAGTTTAACATGAAATAAAACAATTCTAGACTTTATGCAGCTTTTAGCAAAATTTGGAAGAAAGTTGTGTTTTTTTTTTTTAAGATAGCATTCATTTAGACAATGTTCCAGCATCACTTTAATATACCTTTACACTTTTTTACCTGTATACAGAAGAGTGCAACAAGATATGATTTAGACTTCAGGTTTGATGTTTCCCTTTTATAGATAAAAGTGTCATGACACAGGACATTTCTTTATAAAATGCAAATTACTGTGAACATTTTAAAATAAGATTTCTGTGCAGTTTGTTTGCCCCAGTGTAGCTGCACTGTTGGAATAAGTACATGGAAGGCTTCTCATACATTATCAGTATCTGTATTACACATGCACAGATAGTAGTGTCTCAATAAAAGAGAGTTTTCTGTTAGCAAGGGCCATTAAAATATTAAAATTAGTACAAAGTGTACTTAAAATTTCTATTCATGATTGTCCAGATATTACTTTTGTTACCAAAGAGACTGATTTATGCATTAAGAAGAAATAATTTTACTTAAAAAAATTCTATTTTAACTTTCCTTTTTTTTTCTTAAGGGTTCCATCTCCCCAACCTCCCAAAATTAATAGCCTCTTTCAAAACCATGGGTCCATGAAACCTCCTAATCTGATGTTGTGGAAACCTGGCCACAGTGTCTGTACCAATGGGGGTCATTTTTCCTTTAATCTGCAGGTTTAGCTACAATGACTTGATGTCAGGGAATATGTAGAGACAGCTCAAGAGGAGCAAAGCCTGAGCATGGCAGCAGGATTTCCCTCTTCTGTGTAGGCAGATCACTGAAGTCTTTGATATGCAGAAACATTGTTTTCAGCTATAGCTTCAGATGTAAAAGGGAAGTGCAAGATATCAAACACAATCAAAACGTGAAGAAAACTGTTCTCAGTTTAAGTAAAGGGAGGAGGGGGGTATACACTTAATCCATATTTTTGAAACAGTGTCTTTTTCTCCAAAGAGACCTGTATTTTTCTCTCTCTTTTGTTTTGATGTAATTTCCAGAGAAGGGATAAAAAATTCCAAGAACTTAATGAGCTTTAGGGTTTTCAGTTTAATCCTACATTGCCAGTAGTACAATAGAGGCAATAAACGAGCATTTGCATGTCAAATGGAGCAAAGAGGAAACAGTTTAGAATTTGAAAAGGTAAAACAAATACATTTATCTTCTCTTTCTCCACACTATTTGTAACTTTTTTTTCTCTCAGGAATAAATGTTTAGAAACGAATTGATATACATTTTTACAGTTTAATTTTACCATAGCACTGCATTTACCATGAAAAGTTCTAATTATAAGCAATTATCTGCTATTTTTTATTAATGAATTGGGAAGAGAGTTTTAATTAGTAGACTTCAAAAGTGCACTTTTAAACAAGTTTGCATTCCCTTCTCCCCCCCCCACATCCTTCTAGCATATGCTGCCCTTTCTCATAATTGCTTTTCCTTTATCAACACTTTGTAAGAGTTCCATGGGGATTTCATTTTTATATAGATTAGATAACTTAATATATTACAAATTTAGGAATACAAGCCACAAAAACCAAACAATTTACAGTCACTTTCATCTGACAGATTCTTTGGGGTTTTTGGTATTTATTTTCCAGTTTACAATAATGTGCAACACAGGTGATCAATGCCATAAGAAACATTAATAATTCTATTTTTTATTATTCCAAAATGTACCCCTGTATTTAATATTTTATTTAACATATACTGCATTATTTAAGTTAAAAAATAAAAATATTTCTATTATTCCAAGAATAGCTTCATTTAGAGATACTAGTGACCCAGTATCTTTTATTGGACCAACTTCTGTTGGTGAAAGAGACAAACTTTCAAGCTTACATAGAGCTCTTCAGAGGAAGTTGGTTCTCACCCACCTTGTCTCTCTAATATCCTGGGACCAACACAGCCACAACACCACTGCAAACAATAGCCACATTTATCAGTTCAAGTCAATAGTTTCATTACTATCAACTGCTGAAATAAGCAAGGAAAGAAAACACCTAGAATTGAAACCACAGTTATGGACATAGCACTGCTCCTCAGCGACCAGAATACTTCAGGATGGGTGTCCACAGTTAGATTTGATTTACACAAGTGTAACAAAACAGAACTAGCCCCACACCATTCCATTTTCAAGATTCAAAAGTGAACATATCTTCCCTTTTTTGAAAAAAATGTTAATATCTACAATAATTAGCCAAGTTTCTGACTGGATCTAATATTTTATGGTAGACTATAAGCAACTCTACTTTTATTCAGCTTATTAAAATGGGGACCTCAGCACCCATTCTTCTGTATACATTTTAATTCTGAAGCAGATGCTCTGCTTTTTGGAATCTATGTGATTGCTAAGTGGAGAAATAAACTGCAGGTACATTTTTTTTAAATTTCAGGGTCAAATATTTCCATGTCAGACTAACGCTCCCTATATGGACTTTCCAGGCTACCGTACCCTTTCAAGAGTCTGCTTTGTCCTGTATACCCCCAAGTTTCACCTCACTTAAAAACTACTCGCTTCTAAAATCAGACATAAAAATACAAATGTGTTACGGCACACTGTTACTGAAAAATTGTTTACTTTCTCATTTTTACCATTGAATTATAAAATAAATAAATTGGAATATAAATATTTAACTTATATTTCAGTGTATACTAAATAGAGCAGTATAAATAAGTCATTGTCTGTATGAAATTTTAGTTTGTACGACTTCGCTAGTGCTTTTTATGTAGCCTGTTGTAAAAACAGGCAAATATCTAGATGAGTTGATATACCGCCCGGAAGATCTTGTACCTCCAGAGGTATACATACCCCTGGTTGAGAATCACTGCTCTTCAAAGTAGAGATGACAAGATTCTGGCAGAGAAATACAGTCTAAAACAATCTGATATCATGCTTCTATCATGAAATCTGAATAGCCAGACCAAAGGTTTTTCCTTTAGGTATCAAATTTCTTACTCCCTAGCACTGTAATTGCATTGTTACAATGTAGCACTGATTCTAAATAATTACCTCATAGCAAGATACTTCAAATGCAATAAAATAGCTTAAAGTTTTAGCATTACTGCATATTTTAACCTATATTATACATTTAATTCACGCCACAAGCATGAACATCTCTCCATCATTGCACAATGAAATAATGCAAAATTCCAAGCATTCACACAATTTGGAAATACAGTGTCTCTTATTGAGGTAATATGTTAACACAGTACTTTGACCCAGCCTTTCCAGCTGTCATACAGTAACTAATGAACAGTATTTGTCATTTTATATTTAAAACCAAGAGGAGGATTAATCTGTTCTCTCAGTTTAGCAACAATGAAAACAGAGATAACAGTCGTATGCAAACCCTTTGAAGAGGCTGGACTTCTATTTGCCATCAAAAGGAACACATCACAATTAAAAAAATTTTTTTTTTTTTTACAGTCTGTAGATTAAAGCTTTACTTCAATTATATTCATCTCAGTATGAAAGTAACAAAATGGCTAAAGTAAAATCCCAACAAATGAAATGAGACAGCAGAATGTCTTATTGTTAGCAATTCCATTCATTTTGCTGAATTACCAACATACCAAGGAAACAAGATATACTGGTTGTGTAAATAATAAATGTAGTTCAGTTTGTATTAAGAATACAGCTCAGCATTTCTTTAATGCAAATGTCCACTGTTCTTGTTATTCATTAAAATGTGTTTACTTTCACAGGAAATTAACAGATTAAAGGACACTTTAGAAGAGGAGTTTTTTGCTTTTTGTTTTGAGAAGGAATTAACGTGTTTCTGTTTCTTCAGAAGAAAATCAAATAAATGAAAGAAAAGCAATCTATTGTAAAGTAACTCATGGTTGCAGAGCATGAGGAAATATTTTCTGCACTGGAAATTCTGAGCAAGCATTCAGAAGTGAAAGTTGGAAGCATTTCTTTCACAGCAGGTATGGATTTATCAGAATGTAGCTACTGTACAAAGTTCATACTTGGATAATTTTGGACAGAACCCTCCCCCCATTTTTATGGCCTCCTGAAGAGGCTATCATCATTCAACTTTCAGCATAATGAACGGTTTCCATCAGGTGGAGCTGAAGTTACTATCTCTGACTACTATGCTACACAGAAGAGTTTGTAAGAAATACAAGGAAATCAATTTTTGTTTAGGGCATTAAACAAAAAGTAAGAGACTCTTCATGCACAGACTTTATTTGAAGATAACACTTGAAGATAACATAGTTGCAGGAAGTTGAAGCTTTTCTTCTCCATAACCTGGTGTGCTTATGTACCATGATAAGCCTTTGTTGGAATGTTCACTGAATACAGTGGAATTAGTCAGGAAGCATATACTACCAGCAAAGATCACTTGAGTAAGCACAGTCAAGGAAGACCCGCTACATGGAATAAACTGTAAGACTCCAAAAGTCATTCTCCATGGTAAAAATTTATGTTTATTGGATTTCTACAAGCACAGAATTTACTCATACTTTTAAATAAGGTAGGCTCAATATCAATGCGTATTTCTTTTTAATTTTGGGAAAACCAAATTCAATTAATGAATAAATCTGCAAGAGAGGAGATCATGACTTCACATAATGCATTGGTGATCTTATAAATTTTCATTACCCTAATTACAATGATAATTGAATTATATTGTCTTAGAAGTTATAAAAATGTTAATTACTTTATAAGAATTTATGAACAAATATTACCAGTGAAGTCCAGTTCTAATCTCTATAGTTCATGTATAGAGTCTACATTGCACAGTTTGAATTAATAAGATGCGACAGTGTGGGCAAACCTGTCAAATAAGTTGCTTATTAGCATACTGCTTAGTAGGGAGACTTTCGAGAATGACAAATATTTAAACATTAAATTAAGCATGTAATGAAATATTCCATCCAATCATCTGGAAAAATGTAGTTCTAGCAGCTATGTAAACCTTTCCCAAGCGTTTACCAGCTCTTTGGGTCTCACACTTTTGAACATTCCAATTATTTTTGAACATATGAAGGGCAACAGCAATTAAAAAAAATATTTTTATTGTACTTGACTACAACAATATAGGGCAGATCAAAGTCTGAGTAGGCTGTATTAGGTCACTACTCTTCTGTTCACATTCCGACCATTTAAAAGGTCATTTAGGATGCCTCAGAACCTCTGGAAAGGGTATTTAGGGTTTTATTGATCTCTAAGGAACCTATATATGGCTCAGCTGATCTAAAAGTTATTTGATGGTTTTTAGGAACTGAATGTAAAATTTAGACAAGATTTTGCCTTGAAGTGAGCTTCCAAGAGAAACAAATATCTTAGATGGGAATGAAGATATCTGAAAGCAAAGTCTCTCTTTACTTTACACATAGAATGTGTAGCGTTTGTTAGAAGGATGTATCTTGCTTAAAGAAATAATGTACAAATCAAACATAGTTGAGTTATATTCAAATTACTATATAATACTAATTCTATAAACCAAAACTAAGCACAATTACTGTAAGAAATGAAAGTAAACTGTTCCTCAGTTCAGCTAAAGCTCTTCAAGTTCACAGCACACATATTTTAGATGTCTTCTGTAATTTCAACGTGGTGTTTTCATTTTAGTTCCTTGACTAGTAATCTGCATAATATTGTTCTTTTTTCCAGGTCGTTGACGACCAGAAAACTAGACTGTGTACAAATCTCATTGTTCCTGACCATGATCAGTGTAACCTGGAACATCTTCCTAATTTGGACTAAGATAGGGCTGTTGCTCAAAATGGCACCTCACTCGGTCAGTGCCAAATCATGCCCATCGGTGTGTCGCTGTGATGCAGGTTTCATTTATTGTAATGATCGTGAATTGACATCAATTCCTACAGGAATACCACAGGATGCTACCACCCTCTACCTTCAGAACAATCAAATAAATAACGCTGGGATTCCTTCAGATCTGAAAAACTTGCTTAGGGTAGAGAGAATATACTTATATCACAACAGTTTAGATGAATTCCCTACCAATCTCCCGAAGTATGTTAAGGAACTGCATTTGCAAGAAAATAATATAAGGACCATTACTTATGATTCGCTTTCACAAATTCCTTATTTGGAAGAATTGCATTTGGATGATAATTCAGTTTCCGCTGTTAGTATTGAAGATGGAGCTTTCCGGGACAACATCTATCTCAGACTACTTTTTCTCTCTCGAAATCACCTTAGCACCATTCCCTGGGGTTTACCAAAAACGATAGAAGAGCTACGTTTGGATGATAATCGTATTTCCACAATTTCAGAGGTGTCCCTTCAAGATCTTACAAATCTAAAACGTCTGGTTTTAGATGGAAATCTTTTAAACAATCATGGATTAGGAGACAAAGTCTTCATGAATCTAGTCAATCTAACAGAACTGTCATTGATCCGCAATTCCCTTACAGCTGCTCCAGTAAATTTGCCAGGCACAAACCTAAAAAAGCTTTATCTTCAAGAAAATCATATAAATCGTGTACCAACTAATGCTTTCTCTTACCTAAGGCAGTTGTATCGACTAGATATGTCCAATAACAATCTAAGTAATTTACCTCAGGGTATCTTTGATGACCTGGACAACATAACTCAATTGTTTCTTCGTAACAACCCTTGGTACTGTGGGTGCAAAATGAAATGGGTACGTGACTGGCTTCAGTCATTGCCTTTAAAAGTTAACGTACGTGGACTGATGTGTCAAGCCCCAGAGAAAGTGCGTGGAATGGCTATCAAGGATCTCAGTGCAGAACTATTTGATTGTAAAGATGACAGTACTGTAAGCACCATCCAAATTACTACTGCAATACCAAACACATTATACCCTGCCCAAGAGCATTGGCCAGTTTCTGTGACCAAACAGTCAGACATAAAGATTCCCAATCTAAATAGAAACTACAGAACCACAGCAAGTCCAGTGCGGAAAATCATTACAATCATTGTGAAATCTGTAAGCACCGAGACCATTCATATTTCTTGGGATGTTGCGCTACCAATGACTGCTTTAAGACTGAGTTGGCTTAAAATGGGTCACAGCCCTGCCTTTGGATCTATAACTGAAACAATAGTTACAGGAGACAGGAGTGACTACCTGCTTACAGCCCTGGAGCCAGAGTCACCATACCGTGTATGTATGGTTCCCATGGAAACCAGTAACATCTATCTGTCTGATGAAACCCCTGTTTGTATAGAGACTGAAACAGCACCTCTGAAGATGTACAATCCTACAACAACCCTAAACCGAGAACAAGAGAAAGAACCTTACAAAAATTCTAATTTACCTTTGGCTGCCATCATAGGTGGTGCAGTAGCACTTGTAACTATAGCACTGCTTGCTTTAGTGTGCTGGTATGTCCATAGAAATGGATCCTTGTTTTCAAGGAACTGTGCGTACAGCAAAGGACGGAGGAGAAAAGATGATTATGCTGAAGCTGGAACTAAGAAGGACAACTCCATCCTAGAAATCAGGGAGACTTCTTTTCAGATGATACCCATAAATAATGACCAAGTGTCAAAGGAGGAGTTTGTAATACATACTATATTCTCACCTAATGGAATGAATCTGTATAAAAACAACCACAGTGAAAGCAGTAGTAACAGAAGCTACAGAGACAGTGGTATACCAGATTCAGATCATTCACATTCATGATACTGAAGAAAATCATGGACTTCGGTTTGTTTTTCCAACGAGGAAAGAATGACTTTAAAGGTTGCTGTTCTACTGCAAAACACTGGATAAAAAGACTGAAAAAGCAATGTACTGTACATTTGCCATATAATTTATATTTAAGAACTTTTTATTAAAAGTTTCCAATTTCAGGTTACTCCTGCGATTAATGTAGTGGGGATACCTGACCACAATTCTCTATTTTAGTATTTTTTAGTAATTTGTACTGTATTTTCCTTGCTAATATTGAAGTTACAGACCATTTAACTTTTGTGTTCTACTGAGTAAAATGACTTGTTGACTGTGAAAGTGAATATTCTTGCTGTGTTGAACAATCAGGACTTTGCATTCATTTAAGATCCTTGTAAGTATAAGCACAGGCCATTTTTCACTTTGGTATTAATAAAATGTTAAACCTGGCAGACTGGGGAGATAGAAAAGTGGTTGCAAAAATTCTTAGAACTATAATGTTGGGTCTAATTAACTCTGTAAACCACGACAATATTCAATAAACAAAAATGTGCGTGGTAATGGGCAATATCAACTGTCTGGATATATCCATTTTAACAACAGTGAAATGAATTTTTATAAGCAAATTTATCATCTGCATGAAACTGAAGCTATTGGCACGAAAGCGAAAGTTTGAGGCCTAGCACTTAATGAAACTCCTCATGAGGCTTCAGGAATAAACTATCATCACAAACCAAAGGGTACATTTAATTTCAGTTCTCAGAAATCAGTAAGTCTACTTATTATAGAGAACATGATGATAGGTGATAGATATTTTGGGGAAAATTTTAGTAGATGCACATGAACAGAAGTAACGTTGATAATTCCACACAAAAGAAAACATATCAATATGAACAAAACTAAAATAAGAGCTAAAATAAGGCCTCAACCAGTTTTGAGACATGATGGTAAATGGATAAATTGTACAATTGCTAAATATGGAAATATAGTTCTTACTTCTAAAGCATATAAACAAACAGTATTCAAGTGTATTAAATATACTTTAGACTTGGCAGAATTTTATTTTCTTTTTTATAATTTCAACAGATGTTTATTTTAAGCATTTTTCCAATTTACATCTATTTAAATTTTCACAGTTCTGCAAATTTATGGGTTCTAAGCATTTCTTCTGATTTTTATTGATTTACATTTTCATGTTTCCAGGAAAATTATAGGATGTGTGTCCAACAATGGAGGAAACGGGGGTGTCAGTCAATTATTTGATGACTGTAGACATTCAGATTCAAACATCAAAATATACAACATACATATCCTTAAATCAAACTCTAATAAGTTATCTAGCAGCATTTTCCTTACTTTGCCTATCTGTAAATTTTTATGATTATCAATGGCAATATTTTTCATGGGTTTGTGTGTGTACTGTGAAATCAAGATTTAATGACATTTACCAATACAATTCAGACCCTTCCATTCCTGACTCTTCCAACCCTAAATAAACTTCCACTACAGTCAGGAATACTGCCCATTACTGTCACAATTTTCCACAACCTTCATAATAAATTTGTAAGATAACCGTGAGGTACTTAATGTTTAAAACCCAAGCTACTCTTTTTTGTTGCCATAATCATTTCTTTTTTTCAAATGAAAACCAAAGTGCATTATACGTCCTTTGGCCAGTCTTGTATGTGCCTTGATCCAATGCTATGTGTATTCAGCTTTTAAAAATAAATAAATAAAAAAATGGTAACTAAATTTTCATACACACTTAAGTATGAAAAGCATTGGTCTTATTGCTGAATAAAATTTAAAAATAAGTACAGAACAATGTGTTTGCTTTTCCTAACTGATGTGCAAAAAAAGCAGTTAAGGAATTAAAAATGTAGACTGCATTTGCAGTGCAATAGTAAGAAATCCAATAGGAGGCAATTACTTTTCAGGTCACGAATTTCAATTGCTTCTTTGTCAAGCACAAAACCATAGTGTTTGGCTGGAATTTTTTTTTTTTTAAATCATTTTGAAAACAGGTTGTCACTTAACTCGATAACTATAATATTAATCGACGGTAGGCAAGACCTAGACTGTAATCCCTCTGAAGTACAAGAGAAGGAGTAGCCAGTTCTCTAAAGAATTTTTACGTTAGTGAACTAGGGGTATAGAGATGGAGTAGAAGGCCAACACCACATAAAGCACAGTATGAATTAAGAGAATATTTTTAAAAATACATACAAATGCCTGAATATATCTTTTGGATGGCATTTCTGCAGGGAGGAAGGATCCATAGAAAGTAAAATTCAACACTTTCAAGAATGTTTTTGTAACAACAGCACACTTAGTATGTAAGACAGTGCTGACTGATAAAAACATGACCTCTGTTTTTGCACCTGAAACCCAGTCTGTAGTAAGAGGCCCATTTCCACAGATGTGTTATGCCCACAAATTGATCAGTTTCCAGAAGTAACATATTTCTGTCTCTTACAACTCCCACTGGTTGGTCATTTCCCAGAAGCCTTAAAACTTGTATAGATTTTCCCTTAGCAATGCCTGGAAGAGGCCAGAAAGCAAAGATCCAAAGAAGGTACGGTTTAAGTGGTTCAACAAACCAGTCCATTCCCCTCCCAGGCAACTCCACCCTTCTAATTTGTCAGACACACCTAGGGTTTACAATAGACTGTGTTACTGTATTTCCTTTCATCTTGATTTCCAGTCGTAGCATGGTGTACATCTCCCCAATCTGTCAGCCTCACAGTACCTTCACACCACTGGAATTCTCCACTTGCCTCTTAAGCAGTGAAGAAGGGGGATCACTGTCTATTATGAAGAGGACTAAAATCATATTGTTTTCCCTTCCAGAAGAACTGATTGTATCAATTTGATCACAAAGTAACATAACAAAAGGGCATATCTCACTAAACAGTTATTTGCTGATTGCTGTATACTATGCTAACCAAACTATTTTTGCCAAATAATAGCATTATAAGAGACAAATCTAGAAAACTGTATGAAGTCTTAGACTGCTATGCCTTTGTACAACACCTGCTTCCTTCCCTCCACAAAGAAAAAATAGAAAAATAGGAATAGAAAACTCTGAAGGTTTCCCTGTTGAGACATTCCCTCTAAATTTCTCAATGAATAGTGGGGCTTGTTCCATCATGGAAAAGGCGTATTATGTGTCCTGCAGAATCCCTGTATCTCTGAGACCCAATGTAGTTCAGGGACATTGGTACAAAGTTTGTGTGTCCTTCTACCATTACCCCAGGTCTCTGATAGCAAAACTCCAAATGATTTCAGGGACTCTTCAGGCTGCTGATGTTGTCATGAAGAGCATATAGCATTAGGTAGGCTCCACAGAGTTAAATATAACCAGGCTATATTAATTTTTCTGCAGATACCCTGTACTATTCCCCTCTGCCTACCTACACATCCAGATCTGACAGCCTGCTAATGATTCCACTTCTGAGTACAAGAAAGGGAGATAGAAAGCTGCCATATGGGAAGAGGACAATGTTCATGTAACTCATTAATATGTGACGTGGCCCATGGTATATAAATTTCATAGAGCAAATTCTGCTCTCCACAGAAGATAATGTAGAGTCTCTGGATCTACATCAGCGTAACAAAATGAGATATGTATGCAGCTGGGAAGCTGTGGAGAGAAATTCACTCCTCTTTTGAATATGCAGTATGTTAAAGTATGTTCACTGAGACAATACTGAGATTGTTCTTAAATTGCACTAACTTCGATTACTATGCTTTATTCTAAAATTTCTATTGCATCTTTCAGTCAAGCCTAAAAAGCTAAAAAATATTCTCTTTTACAGAGCACTATAGCTGTATAATGAGCTATCTCTGGTACCCTGCAGAATAATACAGAAAAGGCAGACGTATTCAATAAATATTTCTGTTCTGTATTGGAGGAAAAAACAGCTTATATAGTCTCATCATATGATGATGTAACACTCTTTCCATTCCACTAGTATCTCTAGTATCTCAGGAGCATGTTAAACAGAAGTTACCAAAAGTAGACATTTTTAAGTCTGAGGTCCATATAACTTTCCTGCACAGTCCTCCTGACTGAGGAGCTATCTGGACCATTAATGCTGATTTTCAGTAAGTCTTGAAGCACTGGGGAAGTTCCAGAGGACTGGAAGAAAGCCAATATGCCATTCTTTAAAATGAGTAAACGTGATGACGTGGGCAATTAAGTTCTGTCACCCTGACGTCAATTCTGAGCAAGATAATGGAGTGGCGGATATAAGGCTCAATTAATAAAGAATTTAATGAGGATAATATAATTAATACAAATCGACATGGTTTTATAGAAAACAGATCCTGCCAAACTAACCAGATTTTTTTTTTATAATATTACAAATTTGGTTGACAAGGGTGACAGTGTTGATGTAATATTTGTAAACTTGTATAAGGCCTTTGATTAAAAAACAAGTACAATATAAAATTAACATGGTGTATGTTAAATGGATTAAAAACTGACTAATAAGTCTCAAAAAGGAATTGTAAACAGAGAATCATCATCTCCCAAGTGTTTCTGTAGTGGGGGTCCCACAGGGATTGTTCTTGACCCTAAGCTATTTAACATTTGTATATTACATATAAATAAAATTTAACCTTCTATTGTCTATAATACTATTCCTAAAAGCCTACGATGTTATTTTAACAAGGAAAATTAACTCTGGAACATTGGCACTGTAGGAACTATATTCATTTTGTCTCAATGACTTCCAAAACTAATTTGCTTTACTTACAGAATGTTTCTTCCTAGTTAAGAGCACTGCAATCACAACCTGAAAACTGTGTTGGGTTTCTTCTGGCTTTAACATGACCAACAGCAAAATATTCTGCTTTGGGAACATTGTAAACACTTCTGTTGGTAATGCACGAGTTGGAACTGATTCTGCCATTGCTGTACAAGTAATTTAGCCCTAGCAGGAACAAAAGAAGTAAAATCTTATTTTGTTATTCAGGTAAACAGATGTGACTCTGAATACACACAAAGAGCTTAAGTGCTGACTAAGAAGGAGCCAGTTTTGCATACTTGCTGTGACCCAAATTGGACCAAAATTTGTTTCTCCCTGACAACACTGTCTGTCTTGATTTATCAATTTCAGATTGGTTTTCTATATTTTAAATGATGCTAAAATTATCATGGATATTTTATACTTAAATTAAAAATTCAACTTAACCTTATCTCATACTGTCTTTGGGCACCCACATCAGCTTTGATTCAGTGTCATCCTGGGAAATATTTTTTTAATTATTCCTATGCAGAGATCAGAAGAGAAACAAAAGCTTCAGGGCACAAGCCTACCTCTATTTAAGATGAAGAGGAAGATTTCCCTGGAGATAAAATTATCCCACCACAACCTACTGCTATTTCCTCTGAAGCAGCTGGCACTGGCCACTATCATAGAGAGGATGCAAACCACTGATCTGCTCGAGGATAGCTATTCCTACATTGCTTCTACAAAAATTTGTTTCTATAAAAAATTTTATTTTTAATGTCTTACGTATCTCTGCAGTTGAGTAGCATCATTTTGTTTTAACTAGATACGAAATCAGTATAATTACATCACAGTAAATCAGTTTTATATTGACAAGTATATCAAGTTTATATTAGACAAAGTGCATACAATCAATTTGCACCAGTGTAACTAGATTGATTTATTTACAACTCTGGTGTTATTAACATCTTTATTAATAACCTGGATGTAGGAATAGAGAGCATTCTGTTCAAATTTGCAGATGACACAAAGCCAGGGGCGGGAGCGGTTGCCTACACTTTGGAGGATAGAGCTTAAATTCAGCGGGATCTTGATAAATTGGAGTCCTGGGCTATAGGCAATAAAACGAAATTCAACAAAGACAAATGTAAGGTGCTGCTACACTTTGGGAAGAAAAACCAAATACACAAGTATAGAACAGGAGATAACTGGCTTGACAGCAGCACTACTGAGCAGGATGTGGGAGTCGTGGTGGATCAGAACCTTAACATGAGTCAATCATGTGATGCTCTTGTAAAAAGAGCCAATGCAATTTTGAGTTGCATTAACAGAGGCATAGCATATAACTGACAGAAGGTGATAGTACCGCTTTACTTGGTGCTGGTTAGGCTTCAGCTGGAGTACTGTGTTCAGTTTTGGTCACTACTGTAGAGAAAGGATGTAGAGAAACCAGAAAGGGTCCAGAGGCAAGTGACAAGGATGATCAAAGGAATGAAATGCGAGCAGATGAGCAAAGGCTGAAGGGACTGGATATATTTAGTTTGGAAAAGAGGAAATTAAGGGAGGACCTGATTACAGTCTTCAAATATGCAAAAGGCTGCCATAAAAAAAGATGGAGGAAAAAAAACCCTGTTCTCTCTTATAATGGAGGGCAGGACAAGAGTAGGTGGGTTCAAACTACAGCAACACAGATTTAGATTCAATCTCAGGAAAAAATTCCTAACTATAAGAACAGTAGCACAATAGGACAAATTGCTCAGGAAAGCCATGGAATCTCCTTCACTGGAGATTTTCAAAATGAGGTTGAATAGCCATCTGTCTTTGAAGGGTTAGACACAACAAATCCTGCATCTTGGCAGGGGGTTAGATTAGATGACCCTTGCTGTCCATTCTAACCTCTATGATTGTCTAATATGGACCAGGCTGAAGTTGGAATAACACAGATGGACAATCACTAATCCAAAGGGCCAGGTGTAGTAAAAGAAACAATGGGGTATGAATGATGATCTTACAGTAGGTCACATCATCTCATTCTTTTTTCCAGCTCAGAGTATATGTTACACCAATTTAGATACCCTTACATATTGTTAGTATGAGCACAAGTAGATCAGAAAGGAGTGAGTGTACAGGAACCTAAATAAAAACTTGTAATACAGTTCCTTGCATGTAAGGGCTTCATCCTTCACCATTAAAGTTAATGGGACTTTTTCCATTGATTTGAAAGGGAGCAGGATAAAACCCTAAGAACTTAAGTATCAGTGCTATGGCAAAAAATTGGAAACATAAAGAAATGTATAAGGTCACTTCTGATCAAATATTTCTCAAAATGTAGCTGTCATGAAAAATAAGCTTTTAGAAAACCTATAATACTTGATATGTTTGGTTTTATTGTTGGTTTGTTTTTAATTCCAGTGGAAACAGGTTTTAAGTACAAGAACATTCCTCAGCATTCTACTAATTCAGGAGAAAGTGAGTAAAATTAACTAGAAACTGAGGAGAAACAAGAATGAAGCTGATCAGTCTATTTTCATTTTCCAAGCGAAGGGAAATAAAAGTAAAATAAGCAGAACAAATGATGGAAGCCAGATTCAATTTTTAAATAAATTCTTCTGTTTTATTAGGGTAACGTGTTGCTAGTAAAACAACTGAAGGAAAAAAAATTTTTTTTTAATTTGACAGTGTTTTTTTAATGGACATGAGGAAATTAGATAATTAAAAGATTAAAATCCATATGTTGGGAAAGTGCCAATGTACATAAATGAAGATAATGTTGCAGTATTAGCTGGGTGTTAGTGATAATGCAGCACCTCTGAGTTCAATGTCCTGGAAACAATTATTAATTTCATTGTCAGGACTACTTTGAAAGTGTGTTAACTGTTCTGTTAATTAAAAACTTTCTTCTATCTACTGAACCAATCTAGAAAGGCCATATACTGTACCACAAACTAAAACTCCTTATTTCTAGATGTCCAAATTTATTTTAATTGTTCTAACTAATCATTAGGTGGCCAAATGGAATGGAAGGTTAAGCAATATTCTACTAGGGTAGACAGCCTGCTAGCTTCATGCCTCCACCATAGAAAGAACTTGACTGGACAGCAAAGAACCTGAGAAGCCCGTAGCGCATCGATGGCAGCACGCCCTCTCTCCTGCCCCCTCCTTTGGTTCTCTGCTTAGCCATCGGCTGAGGCAGGAGGGAGGGCCATCTTATTAGCTGCCATTCCCCCCTCCCAAGCTATCCTCTTATTCTCCAATTAGCTAACCTATATTTCCTCCCCCAACCTTCCCTGTAGCTTAGGAACTATGCCTTTTATGATGCTGTGCGGCTCACTGATCACCTCTGTTTTTTAGTTTTCAGGAAAGAATTTTTCCCATTGATGCCCAATTGGCATAAGGTTCCATGGGTTTTTTCACCTCGATACAGCCTACTGGAGGCACAGCTGGTTGAAAACAATAGAATTCATAAATTCATATATTGATGGTAAGAATCCTGACTTATCACAACTTGTGGCCAGTAGCCTGTCTGTATACAGGCTAAAAGAGCCAGCTCTCAGAGACAAAGGAGACCTGAGATTTCACTGTGTTTCCCAACTGAGTTAAGTGTGGACTATTCGGAGAGGGTCTACCCTGAGCTATAGTTTTGTTTGTGCAGTTGGAGGCCTGAAACCTGCTCTGGAACCAATTAAAATGCCTGGTATGTGAGAGCTTGGGGCATCTGAACTTGGAAAACCAACCTCTTAAGTAACTTTTCCACAACTTAAAAGTTGAAAAATATTGGCAATAAGAACAGGTATTTGATCTATTCAGCTTTATCCATATCAATATACCTTGCCTCTAGGCCAGCATATAATGAAACAAGACCTAGCGGACTATGTGGTTGCACTGATTAATGCATTTCTCAGGTGCATACAGAGGCATCAAGAGGAGCCAAGTGCTGCCAAAGCACCTGAAAAGTGCATTAATCAGGCCTAACTGACGGTGTTAAATGCACTGATACTCTAGAATAGTCCCTTAAACAGCAGTGCAATTGCTTTCCAAAATATCAATATAGAAAGTAAAACAGTTCAGGTTCTGGTGTGGTTAGCTGAGTCATAGCATTCTAAAAAAAGGGTTCTCTTAACCCGCAGCCTGCTCTGTTTCACAGATCACCAGCAGCAGGAGTCTGTCACCCACCTAGCACGAGAACTTCACCTGTGATTGGGAAAATTTTAACGTCCACATTTAGTTACAAAATTAAATACATTTTGCCTCCTAAGCCCAATTTAGGGACAGTTTGTTTGTGCGTGTGTGTTTGTTTTTAGTTCAAAAGCAAACAGGAAAATTCCAACTCAAAAGTGAAGCAAGAGCTAATGAACCTACACTGACAGGGAGAGGGGAGCAGAACCAGAACAAGTTCAAGTGCCAAAGAATTTACACAAAAAACAAAAACAAAAAAGAATGTCTCCCAGTCAGTTTAACAGTGGGAGACTTCATTGCAGCCATCCGGTGCCAGACAGCTTCCGAATGAATGGGGAAAATGTAAACAGAGGTAGGCTCCCATCTCCCCAGGGGCATTCCCCAGGGCTCTTAGAATATTAGAAATGGGGAGAGTTAAGTTTTAACCCAGATCCTAACTAAAAAACAAGTATCCTATACTATGTTGCATGTAGATTACTTATTTTAATTAAACCAAAAATTAATTTCTTCATCAATAAATAGCTGTGCTATTCCTTGGACATTGAGATAAGACGTTTAAAGCTGCACATACAGGAAACTACAGCTAGTTTCTGAAGTTACCCCATAATTTGATTTGTAAAAGGATATTTCTTTTTGGGAGATTTACTTAATAGCTACATCCTGACTCCTATTCATTTTTTCAGGAACACCCTGCTGATATGGTGAGTTTAGGTTTTCTGGCCTTTATGCCACTTAAAACTAGCTGCTAGAATAAGTCCAAAAATAAAGGACAAGAAACCCAACATATAATTCCATGGACCTCAAAAAAACCACAAAATCCTCAAAACGCATCTCTCAAAGTGATTTCAATCCAATGATCCAGGACAAAGTCAAAAGATGTAAGCTGTTCTAATCCAACGCTTTCAGCTTCTTAAAACCCAGCCTCTACTGCTAGTTGCCAGGGCCCAGCTGACACGTTCTGCAAAGAATGGCAGCAAGATTGCTCAGCAATGCCTAGCGACAAGGCTCTTCAGAGGTTTTCAAACTGACAGCTGTTTGCTTTGGGTTTATATACTACAAAAACAACTCCGGAGGTGAATAACATAAACAGCACCATGTTCCAGTCCAGGAGTTTTTATTACAATGAGTTTAGCTCTGGGCAAGCTGCCACAATCAGCACATTTTGACAGGAAACTCACTGACTATGTATTTTTTTTTAAATAGCATGCAGCATTTATGCTACTCCTGAGCAAGATACATAGAACACCTATGGCTAAATACAGCACAATTTTATCATCTCATCAAAAATTGATCTTTTTAATTTATGAAGAGTTTGCCCAATGTGATTTTACCACTCTGCAAGCTAAAAAAATAGACTAGTTTCATCCCTCAGTATAATCCCCCAAATCAATTTAAAATACATTTAAAGGTTGTGTACCTCATTAGTATCTTTTCACTGTCAAACTCCTGTTTTGGGAATATGTAGAACTGCAGCAGAAAGTGAATGGTGTACTCCTGGTAGTGGCAAAATATTTTTCAGTGGAAGGTTATTAGCAGAATATGGTTATTTCTTAGGAAATAATTGCTTGTTTCTATTCATTTCCATGGTGGCAGTAATATTGAAGCTAGACATCAAGTCATACACATATACTTCACATACTTTATTGTAATTTTAACAAATTACTTTGTGAAAAAAAAAAGAGTGCTGCCTCTTTTGAATTTTCTTATAGAAATCCCTACAATGACAGTGGCAGGAGTGAAGAAAAAGCTGCTCCTTAAAGATTGCCAAAGAACACAGGTGTGCATAAAAACAAATAGTTTGCTTGTAAGGTTCAATCAGCCCTCCATTATGTGCAGGGCCAGATTTAGGGGCAGGTGACCCAGGCAATCTGGTGTACCAGGCTTGGGGTGCTATTTTTCTTGTTAGCGACAAAAGGGAAAATAGAATTTGAAGTAAACGTTTCAGGCATCCCATATGTGGATTCATTTTTAACCAACCTCCTCTAAGGCTGCCACCTATTGTAACACTATTTAATACTGGCCCACCCAATGTTGGTGCACGGTTCAATTTCTTGATGTTAGTACATTCCAGTTATTCTTAAAATTAAAGAAGTTTCTATAATCTTAGAAGAAATGATTTTTTGATTTTTTTATATATGGCATGAATAAATAGAAATTGACAAGTCTTAGCATGCAAATTTATAATCTTATATGACAGGGATAAATTCATGCCTACAAATCATGTCAAAGTTGTGAAATGGGCTACAAATGCAATACATAATAAGGTATCCAAAAGTTTAACAAATGGAGGGTGGAAGTGCCAAAGTTGCTTCTCACCTTCGGTGCCATTTGTTCTAGGTCTGGCCCTGATTATGTGTCTTACGTATCTTGAAAACTCATGTAGTACACGTACACAGGCTTGAACAGGAGCTGTTTTTTCTAAGATATTCAGCAACACAAGCCACACAGAGGGCAAGACGGAGCTGTTAAAAGATGCTGAAAGTACCAGCTTCTGTATCTTTAAAGTGTGGGCAGCCTTCCCAGGGCGCAAGAAATTAAAAAGTCACAGAATGCAGAGGCATTTTTACAGCTGCTCTTATCAACTGAATTTCAATCTGAGCTGCTCCTTTCAGAGTAGTTTCAGAATCCTGCCACTGAAGATGCTATTCCACCCTGCTACTGCCACCTGTTCTCTCTTCATTTCCTCTCCCAACTCCGTGTTGCTGAAGATGAAAAAACACCCAAGTCAAGCCAAACAAGCATTTGTGGATATACCAAAGCATTGCAAACCCCAGCATGAACCGCCCTCCGCATAGTGTGCTGAAGGTGCATTCAAGAAGTGAGGAGGGATGGAATTTCCCCTGAAGAGAAAGGCTTCTCTCCAAATGCTCTTGCCTGTGTTATTCTACCACTTCTCCTTACTTCATCTGGCCTACGTATAACTGCACTTGCTTGTTTCCTCAAGCCACTACCCCAGACATCCAATTGTGTGGAGGTGACAAATGCACATGTGTTATGTGACATGCTTTTTTCACAGAAACAAGGAAGAAACCAGACAAAAAATACCTTCCTGCAATCCACTATGCAGCCTCTGTCTCAGGCAGTGCCTCCCAGCAATGCAACCTACAGCTCTGACAATGCACCTCAATTCCCCTACACTCCAACCCCGACAGCACCGCCAGTGCACCCCAGCCAGTCCGCAGCCCCAGCTGTGCCAGGAAACCCCAGCCGGGCCAGGGAACCCCAGCCCCCTGCACTTGGCAGCTGTCAGTGGTCCAGTGACCCCCAACTCTCTTTCACCCCAAGCTCTGCGGGTGCACCCCAACCAACCGGCACCCCCACACTATTTCACTGTACCATAGCTGCCGTTCACTTCAGGCATTGGCGGGGAATTGGGTTCCAGGCCCAACTACTGCCACCACCATTCAGTCTAAGTACACTGAACACTTAATATACTGATTGCACAAGGAGCGTATCCAAATAATTCCTACTGGCTACCAACTACTCCAAAGAAACAGAGGGTGGGAACCACAAACAAGCCTTTTTTTTCTTTTTTGTCCTTTAACACAGTCTTAGATGGAATCCTGTGGGTGAGAGTGAATGGGCTGCAAAAGGAGGGGAAAAGCTGGAACATTTCCAGAGGTATAGTTCTGGCAAAGTAAGGGTATGTGTGCTGATGAGGCATATTGGAGCATTGCTGAAAGAGAGCAGAGTTTAGACTGCATGAGCAAACTTACCTATGCCTTTCCTAGTTTTCGGAAGTTTGAGTTTGTCTCAACTCAACGCTCTGCAGGGGGACGACATAGGTGTCAGTATAGATCAAAGTCTTAAATGTCTAAGTGTGTAGTCAGATGTTCAAACTTCATGAAAACTAGTGATATGGTACTTGTATTGTTTTCACTTATCTGCTCTTATTATAATGTAATGTAACAGCAAACATTTACATTGTGTATACCCATGTAACTTAATAACCCTTCAAAGGAATCTTGTGAATGCTAATGAAGGATTTAAGGACTTGATTTGAAATTAGCATTTTCTGTTAAAGTCGCCATTATGTAAGATGGTTGGAGGTCAAAAGACTAAGTGCATTCCTCACTCGTTGTCATCAAAGGAAAAATCCACGTGGGTAGAGACACAGTCAGCTTGCTTTCTGTGTGAAGATACTATAAATATGGATTCAAAGAAAGATCCTTTATCCCTGCACTGTTTGGATTCTAACAGGGCAAAATAACTGAATGAGAAGACAGAGATCCCCAGAGTTATTCTGGGTAGCCCTGAGAGACTTCTGGGAAACTGGTAGATTGCTACAGCTCTGCTACTATTTGGAATTATAGACTGTGACTTACCTGCATATATATTTTACCTGCTTTAACATCCCAATAACTCTTACTTCCATTTTCTTAGTTAATAAACTTATACTTAGTTTAACTATAGAATTGGTTGCCAGTGTTGTCTTTGGTTTAAAATCTAGAGTACCAATTGACCTGGGTAAGTGATAGGTCTCTTGGGAACAGGAGAAACTGATGTGATTAGATTTTTGGTTTAAGTGACCTTTTATCACAAAGTTCAGTTTGTCTGGGTGGCAAGACAGACTGGAGAGTCTCTGGGGACTGTCTGTGACTCCTTGGTAAGACTGGTATAGTGATCCAGGAGTTCACATTTGGTACTGGCTTGCTGAAATCCAATTATAGAACATAGCACCAGTTTGGGGTGTCTGCCTGTTTTCTGACAGTCTGCCTTGAGACACGCACTCCCAGTATAAGCCACTCTAGTGTGACACCATCCTCTAATCAAACAAACTTCCAGATGCAATCATTGTTCAGGTAGGTCAAACTATCCAACTATGAAGGTTTATATGGTTTTACATTTTTGGTAATTGCCATAGTTTTTTTTTTTTTTTTAAGTGTCATGACAGACCCCACACAGAGCAAGATAAACATCCACCTGAGTAAGCAAAAAAAATTCAGGACTTAAAAGTCACACAAGCTTGGCTTTCATGGGGCAGGTAGATATATAAATTGACACTGTTCCACAAATCTCAAGACAGTTGAAAACTCTGCCTTGTTATCCTTCTGTCTTGGAAGGTGAAGGTATTGTGCCTAACTCCAACTCTGAGACTAACTCTCTCAGTATAGGACCTTTGCAACAAAAGAAAAACTGCCAATTCTCCCTAGAGTGGTTGGAACAGAACAGACATCCACTAGGAACAAGTGGACCTAGTGAGCTCTTATCTTCTGGCCTAAACCAGATTTGACCTATATTTACAAAAGGTGAAAGGATGAATTACTGTTTAATATTTGTTGCATTATTATGCAATGCATGGAAAAGTTAGGTCCTTTCATAAAATGCAGCATTGTAAAATGTTCAAGAAAGTTCTATCAATGCTAAAATTACAAACGTTTTAGAAAGTGTAGCTCTTGTACCTGACTAAAAGCTACATTTCTTATAACTACCTTAGCATATAAAACTAATTAACTCAGTTATTTTACATTAAAACTAAGACACATGGGAAAGTTTATTAATAAATTGCATGTCTGCAAAATGCCTTTTTGTTTAAAACTAACACATTTTCAGAAACGCCAAATGTTTTCTTTTAACATCTAGAAGTGTTTTTGAAAATTGAGAAGCTTTTTTAACAAAATTTTACCAATCACTTTTCTTCTTCACTAATGTGTTTCAAGATAGAGCAAAATCAGCTTTTAAAGAGAGTATATGCTTAAAAACAAAGCTTTTGATACGGTCTCCCACAATATTCTTATGAGCAAGTTAAAGTATGGGTTGGATGAATAGACTATAAGGTGGTTAGAAAGCTGGCTAGATCATTGGGCTCAACAGGTAGTGATCAACGGCTTGATGTCTAGCTGGCAGCTCGTAACAAGTGGGGTGCCCCATGGGTCAGTGCTGTGGCTGGTTTTGTTCAATATCTTCATTAATGATCTGGAGGATGTGGTGGATTGCATTCTCAGCAAGTCTGAAGATGACACTAAGCTGGGGGGAGTGGTAGATACATTGGAGGGTAGGGATAGGATACAGAGTGACCCAGACAAATTGGAGGAGTGGGCCAAAAAATATCTGATGAGATTAAACAAGGACAGATGCAGAGTTCTGCGTTTAGGATGGAAGAATCCCATGCACCGCTATAGACTGGGGGCCAACTGACTAGGTAGCAGTTCTGCAGAAAAGGACCTGGGGGTTACAAGGGACAAGAAGCTGGATACGAGTCAACAGTGTGCCCTTATTGCCAAGAAGGCTAACAGCATATTGGACTGCATTAGTAGGAGCATTGCTAGCAGATGGACGGAAGTGATTATTCCCCTCTATTCGGCACTGGTGGGGCCACAGTTGGAGTATGTGTGTCCAGTATTGGACACCCCACTACAGAAAGAACGTGGAAAACGTGGTGCTGGGTGAATTGCCTGTTGGGGAGGCTAGCCTAGCATGGCCCTGCCCCTTCTGCCTGATGCCCGCCCCGCTCACTACCTCCCTCACCAGTGCCAGGAGATGCCCTCCTACTGCAGCTTTCTGGAGGAGCCCCACTCCAGAGCCAGGCCAGTGCCACCCCGAGTCCTGACAGGGCAGCCTCAGCAGCCCTGAATCCCGGTCAGCAGCCCCAGCACTAGCCAGGCAGCCCGAGCCATAACACTGGCCAGGGGGCCTGAGCCGTGCATGGCCCTGGCCAGCTGCACCAGCCGCCCCAGAGCACCGGTCAGGCAGCCCTCGCGGCTGCCCCAAATCCCCACTGGGCAGAGTCTCCGCCAGGCAGCTCCAATGCCCATCAGCTCCAGCCACCCAAAATCCCCGCTGGGCAGCCGCAGGTCCCAGCCAGCAGCCCCAGAACCCCAGTTGGGCGGGTGGCCCGGGCACAGGTCTGACTCATCACCCTGCAACTCCACTGCGCTCGGGGGAGGCTGAGAATAGGAAGCTGCTGCAGTGCCCCAGCAATGCAACAGGAGGCGGTAGAGCTTCAGGGTGGAACCTGGCTATTCGGGAACGCTGCGCTTCCCCCCACTTCCAACACCCAGTGCCCATGATTAGCAGGGCGGTGAAACTCGGGATGGGTCACCTGGAGAGGTGACGGAATCTCTATCCTTAGTGGTTTTCAAGGCGTGGCTTAACAAAGCCCTGACTGGGATGATTTAGCTGGGGTTGGTCCTGCTTTGAATATTTGGTTGTCCTAGATGACCTGCTGAGGGCCCTTCCAACCCTAATCTTCTATGAGTCGACGAAAAGAGCATTTTAACTTTTAAACTTCACCAGAGCAGCAGTACAGACTGCCAATACATTATGCACGTCATATGTTAAGAGCTAGCTGTAGGCTACTTCCACACAAAATATTGCTATAAATTATTAAAGCCCATGCAAGCCTCTGTCAAGTTTCCTATTTAATGTTGCAAAATTATAAGCTACTAGCATGAAACATTTTACATGCTGCTCACCGTGAACACAAAAACAACGAATTGCACCAGTCAAAATCAAGGTAAGCCTATGCAGGCTCTTACTGCAAGTCTGTAAGATAATTGTAATTAGAATATGCTGACTTCCGGCTATTCTCAAAATCACTTTTGAAACTCCATACACATGTATCGTACCTTTTATTTCTCTCCACAGAGAAATTAAATTATTTACCAGCCATTGTGCTACTGATTTTTTTTTTTAATTGCATAGGATAAAACTACACTTAATTTTTTTTCCTATTTTGCTGCACCATTCTGTCTACATAGTGCAGACAGCAAAATTTGTAAATAAAAATAACTAAAGTGAATTAAAAATTTATAAAAAACCAAACAAGTATAGGTTAAGTTAGCATACTAATGTTAATTCACTACACTATTTTCAAATTAGTTATTTTTTTCCTGGTTAAATTCTTCATGCAAAGTACCATAAAAACATCCACGATGAAAAATGTAAGAAGTGCATTTACCCTATCAACATAAATCCCATTATTTATACTATGGGTGGGATTTTCAAAAGTCTTCAGTGTTGGCCTAACTCTGCTCCCTGAAGTCTGAAGCACTTAAGTCAGTGGTAAACTTCCTATTTACTCCAATGGAAGCAGAGTTAAGTCAACAGAGAGTGCTTTGGAACCTCCCCCCCAAGTAAGCTAGAACCCCACACACATTTACAGCCAGCTCTCTAGTGAAAAGAATGTTGAGTCTCAGCAAACACCCTCGTCTATGCATATTTTGCAGTTTGTCCTGCAGCACAAACTCATTGTGTCACATGATTATGAAGAATCACAGTGTTGAAGGAGAACTCATTTCTAGTGGGCTCAGGTTTCCAAATATTTTAATGACCTTGCAAGCCCTACTTGCAAGACACAGGATTTTTGTGGTGCAAATGAATTGTATGTGATTGCTTCATGTTTATCATGAGTGTGTCTCAACCAATTAGAATGAAGAAAAACAGAAACTGAAATACATTATACACTATATGCTACATGTAATGCATTCAGGACCTGGGGTTGCTGTAATACAAAACTCCTATAGCCATTGTATAGAAGACACTTCATAACAGAATATTTTAAGGATTCAAGAAGGGACTGGCAGGAGGAATTGCATTACACCAAAATTAACTTTTTATTCCAGCAAATTGCTTGGTAGATTAACGTCACTTAAGTCTTGATATTTATCAGTTCGGTGCAAATCAGAACGCACACTAAAGCTAAGATTTGGAAGGACTTATTTTTATTGGCGAACTATTAGGTGTTGGGAAGGGAAGAAGAGTTATTTTGTTCTGACCTAGAGGCATGGTCCAATTCCCAGCAAATTTGATTGGAGTCTCTCTTTTGACTTTAATAGACGCTAGATAGAGTTCAAGCCACAGAGTACAAAAGTTTAAGAAATGGCAACTTTGTCTGCTTCTGAAGTTGAATAAACAAGCTCGGGAAAAAAGGAAAAACGTGAAAGCATCGTCAGAAAAGTCTGGTGCATTTAAGCACATTGTGCACAGAAAAATGTGTTGTTGGAAAAGATTTAACTGCTGCCTCTTCTTTCCAGATGACAGCTATTTTATTGTTTGTTAGAGTTCCTTACAAAGCAGAGGACTACAAGTCAAACAGTAAGAACTAAGGGACTCAATATCCAGAAAGGGAGCATTTTTATACTCCCAAATATGTTAATTTATGACAAAAGTTTAACTAAATCACAAAATGGCTTGCAAAGCATACTTTCCATAATGATATTATGATCAGCTGTCACTGTACTGCACTTAACATCCATTATACAAAAAGACAGCATCTTAATTAAAATTACATCAAGTTTAATTAATTCTTTAAAATATATTGTTTAATTCAATACATTAAATATTAATTAAAACTCTTAGTGTTTGATGGCTCCATATTATCTGGACATTGCTGCTTTTCTTTAATTTGAGATAGTAATTGAGGGACCATGTTTAAAATGCATTCATTTAATTTTACAATTTTCAGTTCAGTGTAAGAGCAGGAAAGTTAATGGAATCTCTTAACTTTGTCCCCAGTTAATCAATCTAGTACTTCTAAGATATAAATTGAAGCAATGCACCAATGGTTAATTTTAAATAAATGCCTTCGGCTATGCCCGAAGTAGGAATCTGTCAGCAGCACACAGTTATTGGTGCACAAACTCACATTTCATTAATGGTATTGCTTAATTATAAACTTATCCGAAAGAAACTAAACACAAATAGAAACCAACGTTTAATTACTGAGTCTGAGAAAGAGCGAACATAAAAAGTTCTTTATGCTCATAACTCAAGCTGTTCTTATTGCATGCCATATTTTGATGATGTGTTTATAGACATATACACTGTTTACATTCTTTTTCCTCTGGGTTTCATCACTGTGTATTTCTACAATACTTTTTATTCAGCATATATGAAAGTGTTTACACAATCTTCTCATCACCTTTGTGATATAGGTAAACACCACAATTTTACAGTTAGGTATCTTTTGTTAAATGACTTGCCCAAGGTCATATAGCAAGTCAGCACCAGAAATAGAACCTAGCTCTCCTTTCCAAGCCATGCTTAATCATAGGTGTTAACTACAAGGTCACTGTCATGGTTGCAAAGCTAGCTGCACCTCCTCCCCTTTTCTAATCTCTCTGAATGCATCTTCCATCAGCTGATACGGACTCATGCTTTTCCCTGTGCCAGTATGGAAGCCTGAAATTTCCCACTCTTAGAGTAGGCCATGGGCTTACCCACCAGGTCTGACTGGGTTCAGTATCTGTGACTCTTCCCTTCAGATGCTTGAGATCAGTGGTGTATACAGCAAGAAGAAAGCCTTCTTCAAACCAAAGTATTGTTTATTTTAACAGCTGGAACAACTGTTACAGGAAAAAAGGGATTTTATTTTACCTAAAGGTTTCACTATTCCCTGATGGTGACTGAAGCTGGTGTAAATTTCACAGATATCACCAGCAGGTGTCTGTCTCAGAGTCTGGTTGCTTCAGACAACTCTCCCTTCATGAGATGTGTTCTTCTTCATAACTGACACAGTTCTTTGAATATCCAGTATGCATAGACCTTTTCCTTTACAGGCATTGTCTTTGACAACCCACAAGTGTTTACAGAAATTCCTTACACCCTCTCCCCCACTCAACTAAAATAATCATAAAGTAAAAATCCCAATAAACTAGTCAACATACAGTGGGATTGCTTGTGTAAGAAAGTGCTCACCACAATACTGCCTTTAGTCTATTTTGGGAGGGACGTATCTTGCATGTGTGTATGAACCTCTGCTGTGCTATGCAAAGGCCTGTATTTGCAATCCTTACTCCAGCTGAGTAGTGCCTTACTCCACAGCAGATGCTATTGACAAGAATGGCAGTACCTGTGGAGTAAGGTACGTCTTTAGGAGAAAAGGGAGCCACAATCCCTCACTTTCACGTGATGGAAAGAAAATGAACCTCTCTTTTGCTCCCACAATGTTAACACTTCTCTCTGAACTTGTCAGAACTATCTGGTGTGGGAGCACATGGGATAGAGCAGACAAGACCAGAGAGGCATTTCTCAGAATGGATAACGCTGGGCGTACACAGCGTCATGGAGAGGCTTTTCCCTACAAACTCCTGAAGATAAATTTTATCCCTAATATAAAGAGAGGGTGGGTCCAAGATAGGGGATGGCATAGATTATCCTCTGTAACCCTAAAATCAGGCACAAAAGACAGAGGGGAAAGAGATACGGAGCGTCAAACATTACCTTCAAGTATCCACCAGGCAAGAGTCTCTTGCCATACTCTCCATGACGTTAGAGATATGCTACACTTCTGAGAACCCTCTCTGAGGCCAGTCCCTCTACCCTGCACATTCTAGGCACCCATCTCCCTCACCTACAGAACTTGTGATGCACATGATCATAATAAAATGACTGTCACAAAGGAGTTTCCTCCTGATTCTTCTGTTCTGGTATTGAGGTGCAATGCACCTGATTGAATGGGACATGCAGAGAGGTCCCCTATTACATCTGGATGGCTGAAGTAACAAGATGAGGTGGGTGAACAAGTGTGATCCTACACACCTCTGTATTCACATACAACACACTATTGTAATACTCTTTGTACAAAATATGCCTTGGGAGGTATCATTTAAAAACTAATAACTCGTTGGTCAATGATATAGTGATATGTATGTAGCAACATTATACATAAAGCTACTAATTCCTCCTATATGATGTTACTAGCACATGTTCAAGACCAGACAGCCTTCCTTAGATAAAGTTGTTAAACTTTTCTATCCTAAACAAAGGAACATGGGATTACCTGAATTGACATACAAGCAGTAATCAGGGACATCCAACCAACAGAGGGAGAAGACTGCATGGAATAGAATAATTTGCATTTTCACAAAAATCAGTGGGGGAAGAAAACACAATGGCCCTTCCTTCACCACCAGACTCCATGTCACCTTCCTTACAGTTTGCATAAACTTTACTTTGACAGAAAACTTTCAGAAGAATCCATTTGAAAAGTTCACTGGACTATACCAGAAAGTGGCAGAGAACCACAAATTGTCTCTCTTTCTCATGAGAAAACAAAGGAACTAGCCCTTTGGGCTTCTAGAAGAGATCCTGACCCGGGGGGGGGAGGGGAATGGTCAGTCGTATTGTGGGAAAACTGCGGATGAGAAAAGCTGTCTTCAACAAAACCTGTACCTTGCTAGATTAAGTTTTAGCCTTTTAGATGTGTGTTTTCACTTATTTACTCGTAACCATTTCTAACTTTATCACTTATACATGAATTCACTTAATATCTTAACTGAACAAACAGTGTTGTGTTTGAATCAAAGTGTTCATTAATTCAAGTCAAAGAGATAAAGCTGTTGGGTTGGGTTTCGTCTCTTTAAGGGAGCAAAGAGACTTTATTAATCCTCTGAATGTTGCAAGAGAGAGCTGGACATTACAGAGCACATGGGTTGGATCAAGTTTGGGACCGGGGAGTGTTTCAGGGTCACCTGCTAACATTAGCCAAGTCTGGTAAGACAAAGTGTCCCCAAAGGCTGTTTATAGATTCAGACTTTCAGGTCAGAACAGACCACCATGATCATCTAGTCTGGCCTCCTGCACATTGCAAACCACAGAAATTCACCCACCCAGTCCTGTAAGAGACTCCTAGCCTCCAGCTGAGTATTGAAGTCCTCAAATTACAGAAGATCCAACATTTACATTAGTTGAAACCTGCAAGTGACCCATAGCGCATGCTGCAGAGGAAGGCAAAAAAGCCCCAGGGTCTCTGCCAGTCTGACCTGGTGGGAAATTCCTTCCGGATGCCAAATATGGCAATCAGTTAGCCCCTGAGCTAAGACCCACATGCCAGACACCAGAAAAGAATTCTCTGTAGTAGTAACGCAGAGCCCTCCCCATCTAGTGTCCAATCACAAACCATTGGAGAGATTTGCTGCTAGCAGTTGCAGATCAGCTACATGCCATTTTAGGCAGTCTCATCGTACCATCCCCTCCATAAGCTTATCAAGCTCAGTCTTGAAGCCAGCTAGTTTTTTTCCTCCACTTCTCCTCTTGGAAGGCTATTCCAGAACTTAACTCTTCTGATGATTAGAAACATCCACCTAATTTCAAGCCTAAACCCGTTAACAGACAGTTTATATGGGATGGTGCAGGGCATGACATTCAAATACTTTTTCCATGTAAAGCATCAAAATACCCTGCTGCATTTAAAGTGGCTGAATCAGAGCTGTACAGCATGCGGAACATGGAGTGCCTGCTGGTTATTGGCTTTGTGTTTCCCAGGCAGGAAGCCACAAGCAGCAGAAGCATTTTGGGGCATTCAGGGTTACAATATAAGCAGTGACACAACCTCTCATTGGCCTGAATTGTGCTCCAAAATGTGACACCAGAGTAAAAATTGACCCCTGTGCTTTTAGGGGCCATCCTAAGGCCCTTATTTTACGACTAGTCTCAATGGTTAGTTCACAGAAGGGATTCAGGTCATCATTCAGCTCTAACACACATATGGTTAGATACAGCTGCCTCTTAACAGCCAAAGAAAAAGAGAAAAGGGAACTAAATGCCCTAAGACAGACTCAGTCAGGACACCAAGATCATCGGGAATTGGGTACAGCAGAGGCAGTGCAAGGAGTGGCATTAAAAGTCTTTTTCCAGGTAAAGCATCTAAATAACCTGTAAAAACAACAGAAAAATTGGGACAAAAAGGGCAGAATGAACCCCACTGAGATGAGAGCTGGAAGGGTACAGGAAGCAAGGCTGCTCTTGGATTGTGAGATCAGTCAAAGTGATCTTGACCTAACTGGCCAGAAGTAGTTCATAGTGGGTGTAACCCGTCCGTGCCCAGGGTAGCCCACTGATAATGCCAGGGTCAGGGCAGGCTGTAAAAGGAGAGCAGATTCTCCCAGCACTGGTGGGTGACACTGTAGTAAGACTTCCCACAAACAGCCACAAACAGTGCTTCTGATTCCCCCACACTGGTTATCAAGAAGCCACTGTGCAAATACACACAGCCCCCTTTACTGCATTTCAGTCTCTGGCTCCCAAACTGACACTAGGTCCAGTAAAAAGACCAGTTATTTAAACTCTATGCTCTTTACTAAAAGATTCCCTCTGATCCCAAAGGATCAGCAACAGTACCAGTTCACTATAAGTTTGGATCTTACCCAAAATACCACGCTGCCAGCCAATCCTTTTGTAACTAAAACTAAAGGATTATTAATAAAAGAAGAACAAACAATATGAGAAGTGTTAAAGGCTTAAAGCAATCAGATCATACAAATGATTTAAAAGTCCATATACATCAGGTTTCTAGAACAATTGTGGAGTTGTATAGTTCCTCTGGTATACATCCAGTACCTGGATGGGTCTAAGTCCTTCAGTTCAGTTGCAAAGTGTGTTGATCCAGAGGTGTGTCCGCAGCTGGACAGGAACAAGGAACAAGACAAAGACCAAATGGTTTCTGTGGTTTGATCTTATATACCCTCTGTACTGGCCATGTGGCTTGTGGAATTTTACAGGAACCAAAATGGAGTCCATAGTCACATGGGCCAATCCTGGTAACTCTTCAGGTATGCCTTTAGTTTCTTCCTGGGCCTCTGGCCTCTGTAAAGGTCTTGATGGGCCATTAAGCAAGCTATTGTCCTGTGGCCTCTTTGTCTGGAGTGTGTCTTTTACAGCACAGTTTGAAATACAGGTATATCAAAGATCTCTATAACTTTCCTCACATATATTACACATGAACACAAATATTATCTTCTTGCTCAGCACATTATAACCTTTCTAATAGTACCTGACATGGCATGTCTTACATGAATCATTATGATTTTGACATATTAATGTCACATAACACAAATGCCCCCCCCCCTCTTAATGCAGTCCGCATGACAGTGGGTGAAAACATCAATGGGATGTGGTCAGCGCGGATGACCTCATTTCCCTTGTATGTTCATCTCTGTTTGACAGTGTCAGAAGGAGGCAGGAAAAGAGGAAGCTAAGAGGGTGATTCCCAAGCTCTGCCATGGCTTTTCCAGCTAGCTTGTACCACTATTAGAAATGGGCCCAGATTAGCTCCACACACGGAACTCATACGGTCTTCTAAAGACAGGGGGTGCTGGAGATCCATGAATCATAGAATCATAGAAGAGTTGGGTTGGAAAGGACTTCAGGAAGTCATCTAGTCCAACCCCCTGCTCAAAGCAGGACCAAAACCAACATGGTTTTGTTTCATGTCAACCTCTAATAGATAATACAGTGATAATGTTACAGCACAAAAAAGGAAAGCCTCACCAAACTACATAATCTTCCTCTTATAGGTAAGTTCAGTGAGTTTCTTGAATGTACTAAGAAGGGGATAGTACAGATGGCTGTCCACTGTCTAGCTACCCTGGATCTTTTCCCCTCTGGGTGCAGGAATGGGGTGGCTTCCAGGTCTTCCTGGCTCACGTTGACTGATGTGTCATTAGTACACATCAGATGGGGGTTAAGCACCAAAGTTTAAATCCAAATTTAAAACAACCAAGAGTAAATATGCATCTGGATCCAGGGTTGGGGTGTAACAGAGATCAGTATCTCCCCATCACAGTGTTTCTTCCTCATCTGTCTCTTTCCTTCTTGCTCGTTTCTTCTCCAGTTTTCTTCTCCGAAAACCTTATGATTCTTTTGCGCCTGCTTCAGACTTGTGCAGTATCAGTAGGGCATCACACTGGAGATGGTGTCATCTTTGCATTATGCATTTTATGCCCCCTATCCCTGAGGCTCAGGCAGGGAGAGGGAGAGGCTCTGGCATGATCAGCACCAAGCTACAGTTGCATATTTTAGCTTTAATAAAGACATTTCATTCCACAGGTATCACAGTACATAAAGCATCCACAATCCATGCACAGAAAGAAGGCGTGAGATGGAGAGACAAAGAAAAAAGAAAAAGAAAAGCCAGACATTACAGACCATCAGGGAAGCCCATGTGGCAGTTCAGAGTCTATCTCACACACAAATATACCTTGCAGAGAAGATTCACGTATTGAGGGCCATGTTGTGAATCCCTTAGTCACCCAAGTAGAACCACAGACACCCAGAGCATTGCTTGTGTGACAAAGAATACACCATAGCAAGTAACTTCACCCCCAAATGGACAAGGGGCCAGACTGCGACCAACATGACTTTCTTATGCACATTTGCAGTATCATATTAAGCCCAGCATGTGACACCCTTACTCCAGCTGAGCAGTGAGTTACTCTACAGCAGGTGCTATTGATATGAATGACATTACTTGATGATTAAAGTACTACTCGAGATGAATAAGGGTGGAACAATCCCTTGCCTCCATGACCTGAACAGAAAATGAACCTCCATTTTGCTACCAAATATTAACACTCATCTCTCTGTAGATAAGATCATAAATACAACCTAATCTCAGGCTTCAGCAAACAGGGGCTAGGAAGAAATCTTTTCTCTTTTAGTTCAAAATGGGCTAGAGGAATTGTTTGTTTCTCCATCTTCCTCTCAAGCATCAGATATTGGCCACTCCTGGGAGCAGGACACTAGACTAGGTGGGATGGGACTAATGGTCTGATGCAGATCAGCAAATCCAATGGTCCCAGATGGTTAGCTGTGTCACTCTTGCTCTTGTGCTCAGGGTTAAACTGATTGCCAGATTGGTGGTCAGGAAGGAATTTTCCTCTGGGTCAGACTGGCCAAGATCTTGGAGATTTTTTGCCTTCCTCTGCAACATCAAGCAAGGGCTGCTGCTATGATCATTTGGTCCATCTCATTCAAATGATTTCCCACCATTACAAGGGCCACAGTCATTGGTGGCACCTCTGTCCTTCCTATTTCCCACCTGTGGCTGAGAATACTTTACTCTTCTGAAGACTGAGTTTAACAACACAACCAGCTCTGAACTGATTCACTGCTGTGGATTCAGTTCAATAAAATCAGGTTAGACAGATTACAAAGTCCATTATATTGGGCTCCGCATGTGTAAAAAAAGCGTTTTCAGACGCTACAATGACATGCAGGAGTCAGAGTGGTGATGTCGTCTATCTTGTCACAGGCTGTCACAGAAAAGGGCTGGCAAAGGTTCCTCTGAACTGCGGAACAAGCAGTGAATAGTTGGAAGAAATGGCTGGACTGAATGCATGTTGAATCACAGGAAAGGAAACCACGTATGACACATAGACCTACCCAAGAGGGTAGATCACAAACCCCAAAGTCAGTAACTATCACCAATACACAGGCTTAACAACTCAGTCTATATTTCTTCAAAATCCTAACAATAATAGATATCTTCATCTATTAATGCATCAAGACATCTTTTTTGGCCCATCCACAAAGGATTTTCTCTGTAATTGTACTAATCAGTCTCTCTCTCAAATACATACACCCATCCTTCCACCGCCTCCCTGAGCTAAAGTAGGCACATAACCTAGGCACCTCACTGTTAAAAAGAAACGTACCAATCTTCAACCAATTGCTATATATTTTATTTATTACTCTAATCTGCTTTTGGTTGATCTGCATGATAGCAAAAACGCTTCATAAAGGTTGGCTGTAACTTCTGCATATAAATAAAATGTAAAACAAAAACATTTAAACAAATGGTCCCGACAGAACAGATTGTATCCCAAATCTTGATTATAACAGTGCAGAAGGCAGTCTAAGTGGCAGTTTAATATAGTTGGAGTCTAGCCTGCTACTTTCATCAGACATTAGCAATGTATTGGAGTCCATGTGTGTTATGCCAACACCCACATTACGGAATAGCTGTTGGCATTCTTCTCTGGTGTTTCAACAATGATGCTGCTATTTCTCTACTAAAGTAAGGGCTGCTATCGGAACTGATACCCTATAAAAAGGAAGAGAAATATAAACCAAAACAGAAAGCTTATTCAATAAATAAAGAGAAGGAAAACAGAGCTAGTGGACATTACACCTCTTTCAGAAATTGACAAAATTAAAAGCTCATATTTATACTAGTGAAAGGACCTAATATAAAATCGGGATTTCCAGAAACTATTTTATGGATATTTATATTGCCTCATATCACATTAATACTCTCATTTAATCTAAAAGCAACATTTTAAAAATAAAAATAATGAAGAACTGGATGATTTTAATAATTAGCAATCAATTACAGAATTTCTCCCTTCTAAACTGCTTGGTCACATTAGACTCAGGTCAGTAATAATCTAAAGTGATCAGTCAATGACTGTTTAGAAGCCCTATGGGAAATTAGCTGATAGCTTCAGTCCTAGGTGACAGGTGCCCACATCAATTAACATCTTTCTTGAAATTCTAACAAGTCAAAGACTGAATATCTGCAAACCTCCTGCTTCTATCCACAATTCTGCTTGCTCTGCAAGGAGTGGAAATAACCTATTTTCTGTAGATTGTAAAATGAAAAAGAATACTAGAAATGGGATCTGAGGTAAGAAAAAAAACACATAGGATAGAGCATTTCTATTTTTCCAGAGTCAAAGAAAATGGGATCTGAGCTAAGAAAAGGCACATAGGATAGAGCATTTCTATATTTCCAGGGTCACAATCTGAGAATTTTTGTTCTAAATCTGATCTTTAAGGATTTAGTTGGGGGATTCCTCAAATAAAAGTCTGCCAGCACAGGGAACAGCAAATAAACTCGTGCAGAAAGATTCTCTGTGAGAAGATTTTATCCAAGAGATTGTATGATTGATTATAGGCCTACCCAGATAGAGGAAGAAATACTGAAGAGAGATTTGAGTGGTTCCATACAAATATCAAATAAGGGAAGACTGCTCACCAGTAAATCCTCATTCTGTTTAGTATAGTCCTCTTCTCCCTCTGTATTCAGGAACAATCTTTACAGAAAAGCATTATGGCTCTGGTCAGAGGAAGTTCATACGCCCCTAGATTACCGACTTCCTCACCATGAGAAAATTCCAAAACAAAAAATAGAAGAGGAACTTTGGGGGGAAAAATACTCCAAGCTGCACTCCTCAATGAAAAAAGGGAGGATGTTGGATGGGAGAAGAGGACTATGACAAACAAGATGAGTAATGAATAATCTGCTCTTGCCACACATCCCTCTTCTGCCACCCTAACAACATCGCTATCAGACAGCAGATGTAGAAAGCAGTGTTATTCCAAAGGAGAACTTTACCTGTAAATGGAGATTAGGCAACCACCTACCCAAACTGGGAGAGTCTACAGAAAAAGACAGGAGCAGATATGCAGAAGCGAGAGAGAAAAAGTATACAGTGACTACCAGGTAATCGATTTACATATAAAAAAACAGCTCTCTCAACCCTTCAAAACCAATATATTGCTACTGAATTATGCTCACTAACTAATGTGACTGCTGAAGATAGATGGCGGTTTAAAAGGACTTCAGAGAAACCTGACATAACAGACACAGATGTAGCCAGATTGTCTTGTCCCAAGAGTATTTTTCCGGTTATAACAGTGTGAGTCAAAGAGAAAACCAAATTATTCAACCATTTCTAATAATATGTATCTAGAGTGTACTGGATCACTTGTTCTTGTCTTTCAAAGCACTGCAAGACAATTTCCACTGCATCAAAGGCCTCAGTATGTAAAGGCATATCGACTTGTTCTTCATTGACATCACTTGTGTTATGTGATTCTCCCCCCCCCCCAACCTCCTTTGGGAAAAATGGTTCATATAACTGGTCATTTGCAAATAGCTATTCTTAGAATTGAGGTTTTACTGCAGTATTTTTCTATCTGTAGATCTCAAAGCACTTTACAAAGGAAATTATCATTCAACCAGCAGGGAAATAGATACAGAGGGGTGAAATCCCAGCTCCACTGAAGTCAACTGGAGTTTTGCCATTGATTTAAATGGAGCCACTATTTCACCCAGAGTTTAAATGACTCGTGCAAGGTCACACAGCAAGTCAGTGCAAAGCTCAGAATATAACCCAAGTCTCCTGACTCCTAGTCTGGTGATCTACTCAGCTGGATAATACTCTTCTATGGAGCATGGTACTATTTTATATATTATGGGGCAGATCAGATATGCTATGCTGTTGGACATTTGTCCTCTAATGAACTTACTTGATACAACATCCAGTAGGGAATTCAAGCATGACAATATCTATGTATTTCTCGGAAAAGTCAATATGCTCTGCAGACAGAACAGAAACCATACTGAAAATAACATTAACTTTTGATGTGACGATATTTGGATGAAATTGAGATTCTCATAGATTTTTCAAGGGCACATGTCCAAATTTATGTTCCAATAATCAAATTAGGATATCACTAACACTGCTCGATGTCTTAGCAGATGACGTATTAATCTATCTCAGAAGTCCAATGGGAAGCTAGTTTTGATATGATCATGCAAATACTTTTTACAATCGCTATTTAACTAATTTCACTACAGTTTTCCATAGCATAAACTCTTAGCTAAGATTCAGTTGGATTAATTCCTTACCACTTTCATAAGCGTAGAACCAAATCATGCTTACCCTTTTTCAGATAAATGATCCCATTCACTACAGTGGGACTACTTCTTAGAAGAAGGCAGGCAGGATTTGGTTCACAGATTTCCTTAATTAACACTAAAAAGCCCTAGAAGTCTGCACTGTAACCTAGCGATTAAATATTATTTTAATATTTCCATTTCTAGTTCTTTTGTTAATTCTTAAATTTCATAAATGCAAATGTTCACCAACAAATTTTAAAATACCATGTAGAATAGCACCCATTAATTTTTACTTTGAAACCAATCGCAACATTTATGATAGATGTCAACAAACACTGCAAAATTGTCCGAGTATCAAAAAAGATAAGATCAGTATAAAAGATCACTTTTAAACATCAGGAATTTATCATATTAAGCTACTGTAGATAAGAAATCACCTGTCTATCTCCTAGCCTTGAAAATGAACATCTAGTGGGAAAATTTTCAATGTGATACACAAGTTAATGTTAAATCATAGAGCTACCAAGTAAACTTCACATACAAGCTACGACAATACAAATATAAAAAACTAATTTGGATGACCAATACAACTTTCATGAAATATGATGGAAGTACAATAATTATAGCCTCACAGGAACCCCTACCTGCAAACACCAACCTAGCTGGCCAATCTATAGACATACTTAACAAGAATTTAAAATTAAAATGTTTATATGAAAGGATAAATCTATTTTTATCAGCATGAAAGTAGAAGCTTCATAATCGTCGTCTTCCATCCATTTTAACATCTGCCTATCAGACCAAAATATGTTAAAATAGGTATTTTATTCCCAGACTACGTTCAACTGGCTTCTCAAAATTATATTTAGTGTTGTTTTATAAAAACTAATTGTCTGAATTAATAAGAAAAAATATGATCAAACATGGAAGTTGGACAGAAAATTGCATATTCTTGCCTTAAAAAGATAGAGATATACTGGCAGAATGAAGTAAAAGGGTTTGTCAGGTAGATGATAAAACTTAGCAAGTTTGGTCTTCAATTCTACAGCAACACTGTGCCGTGACACAATTTTCATCTCTACTAACGATATCGCAAGCTACACTTCAATGCTTATGACTGCCAGTATTATTAAAGCCTACATCGTTACCAGCTCCCTCAGCCAGTGTCAAATTAATATTCAGAGTTTGACTGAAAAGAACTTTCCAGTTATTCTGCTGAAGTTTGTGCACAGGACAAATGAGTACCACAGAAAGGCAGGAATAGCTTTAACATTGTACTCAAGCTGCCACACGAAGTTCAGCACCGCAGAGTGATGTACTAAACATCTGTTGCAGAAAGACATTGTATAACGTATTCCTCTGTGAAGAGAATGGATGCTATCTGAAATGGCACAATGGCATTAGATAGGAATGCATTAAAGCCACACAATCTAAGAAATAAGCAAACTACAGTATTAACATTTTCTCATCTGTTTATCAATATTAGCATACATAAAGATAGAAATTGGGTACCTAAAAAGTGATAAAAAGTTAGCTCAGAATGTTTAGCTTTTCTGTTAACAGATTAATAAAATACTATCGTTAAGATTTCAATGCATTCAACATATAGAAAAAATAAAAATATTTTTCAAAAATATACAAAAGATTTTAAAACCAGAACTCTTTAGATAAAATGAAGATTACCAAAACCATTACTTGTGGGCATTTTTTGTTTTGTTTTGTTTTGTTTGGTGAGGGAGAGGGGGCGAATAAAATTATTTCAACTGAGACAAAGACACACCTAGCCAGTGACAAAAAAGTTACTCAGGTCACACCATCAAAAACATGGCTGTAAATGCAAGGGGTAGAGTGAAGGAGAGTATCTCTCATGGTGCCCAGGAAAGATAGAATTTTACTTCTACGAGCAAGAAGGGGTTTGGGTGCCTCAAATTTATCAACTAAAGGTGGATACCTTGAGCACAATACAGTGCTATTGCAGCATGTTCCCACTTCCCATGGTAAAGGGGATGAGTGAGAAAGGCTGGTTTTAATCAGGATGTCAGAACAGTGGGGCCTCCACATGTTCCGCAGCCTCCAAGTCGCAGGTGCCTTGTATGTTTCTCAAGACTTCACTATACATAAAACTCAGCATAGATGAGCAACACTAAGGTGAAGGTGAAAAGTGAAATTGAATATTTATACCCCTTTGGGCAACGAAAGGTAGCTAATGAAATAGATGGTAAAACTGATCTGACTATGCAGTATGTACAGGAGTTAATGGAGGTTAAAAAGCATAGTTAAAAAGTATTACCTTCATTTAAATGCCCCTAACAGATTGGAACACGAAACTATGCTAGGAACAACGAAGTGTAAATTGAAGATGAGGGCACAACGCCAATGACATCTAGATTAATACAATAATTTAAAAGGCAATCTGCAAATATAAAGCACAAAATAGCTTTTGTATAACATGCTAAATACTCCCAAACTATCAAGGTAAGAGGCACATTCAGCACTTCGGGAACATCAACCATATCATACTTCTTCCTTCTCATGTTTCCCTTAACTGGAACTCATTTCCTATGCCAAGACACATCCAGTATGGATTCCACTGATGGGATCGCCTCAACCAAGGAGCTCAAACAGAGCATGGACAGCGAACCTGACGTGTGAATGTCTGGTATTTAATTACACCACATAGCTTTGAATAGGTTTTCTTTAAAATAATGCATCTAAATTATGGACTAAAATTTACACGAAGGAGACAAATTCTTAAACCCCAAAGCATTTTACTAACTGTACAAAGGAATACTACCACAACTTAATTAGCTGTAAACTGCCCTTAGTATTAAGTGATCCTTAGTGAAACCCTATGCGAAGTTTAGTGCTAAATGAATTTTTTGCAGGTCACTTATGAATCATTGAAACAATGGATGGAAAATACCAATAGCTCACCTTAACTGTAGGAGAGACATATACGTGTGTGTATATTCTCTGAAAGATTAACATTTTCTCCAAGTAGGGATAAGAACTACATTCTAACATATTAGTCTATGATGAAGCTCACCCAATGTGCATAAAGTAGGTTTGTTTACTTCTGGTAAAAGAATCATACACCTGCTCTTTCCCCTTTATTCAAATTCTCTTGGTAATTATTAACCAGGCCAAAATGAAATGGCCCCCTTCATTAATAAAGAGAGATTTGAAGAGATGACCTGAAGCCCAAGAAAATATTAGTCCAATTTATTACATTTTGATAAAACAATTACAGATAAAACAATTAATACCACCCACAATATTCTGACAAACTGCAAATGTATATACCCCTATATCTGGCACAAAGCCAGATATGAAAATTAATAAAGAAGTATAGCAACAAAAGAGGTATTAATCTATTTTAGTACTTTGGAGGAATTAAAACAGTCCAAGCAAATTATTTGCACATTATGCTACTTCGGAATTTGTAAGCGACAATTTCGCAGGCGATATCACAACAGAAAAGATGGATACCTAATTACACACACAAAAAGAAAGTATGCTTGAAACATGGGACAGATGGCTTGGTTTTGGATTCTTGTAAATGCAGCAACCCCCCTTTTGAAAGTTGTGTTGTGGTCTTATTCTAATGGGTCTTTTAACTTGTTTGTATGCATCTGTCACCACATTCTGTGAGCTATCTGGCTGCTGAGTAAAAAATGTACAGCTTCTGAGAGATGAGCAAATCTTGCTCATCCATCATACTAATGTTCTAAATTGGGACCTGGCCATTTTCTCATTAAGAAAAATTCAGAGCATGATATTGTTTTATTGCTCAGCAATCAACAAGAACAAAAAGGAAGCCTGAAAAAAAATGAAGAGATACATCTACATCAAAAAAGGTTATAGCTGTATTGGTGTGCTATATTCTGCTAAGATTCTTCTTTGTCTGGATAAATGTGTCAATGGTTAAAGATTGCTTCATGTAGCAGCTGGATAACCATGATCTTCAGTAACTATAAATCAGTATAATGGCTAGTATTTCACTGCTTGTGCATGGGATAAATATAAAATTCTAATGGCATATTTTATGTCCTTTTACTTGTGTCTCCTTCCAACATAGTGTTTCTGCTAAAACAACAAAATATCCTTCCTTGTTACATATGCTCAGCATTCTGCACATCCCTTCAACATGCTGTAGACCAACATTTTTTTTGTAAAAGTTGGTAAACCAAATAAGAACTTAGATTAGACAAATAGGTTCAAACTAGAACATCAAAATATTGAAAAATGATTACACAACAAATTTCAACAGAGACTACTTCCTCTACAGAAACCCTGGTTTGGCCAACACTAAACACATAATTTGTCCGAGTTAACATTTTTTCTCTCCCCCCTCAATTTTTCTCAGTTGCACTACAAGTCATACAAGGTCATGCTAGCTTTTTTGGGGGTGTTGACAATGAGCGAAGCTTTACTGTATTCACCTCAACTGACTGTGTGCCGGCGTGGCTACATCCCATGGCTATCAGAGCTGACAGTACAGCAGACTTTCCTCTCTGCCTCCTCACCATACCCCCCAGAAATGCCTCTCAGCCATGCTGCCCCACATTGCCCCACCGTCACTCTACCACTGGTTGAGACTGCACTCAACTTCCACCCCAGAAAGAAGGTCCCAAAAAGCTGCTTTCCCTCCCCCCGACCTCCAAGTAATGCCCCCAAGCTCATTATTATTATTATTTTTATGTTGATTATGTGTACTGCGGAAGCACCTGACCGCCCCAAACCTATTGTGTTAGGCAGTAGGCAAACATATAACAAGGACAGTCCCTGCCCCAAAAAGTTTAGAATCTAAATATAAGAGTACAGACAAGTGTCGACAAGTCAACGAACTGATGTGGGGAGCACAAGGTCATAATGAGACAATCAGCTCCAACTCCACAATTCTTCACTCAGTGAACAACAGATGGTTTATCAGCTGCAAGTCCTGCTCTACCAAAACATCAACAAGAGAAACAGAGCTTGTATATGCACTTGCCCACAATCCATCAGCTCCCATCCTACCCCTCCATGGATCCTGTTCTATATATTTCATCAGGGTTTTGAAGGAGTAAACTAAGAAGTCAGCAAATAACCTACATACAGTCCTTGAAGTCACAAAGTCTCTAAAGGTAAAAGAGGCAAAACAGAAATTATTCTTATTAAACATTTGGTAAGACCACAGTTCTCGGAAAACTTGCTTTATCAGGCATTAAATCACAGTAATAAGAGGAGTAAGGAAAGGGCTAACTAGTCCAGAAAAACTTTTTAAACTGATGCAAAATGTACATGCTATTATCAATGCTATTTTCAAGTAACTAACCATCACTAGCTTTTAACACGAATGCAAACTATATATGAGAAATCTACAGCTGGAATTAAAGTTCTACACTAATTATTATGCAGTGAAGTCCAATTTACCTGTAACTAAAACTCATGAGCATAAACAAAAAATTCTAGCAGAACATTTTAAATATTCAAGCTGAGTAACATATTAATACTTTTTAAAATGGCATTTTAGAGCCCATAATATCTATCTCCATTACAACACCAAATTATAGCCCAGTATATGCCTTGTCAAAAATTGCACAGTCACCAATAAACCAAGCTGCATCATGTAAGCCAGCTCATGTGTAGTTAGGTAAATACATCCAATTTTTCAAGATCTAATGCACTATGCAGCAAGCTTGGCCAACATTCTGCTGCAAGACCTCAGCATTCTACAGCAAACCAGTGTTGTAAACTGAAGACTTTGTGGCAATTTCAGCTCATTTTTAAATAGAGATTTCTACTTAATTAAATATGAAAGTGTATAACAAAGATACAACACACTCTCTCTCAGAGAAGTTTCCATTAAGTTGAATATACCAATACATTTTAAAATACTCTACTTACTGAAAAAAATTGTATAGAAAACTATATTACAGAAGTTGTCTGGGGGAAGATGGCCATTTTTGAAGTTCAAGCTTTGGACATCTGGGAAGGTTTAGGAACCAGTTTGGATATATGAGACAGCACATTAGCTGGATGTCAAAATGATCAGCAGTGAAATGATTAATGTCGACAAAGATTCCCATAATTGGTGTTCAAACTTAACATTCCATGGAGATGAATGGGACAGCTCATCCCCTATCACAGATATTGTTTCAGGATATACTCAAGCAGACATAGCTACTGCATATCTCATGTGAAATATTTTTTTTTAATCCAATGTAGGTCTAGAAACGTATTTAAAAAAAAAAAGAATATGAAAGCTCAGTTATAGGAGCATGTTCCACAGAACTGTCGAGTACACAAAGCTGTGTATATACTGTACCGTATAACATTTTTATTAAAGATAGGTTTAATATATTTTGCACCTCATGTGCTATAAACAGAACTGACATGTATAACTGCTAAACCATCTTGTATTTTTAAACATAATTTACCTAGGGAAAAAATTTCAAAATTGCCTAAGTATCACTTTCAAAATCCACGTAGGCTTTTAGCTCGCTACATCACTTTTGCAAACAGAATTTAGGCACTTTTGAAAATTATACCTCTAGTCCCTGTAAGATTCTGCCTTCATACCAAGAAGCTTGGTAACAGATACAACAACAATTGCAGCTTGTAATTCTTGTGCTCATTAGCTTCTAAGTCATACAAATGTTGCCAATATCACACAATTAAAAGGTTATTAAAGACAGAGCAAGAGGGGTCCAGATTGTCTACAAAGGCCCATATTTTGAATTGATAAATTACATTTGCTGAACTGTACCACTGAGATCAAGACCTTTCCCAACAAGGGGAAAAAACATGAGTGAAATCTTGGCTCCGTGGAAGCTGTAAGGGTTATTTTGTATGCAACGCTGTAAAGGTTTCTATCTGTGTTTTGCAGAAACACACATTTTTTAAATGTCAATTAATCATGGCAAGTGAGACTAGTACTTAGTGGTCCAGCCATGTGTATTTCTATTAACATGATCCATCCACGTTTTTTCTGTCAAATCAGTCATCTGCCATTGCCTTTAGACTTTGCAAGAAGTTTGAAGGATAAAGAGAACATTACGTGACAGCTTTACCCCTCTTTAAGAATTAAAAACAAGAAAGTAATGCAGCTACACAGCTGCATCACTCTGTCATACGTCTGGTCTACACTACAGACTTACACTGGTATAACTATATCGCTCAGGGCTGATCCCTGGTGTAGACAGCACTATGTTGGTAGGAGAGTTTCTCCCGTTGACATAGCTACCACCTTTCAGGGAAGTGGATTAACTACACTGACAGGAGACCTCTCTTCCATCCATGTAGAGCATCTTCATTAAAGCACTGCATCCGCGTTAATGCAGCGTTTTATGTGTAGACCTGCCCAAAGAGTTTAAGCCCAGAGGGGACCACTAGATGATCAAGGCTGACCTCCTGTATATTATAGGCCACCAACACCACCCAGCACCCGCACACTAAAACCAACAACTGAAATGAGACCAAAATATTACAGCCCACAGGGGACTAGACTATTATGAGCCACAGGCAGAGAATAGGAGGAATGAAGGCACACCAGTGCCTGAGTACCTCGCAATGGCAGGGAAATGAGTAAGTGATATACTCAGATAACCCTGCCAAGTGGCCCATATCCACACACTGCAGAGGAAGACAAAAAAAATAAAAACCCAGGCTACTGCCAATCCAGTCGGGTAGAATTCCTTCACAACCCCACATGCAGCGATCAGTTAGACCATGAGCATGTGAGCAAGAACCAGCCAGCCAAGTACCTGAGAGACAGAATGCCCGGTACAACCTCAGAGCCCTGGCACACACCACCCAATGTCTCATCTCCAATCATGACACCCGCTGCTTCAAAAGAAGGAGTTTAAAATCCCTGCCAAAATACACAGGGCAGAATCCTTTCCTGACCCCTTCTGGTAGATATTTTAAACCAAGCCTCTTAAGGGGCTTATGGTAGAGTTAAGTACAGTATATAAATACAAAAACATAAAGGGCACAGATTGCAGCTCTGCGAGTGCAAAATATAGTTTATGGGCTGAGTGAAAACTGTAGTCAGCATCTCGTGGTAGGAACTGCTGACACAGCAAGCAGTCAGGCTGCAAGAGAAAGAGAATCAAGCATATCTCTGAAGAAAGTGCCCTCTGATGAGCCACGGCACACAATAAACATGTAAAGATTAATAGCCTTGATTCTGGTCTTCTGGACAGTTCATTTTAGTTTAGGAAGAAGCTGCTTGCTGAAAGAATATTAATGAGAAATTGAAGACTGTTTGAACACTCCAGTTGCTATTTTATATCCTTTGTACCCATCTGACATAGTAATGAAAGAAACCAATCTAAGGCTGTTGTACAAAAATCCCTTCCTCTAAAGAGAGAGCTGAGGCCCTGGCTAATTAAAGCTATGCATGTTGCTAGAGTAAAGGGATTTTTAAGGTTACCATTATAATCCTATTATAATGGGTGCAGGTATTATGTATGCAATATCAGTTTAAGAATTGTTTTAAAACCTAAAAGTTAAGTTACTGGAATAAAAAATGGAAGGATACATGCTTTTATATAGTCTTGCACTCATTCCTCAAAACAAAGTTTTAACATTGAGTTAGTAGTCTTTTTTACAAACAGAAATAACTAAGTAATGAACCTTTGAAAGTTAGATACTACTCCTCATGTAACTTTTAAAAATATTTCAATATCCAAAATTATCTTTAGCATAGTAATTTGCGCAATACTACAAACTGATCAATTTCAAACTTTTGGCTTCCAGACACTGAGTCACTCCAAAGAAGACACTCTGCTTAAAAGTGCCAGATATACACAATCAAAATGTTATATTCTATTAAGCTTATCTGATACTTTGGCATAGTTATATTGCTAACATGTCTGTTCTGCCATGAGTCTGTATTTTCTCATAATACTATTAAAGAAGAAAGCCTCCAAAGAGGGAGCAATTAATAGTGTAGATCTGATTTAAAACTACATAATCAGAAACACTTGTAATGAACTTACCATTCTGTACATGTTACAACACAAAACAGGGTACGTTAATGGCAGAGATGCTTTTGATTTTGAATTTTTTTCAGGTTTTATGGTTATAAACTTGACCTTTACTGTAAAGTGAAAATATTTGTGTTATTATTATTATATTTCAACTTCATGCACTAATAAGAACTAATTAAGACATCTGTTAAAGGTCCAGAACAAAAAACAAAAACAAAAAAAACCACCCGAGAATTCCTGATATATCTGCATCATATTTTTCACCATTAAATTAACATAAAGAACCTGTAATGCATCTCTTAGACAGTGGCATTAGAAGTTACATTAGTTAAATTAAAACAAGTGTCAAAAAGCAAAGTTAATAAAGCAGTTACTGGGGCTTGACAGTTTTTATGCTGTTACTAAGAAGTTGATTTAATGGGAGAGGGTGGTGAGGTTTTGTGGAAGTACAATTGATATGGAATATATGAAAAATAAGGTTGTTTAATATGTAACATTTTCTTCAACGATACATGATTGTAAAATAGCAACAAACATTTTTTCCCTTTGTGAATTAAAAAACAGTGCATCCAATGTTCACATCATTTTTTAAAATGAACTCATCTACTGCTCTTTAAAATCTAGTTTACCCTTTTACATCACATCATGAACATTCTGTTCTACACGCAAAGAAAGACACAAAGTATGCATTTATCAATGCCAAATTCAGTGAATGAAATCTTTCGTATATTAGAATTTGTTTGTATGTTCAAAGGAATAAGATGCATTTACAGTACTACATTACTGAAGCAATACTTATGCAAAGATTCATTCTCTTCAAAATTCGTGGGACAAACAAATTTAAGTCAGAAACTGATGATTCATTTTCCAGCCGCTTCGTAATTCAAATCCTTAACAAAACCCTTTCTTGAGAGCAAGATTATATTCATTTCATAAATTCTTTACGCTTGGCAGTGTAGTTATCCTTTGAATAAAACAATTATATGGATAACCACTACTCAGACTGCTTTCGGCAAAAAATATTTTATTGATGAATTCAAGTTCCAGTAAATGTAACAAAATATGTATTCTCTTTATTCTGGGTGCTGTAGATTTATTGTTGCTGAATAGCCCACAAAGCTGCAATTTTATTAGGAAAGAACTGTAATAAACATGTGATTACTTAACATGCAATTACTTGAAAGAAGATAGCACGCACCAATTTAAGTATTACTAAGAAGCCATAATGAAAATGGAGGGATTGTATTTATAAGAGAACTATTTCAGTTTATTAAATTTGACATGCTTATACCAACATTGTTAAAAATTGTAACTCTTCCACCACATAATCCTTCTTGGAAGTTGTATTTTGCCCTTACATACAAATTTTCACCTATAAATTAAATTTCTGTAGTCTTGGCACTGATGAATAACTCTTAAGTTCCTATTTCCATTTCCTACCATAACGGACAACAGACTCACACACCGATTGAAGATTTTTCATGCTCTTTCCTTTCTGCCCTGATGTTATCAGTTTTACAAAACACAGCCTCTCTGGAAGACTTGGTTTAGCTTCAGCTATTTATGTGAAACACAAACTATGACAAACATTATATTTTTAAAAAGTAACATTAAGGGAAAATCTTATCAGATTAGGACTTGAACTCACAGCCAAAGAAAGATCATTATAGATTTCTAGGACCAATTCCTTTGTTATCTCAAAGGTTCATTACAAATAGGTGTCTGGACTACAGAAATCAAGTTATCAGGTGTGAGATATATTTCCCAACTACAGACAATGATTCGTAATGTTTTGGATCTGTCTAGCAATCCTGTATAGTATGATGCCTTAATGTAAAGGCTAACCGAGAAAAAGGGAAGAAAAAAAATAAAGGGATTTATAGGCAGAAAAGAGGCTCAAAGCATCAGCCGAAGACTGCTGCTGGCAAAGCACAGAGAAGCTCAGGAAGGGATCTGGCTCAAGAAAGGTCAACACCCAAGTGAATGAGTCCTATGAGCCTCATGGTCTTGCAGTAGGGTCTTTAGACCCACACACCCAACTTTCTGTGCAAAATTACTTCTCTCAACTTTTGGATGACAACTCTGGAGGGTTCTAAAAGAGATAAGCTGACAATGTCTATTTGTTTAGTTCAAAATGAATATCAGCATTAAGATTTTTTTTTAAATTGGTCTCAACAGTCCATTTTAAAAGATACTTTAAATATCAGGCACTAACTATCTAATTAATAATATTCACCAAAAGACAACCTAGCGTGTTTCGTTCTGTGACACTGACACCTGAAATCTCATTTGGAACATCTTTTGTAAATAAGAAATTTACAGAGGGTTCACAGACAAGAAGGAAAGGAGATGGAATCTTAAAATGTGCTGAGTTTGGGTGAACTCACATGCATTTTCTCCAGCTCAATGGTTGATTCCTGGCTGATCTCAAAACAGAGGATTACCAAACACCTTCTCTTACATGAAGCTGTTACTGTTGATGTCTGATGACTGCTGAAGAACCTCCCTGGCACTGGAAAAGTGCCCAAAGGGAAACTTAATTCCTCTAAAGAAGATTTTCTTAAAATCAAGTGTGAACAGCAACAATACAATACGAAAGCTACTCCTAGCAGGGTAGACCTAGATGCTGAATTGAATTTCACAGAGCCTGAATTTAGTACACAGAATGGATGCCCTAGCACTATCCTCTATGCGTGCCCTAAACTGCAGAAGTTCCACAGCACAGTCATAGACTTAACCTTTGGTGGCCATGATAATATGTTTAGTGAAACAAATCAAGACAAAAGATCCCCTTATTTTTTGTATTATGGAAGATGAACACACAGAGCAAGTGCCGAGCTCAGAAGCACCACTGGAACTCAGTCATGGGAGGAGAGGCAAGTTTCCCTATCCTCCAAGATAATTTTCTGGCTAGCAACCTGCTGGATGTCTTCTGGAGGGCTGATATAACATTACACTAAAATCTATCACATACATATTTACATTCACAAGAAGTTTAATTCCTGTTGTGCCTTCGTCTTTTTCAAATGAAAGCATTTATCTAAAAGCCATCTTATAATATTTGATAAAATACATCTTTATAGAGTTGCACATTAAATGTTTCTTAAAATTAAAGATTTTTAAAAAAATGTTACAATGTTACAGAAAGGTAAGGTGTAGGACTAAGTTTTCAAAGTGGCGATTCATAGTGATAACTCTGCACTCCTGGGGTTCAGCTAGTTGCACATAAAAAGCCTTGTAAAACAGCCATTGACTATGTTATGTGGGGTCTTTTAAAGCCTGGCCCCCAACTCTGCTCTTTCCTCATCTTCTCTGAATGAACCAAAGAAAGGAGGTTGAGCTGGGAGTCATTCCAATCTCATTTCCACCCTCTCCCTCTTAGCTCCTCCAAATGACAGCAGGAGATGTAGATGGGGACCAGAAAGAGACAGAAGCCATGCTTAAGGCTATCAACTTGAAAGCATGTGGATCATGAAAGTGGATGGGAGCAGGTCTGACGTTACAGGATGAACAAGAGAGAAACTAAGCTGTGATGGTAGTAAGAGCTTAATGGCAGATTATTTATTTATTTATTTTTGAGGGAGAGGAGAATAGAGACAATGACTAAAGAAGAAGACAGAAGAGAGCAATTAAAATAATTTGGAAGGTAGAAAATGGAAGAAACTGGAGAGCAAAGCAAGCATAAAAGAAAGATTAACAGAAAGTAAAGGGAAGTAAAAACTATGAGGGAGGGAGGACTAAGCAAAACACAGGGACAGAAATTAAAAGGAATGAGGCAGAGGACGGGAGGACTGCAGAAGAAAGAACTTTTTTTTTTTTTAAGTTTGTCAATCTAAGCCAAAAGTCAGAAGTGTTACACTAAAAGACTACATTAAATTGCTTCCTATGTTCACAGAGGAAGAGTATAACTAGAACTTTACTGGCAAGTTCAAAGAGTAATATTTATTTTGATAATGGAAGAGCCTGTTTTTTCTTAGCCAGAATAGTAGCCGCAATGGCAGAAGAAAGGAGTTACTGTTTTTAAAATGAAATTCATCATGTCAAAGCGCACTAGAGGAAGACCCATCCAATGTCTTCATATGAATAAAATTACATTGGTTCATTAGGATGTGAGAGGGAACAGACTGCTCCATTTTGTTGAAATATTACATAATTTTTGATAAAGTTAATCATCAATCAAGTATTACACAAATCAAAATGAAATAATTGAAAGAGCTAGCCAAAGAACCTTATTTAACCAGATGTCCTCCCTAAAACAGTTGCATGCCTTAGAATTACATCTCTCTATATGTGGATCCTGATTCCGTAATTCCTTGGGCAAGGATGGGCAGCTACACCCATGCAAAGCCCTACTGAAGTCAGTCGTGCCTCATGCAGGCTGCAATGAATTGCAGTACTGCAGTCTTAAAAACTAAAGGCCCAGTTCCATAGTAGGACTTACGTGCCTAACTCCCACTTCAGGCATGAGATCCTCAAAAACCCTGTTCAGCTCCCACCTAAAAACCCTTGGCACCTAAATTTTGCCCTAAGAGTCCCCCAGGAGCATAAAGTTTCTGCTGTAGGCAGTCACACAATGCCTCAGAGTAGGCACTCAGATACACACGTCACACCTAAGCCCCAATGAAATCCTCAAACTAGGTGAACATAGGCATGCCCCCATCTATTTCACCTCCAGGCCCAATGTGAAGGCATTCTCACAGTATGCCAAACTCCACACAGAATAGCTGGAGCACAAGGAGGAGGAGAAATTCTCCCTTATAAGCTTTATCTCAGTCATTAGTGAACTCACCCAGGATATGGGATACGCTGGTTCAATACTCCCCCTTCCCCTGCCTGATGAGGAGAAACGATTTGAACATGGGTTTCTCACCTCTCAGTGCCTTAGCTACTGAACTATGGGATGTTCTGATGTGGGTCTCCCTCAAATCATTCTACTGTGTCTAATAGAAAATGCAATGAGCCAGAGACCGAACAAGAATGATCCTATAGTTTGGCGATTAAGGCAGTCACCTGAGAGGTGGGAAATACATGTTCAAATCCCTTCTCCTCATGACTCAGGGGAAGAAAGGGGAGAACAGAACCAGGTTCATCTACATCCTGGGTGAATTCCTGAACCACTGGGCTGAAGGTTATAAGGGAGTTCTCTTTCCCCCAGCTATTTTGTGTGGAGTTAGGCATGCACAGCCACCATTCTTTGAAGCAACAGCTTTAAGCGCCCAACTCCAGGAGACGGATGCCAGCTGTGGATCCCAAGCCGTCACAGATGCCATCCTCCGGCCTGGAGTGACATGTCTAATTCCATGGAAGGGGCAGGGCTAAAGACCCACCTCTCTGTTTGGCAGCTGCTGTTAGCTAGCTTAGATAGCTCTCCATTCATTATGCTGGCTTCTGAAGATCTCTCTCTCTCCTGCATTATATAGGGAGTTTAGGTGCCTAATTCAGGGTGTGGATTACATGGTGTAGCTAAGTATCGAAAAGTTAGGTGCTGTAACATTTGGCGTTGCAGTGCTTAAAAGCTCTTTATGGATATGGGCCCAAATTCTACATTCCTCTTGAGCAAATCATAACTGAAAGCTTGATGCCCAACAGAAAATTAACCAACAGTGAACATATAAAACAATTCCTTAAGTTGCATTTTATGATAAGCAATATTGCTATTGATGCAAGAAAGGATGCTGCTTAGTCAAAAAAAGAGACCACAGAAGGATTCTCATATTCTCAAATGAAGGTTATATCACCAAGTGACTAAAAACAATGAAATGTATGTGGCCTCTATGTTTGAAATGAAAACAATAGCCAAGAAAGCCAGTGTATCCGTTTAATGATAATGGATGTGATTTAATCTCTCATTTTCAATTTCATCTGCCTCTGTCACTAAATGTTTCATATTTGGAATAAGTACAGAGAAACAATTTTTTCCAAAGATCTAGTATTCAGTATGATGTGATTAGAGTTTGACCAAAAATCACGTAAGGAAAGTCTAACTCCATTAAGTGCAGCTTGCACTGTAGATTTTAAACTATCATTTGATCAAGTACCAAGTAGATGAGTCTGATTTCAGAGTCAATACTACAAACCCTAAGACTACCTGCAGTGCTTAATATCATCAACTTTCTTTCATGTCAAAATAGTTAATTGATACATATTGAGAGCTATTTATATGCCAAGAATATATCTTTAAGCTAAGTACTGTAGTAGCAGTAATTTAAGCAATGAAAACATTTGCCCTTTTTTTAAAAGAAAGCTCAGTTACGTAAAACTACTGTACATTGCTTCCAGACTAAATTTTCAAATTCCAGTCTCCATGCAATTCTCAAACTGTTTATATTGCCAAGACTTATAAAACAAGAAAAGTGACATGTATTTTGTAAATGTATTCTATTCTGAATATGTCAAACAATTTCTTCCTCATATAGACTCCTGAAGCCCCAAGACTTCTTTCTGACAATTCCGTTTTGAGGCCCTTTCATTTATGATGAAGAGAAGTATTATCAGAAAATTTCAGTTGCAGATGTGTTAGATATTCTCTTATACTAGGTTTTTTATCTGTTTCTAAAAAGATTAACAAGCAGCACATGGTAACAGAAGGAAACAAAGCAGCTCCCAATATTTAAAAAAAGAGCAAGAGGATAAAGAAATGAGAAAATATAGAACAGTGGAAGAAGCAGCTTGAAAACAAGGTAACATTTGATGATCATCCTTGCAAATTCTCTCTCTCATTCATATTGTATACCTCAGGAAAGCAATATTTTGAAACCAAGAAGATGTGAACTTAGCCTTTATGAGCATTCTGATATGTTTCTTCCATTTATTGTCACAAACCGGAAAGACAAATCTAAGACCAAAATCCCTACAAAAGGTTATCTCACTAAAATACAATACCCAAGACTAGGTTCATTTAATGTTGTAACAGAACTATTTAATCAGTGAACTGAAACTCAGCTTTAAATAGGCAGCTTACTTCAGAGTGCCTTTAATTCACATGCCAAAGGCATTGTGTCAAATTTAACTCAGATTCATGGAAGTGGTTTTCAAAAAATCCTGATTATACTGAAAGCTTTTGTCAGTACAAATATCCGAAGCAATTAAATAACCATAGTGGCCTAGCCGCATTCTCATGCTTCCGGCAAGGATGCATCTAAAACTGCTCCAAGAAAACCTTTTAGGAGTTTTATTTTTTTTTTAAATGTTTTGAACTATTTACAACATTCTAGAACTCTTTGTAGACTCATATATCCTGGCATCTTAGATTAAATCCTTTGATCTGATTGATGGTTCTCTCCCAACATGTGTGTCCATTTCACAAAACCTTGGGACCAACCACACTGCAAAACAACCTTTGTAAAACAAAATCTGTAAAAATTTCATTTGAAATTCCAAATTTCAAAATTGCATGAAAAGACACATGCAAATATAAATTCAAATTCATGTAATTTTCACAGTTGGAGTTACCTAGACCACTGAGCCAAGAAACAATATTACGAGCAGCTCACAACCAAGAACAGGGGAGTAGGAAGAGAAAGTTAATGGGGTTCCACTCACCTCTGCTTCTTCCTTCATCTTTGTTGCCACTGATGGTGGTAGCATTCTGAGATGATCTTGAAAGGAGAGGCAGCAACCCACATGACTGTCTCTAGTCTACTGTACAATTTTATGGTAGTGGGGCTTGAAAGAGAAGCAGCTGCATCCTTACTCCCATCTCAAGTCCTCCCCACTCTGCTTAAGCCACTTGGTATTTCAGTGCTGGTGCCCCATATATCAGATTACACAACAGCAGTGTCACAGAGCAGCCCTGACATGGAGCAACCTCTCCTGCAGCTGACCATACCAGGCCAGGAATATGTGCTCCTCAATTTCTCCTTTTTTCATCCATGCAAAACAATATTGTCTCTCAGCAGCAAATTCAAACCCATTTATTCATATCAACTGCCACAGTATACTGATCCTGTCTAGTAAAAACAATTCCTCTCAAGCAGCCAAAATAAAACAACATTACAAGGCCACAGAAATTCAATCCCATTCAAAGATCACTGTTCCCAGGTCACCCACCCAAGTCATTAACGACTATCACAGCTCCTTTAACCACTGTTCTAGCCCTCCACTAAGCCTGCTGCAAGAGGGCTTCCCTCAATCTTCCATTCACCCAGGCCTATTGCTTGTGAGTCCACCCTTGCTCCTGGAATCCATGCTCCAGCATCAACACACTTGTTTTGGACTCAGCTTCTAACCAGGCCAGTTCTTCCCCTTCTTCCTAGGGGCCACTGCATGAGTTCTCCTATAACTGGCAGTTCTGGCTAGTCCTCACCATCAATATTCTGCTTTTCCCAATGGCTCCCTGTACCAGCTCTCCTCTGCTGCTATTTCTCCCTAGATCTCTCCTGTCTTCTTCAGGCAGCTCTTGCCTTCCGCCTGTCTTTCATTCAGTGCTCTCAGGCAGCTGACTCACCAGGTCTCTGTCTCCTCCCAGGCCCAGATGCCCTCTCAAACCTAATTGGGAATTTGCTGATGAGTCACAGGTGCGCTGGACCCTAGGCTCCCTCTCAAAGGCCCAATGCCACTGTGGATAAACAGGGTTTGAACAGTAAAGCTGAGTAAGATGTGTGACTGGAGTCTCTTCTCCATTAAAGATCTGCACAGCCTGCTGCCTAGCAAGGTGGAAGAAGAGAAAGAAAGGGAGGAAGAAAAGGACTTAAAAATGCAAACTCATTGCTTTCTGGTGCTGACACTTTTGCATGCCTTCCTCACCACCCCTTTACTGATCTTTAGTAAATATCAAACAGTCCCAGTTATGTGTCAGGAACTTATCCCATCTCATTATCTTGGTCATTTTAGGACACTGTCATGCTACACAATTTCCACCAGAGGACTTGAAAAAAAACAGACCTCCAAAGTTAATTATGTTCTCAAAAAATGTGCAAGGTAATGTCCCAAGGTAAGAGAGCAAAAATCCCAGCTAGCCTACATATGTCAGCGGTATTTTGCAGGTTTGTAATAGTTGTTTTTAAATCTTTATATTTGAAAACGGCATCAATGTGGCACCTTGAACTCAGCACACATACACAATTACCCAATTTGTTTAGGCAAATGAAGATTTGCTCACACAAATGCAAGTTTGTACATTACGCACACACAAGATGAACAGAAATTGTGACAGAAGAAAACCTTGTGGAACCCTCATTTAAGAGCCTTTGAAGAAAACACTTGTTGAGTATTATCCTCCTAGCATCTCTCAGGGAACAAACTCAAAGCTACTCAAGACTATCTCCCTACGTTCTTAATAGGGGAACTGAGTCATGTAAGTATTACCTTAGAATAAACAGTGACGAGATAATGGTTCTAAAGGAATTGACATGGACATTTGAACTTCATCTACTGCTGGACAAGAAGCCTGCCAGCATCAATAGTACAGTGTCTATATTGCACCCAGACAGAAAACCAACTTAGTCGATCAAAAGACCCAAAGATTCAAGCTAATGTTGGAGTTTCCTTGCCACAACCTTCACTATCAACCTACCAAAAAAGGAATGTTCAAAAGATCAATAATTGGAGAGTTTGAGTTCAGTGATGGTTTCTAAGAGTCTAACAATTACACCAAACAGGCAGATTGTGCCATTTCATTCCTTAGGCCATTCTGACAGAGAGAACCACGTGGAGGAACTAAAATACTCTAGCCCCTCCAATGTCTTAACTGAGGCACAGAGACAAAGGTGACACGGCAAGCTTCTCCATACTACCCATTCTGTATGTGGTCTAGGAGAGAGGACTTCACATGCTTATGGCCTCAATCCAATACTTTTCATGGACAATAAATCCACTTTAAAAATTTAGATAAAGAATGATGCATTGGAACAAACACAAAACCTGCAGGAGCTTCAACTGGGTCTCCCACATTACAAGTGAATGCTCTAACCACCTGGCTACAGAGTCAATATCTGTCCCTTTCTCTGGTCCAATAAGTGTGTAAAGTGAAAGAGCTCCAACAACAGAGATTGAGGGAAAAACTGATTCTACAGCTCAATAGTAAGGGCACATGCCTCAGGTATGGCAGAGGCAGGTACAAGCCCTTGCTCTGAACTGGCCAAAGGAGAGACTTCAGCTTGGGTTTCCCATATACCAGACAAGTTCTCTAATCACCAGCTTGTTGGCTATTCTGGGATCTCATACACACATATTTCCATCCTGGGCCTAAGAAATCTTCCAATGGAAGTTTCATTGAAACAGGATAAGTTTCTGTAAAAAGTTTCAGTTTTGATTAATTGATATTTTCTGATGAAAAAACATTGTCAAAAATCCCCAATCAGCGGTTGTAAAGAGAATAAATCAATCTATATTCTCCTAACTTAAATTCATGAATGGGTTTTTCAGCTTGTTATATACTCAGAGGGCTGTGACAAACAGTATTTTTTCCTGTGATTTTTTTTCTTAAATTTATGTCTCAGGAAAATGGAACCAACTGGGACTTTGGGAAGTGAAAGAACAAATCACTTCTTAACTACACAGAGAAATATGATCTCTCCATGACTCATGTAAGCCAAGTAAGCATGAATGGTGTGAAGAATGTCTTGAAATACAGACTGACACTACTATAGAAAAAAGAGGAGATGATTATCTCTGCCCTCAAGAGCATCAGACACAGAGGACTTAAGGGGATTAGATGACATCATCTCAAAGCAACACAGTATGAGTTATGTATGCTAAATAGCTAAAGCATTTATAAATGAATTGGGGAAGAGTCAGGAAGAGTTATACCATCCGACTTAAACAGTGTCCTAAGAACAAACTGGAAAGGAAGTGGCCCCACAGGAATAAAAACAGAATTGAGACAAAGAAAAGTCATGTGGTCTCAATCATTCACACACACTAAAGAATGTTTCTTGTTTCCTAAGAAATACCATTTATTTCAGTTTTCTAAACTCACCTTTAGCTTTCATTCTGATACGACTTTCTAGTAGCACGCGTTGTTTGTAGAAGAGCTCTGTGTAGCTCCAAAGCTTGTATCTTTCACCAACAGAAACTGGGCCAATCAAAGGTATTACCTCCCCTACCTTGTCCCTAGTAGCATGAGCATATTAATTAGACTTTTAATAAAGCAGCTCTCTGAATATACCATTTTTTCAATGTTTCTTTCACTGTAACAGCTTTAGGCCTGGAAAGTCATCTGAATAACCACCAGCTATAGTTCTTCCTAAATGCATCATATTTTAATGCACTGTCATAGCATGAAAAAAATGTCACTAATCTGTTCCACAAATGTTGTTCTTTGAAATTTGCACATATCCATTCCATTCTTGGAGTCTGTGGGCCTAGCGCATAGCTGTCAGAAACCTTTTCCCTCAGTGGTACCTGGCAGAAGGTACAGGTACACTGTGTGCAGGTATAAGGGCAAAGCTGACTCCAGCCCCACTCTGTTCCTCCTTGCCAGAACACCAATGTAGAAGGAGAGGAAGGTGGGTCATAGAATGGACATGTGCAATCTTGAAGAACAATAGTTACAAGACAGATTAAGAACCTTTTTTTTTTTTTTGGAGTGGTTGCATGTCTGCATTCCACTCTTGGTAATTTATAAGCCTTGAAACAGGAGGTGGGATTGAAGTCTATATAACTAAAAATTGGAGGGCGACTCATCCAACTGTAGCATCATCTCTTGAGTCCTGAGTGATGGATAATGGGAAGAAAATGTGTGGACTGAGGACTAAATTGCCACTCTACAAACATCCAGAATTGGAACGTATGGTAGAAAAGCTGCAAAGCTGCCGATGGAAATCTCATTGAATGATCTGTGACTTTGCTTCACAAGGTGACATTAGCCAAGTCATAGCACATATGTATACATGAAACTATCCAAGAAGAAATTATTGGAGCACAGACTGATTCTCTGGTTGCAGACAGAATGAAAGGAAAATCAGAGAGTGGGATGGCTAAACTTGAGAATGGTGTGTCCAAATGGAAAACGTCTCCACTAATAGATAGATTTCTATTGTTTAGCATAATCTCTTGAACCTCTTTTAAATAAGACTGTTCCCTAACATCTAGTCAAGGAGCATCCATGCAATTAAATGGAGAAACTGCAGGCATCGGTGGAGTAAGCTACAATGATCTTGGGAGATCAGTCCAAGTCTAGTGAAAGTGAAATTGGAGGTTTCACCATCAGCACCAGCAACTGGAGACACACACTCAGGATGAGTACGACTCAGGCCTGGTCCCAGCCTATCCTCGATTATACTGTGAGTAAGCGGGATTGGTAGGAAAGTGTAGTGTAGCCTGCCTGACAGTAACAATGCCTCAACCCAGGCTGTGACCTCGCAGGAAACAGAACTAGGACACTTCTGTTGATCCTTGTCACAAATAAGTCTATATGGTGAGACCCCACCACCACCAGTGGATGTATCTGGCGATATTTAGATGAAGAAACCACTCATGGTGACTCAAACAACCTGCTTACGTGGTCTGCCAGATTATTTTGCACTCCCAGTAGGTAAGAAAACATCTAGCTATATCAAGTTGGCAAGACAGAACTCCCAAAACAGAGTTGCCTCTTGACAGAGTGGGCTCCTCCCTGACTGTTGAAGTATAATACTGCTGCTGCATTTAGAACTAACATGTTTTTTCCCATTATCTGTGACAAAAACTGGATGAGCCAATCTGATAGCTTTCAGCACTCTGACGATGGGTAAACTAAATCCTTTGTAGACCATAGCTTCCGAGTCTATAGAGAACCCGGACAGGTCCACCAGCCAAGCATAGAAGCATCCGTCACTGATGTGAGCATCTGTGGATAGGCAAAAGGAACGTGCACATATATTGGCCGGACTTGTCAACCTATCTAGGGAGGCAAGGACATGAATGGGCACCCTCACAACCACGTTTAGATGTGGATGACACAGTGAGTAGTTTGAAGCCAGTCAATCCAGTAGAATTCTGAGCAGCAATCTGGCGTACTGGACCATGTACGTGCATGAGGCTATATGCCCCAGGAGCCTCAAACAGTTTTGTGCAGTGTGACCAAGTGAGCTTTGAGATCTCAAGCAACTGATCCTATTGTCTGAAACTTTTAGTCCAGAAGAAAAGCTCTGGCTTGAGTCAAATCCAACACTAACCCCTAAAACCTATCCTTTAGACTGGGGAGAGGAGAGACTAACAGTTCCCGATTATTCAGCAGAACATATTTTGATGTTTTAAGTGTGTGAAGAAGTGTACTATCCCTTTACAGGGATGGGCTCTAGCCTACAGCTGGGACAGTCTGGGATATAACCAAGAACACCTTGCCCCCACCCTAGGGCGGGGCTGAATAAACAGGAAGAGGAAGCTGAGCAAGAGTGCAAAGCAAAAGTTATAGAAGCAGCACGGGCTAGTGTTTTGTTTTGTTTTTCTTCCCCAGGTTCTAGGATACCAGCATAACTAGAGGCTTTGTTTGTGAACTTAAAGTTTGGGAGCTGAACCAGGAATCTGAGGTGAAGAAGTTACAAACTTTTTAATTGAATTATTCCCATCCTGAAACCTTATTTAACAAAAAAGGTCATGCTAATTTGTTAGTGTGTGTGGGCTTCTTCTTTCCGCCAGAGCTTTTAAAGAGAACCTATTGACACCCCAATCATGAGAAACTGAAGTGGGGCACACCTGCAGTGCCACACCATGCCACATAGGTACATGCACACTGCCCACACCTATACACAGTGTTATACAGATTTCTTTAGTTGTTGTAGCAAGATCTTCCTGAGAACACTGAGCACGTAAAAGTTCTTTGACAGAGACCAGCATCAAAACTATGCCAAATACATTTTCTTCAAGGACATCCTCAGTCATGTCTGAAACAATTACCCTTCCTCTTCAGTATTAGTTTGATTGCTTCATTGGTTTGAGAAAAAAAAAATCTGTTCTACTTTGTGTCTCTTCAGTACAGGGAGTGAAATTCACTAGAATCTCTTTGGCCTTGAGGTCTCTGGTATTAGGGTGTAACGTAAAGCAATATTAGTCAATTTATATGAAACAGCTAATCTCTATTTAGAAATAGAGAAATTCCTTTTATGTATATATTACAAGACAATTTTCATAATCAAATAAATTATGTTAATCTACATCTTAGCTCTCTCTCTTCATTACTAGGATTCTTTAACCAAAATGAAATACTAAAGAGCTGTGTGACACAGTAGTTTTTGCTGAATGCACTCAAATACTGCTTAAAAATGTTACCTGATACCTACAAATCAGGTGACTAAAATTACTACATAGAATACAAGATAAAAAGAGGGGCATCCACGGCTACTGCTATCTTTCCCATGGAGCAGCAGCATGAACCTGACATGATCTCTTCTATTACACAGTAAAAAAACATCAATGAAACAGACCAGCCTCCTCAACTTCACTCTGCTGCTATTTGGAAAAGATATAAGCTGCATCAGACACGCTGGAAGATTCTCAGATTCTGGAAGATAACACTGATTTGAGTCTTGGAGGTTCTTTATAGCTATAGCCCTTAGGGCTTGTTACGGTTTTCCTCCTGCCTTAAGTTTAAATTCTGCAAAAATTGATAGTTTATACTTTCTTTTACCATTGAAAGTTTACTCACTAGTGGCAAGCTGCCAAATTCATTTTTCAAACCCAAACGTTATAAATAAATTTAAGACAAGTATGAACTTATTGTTCTATAATTTACATGGTGATATTTTCCTGTATGTTTTCCTTTCCACTATTTTTCATTCATTCAACTATTTCTCAGACCTTATCAGTTCTACCCATCTAGGATTGAGATAAAGTTAATAAAAGTTTATTTTAGCCAGTGATAGCAACATTATCACTTAGAGATCCTGGCTGACAAGTATCGTTACTGACATCAGTAAGTATGTCACATAAAACTTTATGTTAAAACTTTAAAGGGCTCCAGAATATTAAGTTAAACAGCCAAATCATTGAAATGCTCAACTCACTTTCTGAAAGAAAAAGCAATGCAAGAAACAATTTAAAAAAATACAGCAAGAACTGTTGTACCTTCTTGACAAAGACCCTGGCTAGGATGTATCAAGTCAAACAATGCCAGAAGATTAGTCTGAGTTGAACACTCCATTTTACTACCTTATTCAGAGTACTTCTAATTTCTATACTTAAACTGTAGGGAGTATAAGAAGAGGCAAATGACATTTCCTTTTTCCATTTCACAAAGGAACACCTTAGGCAGAGGGAGTAATTCATGAAGGAATGGATCCTGCATTGACTGAAAACTAGCAAGCTCTGCAGAAAGACTATCAGGATAAGAAACTACTTTCGACAAGGATTGTAGCCATAGACGGCGCATGAGTCTTTCCTCTAGGGATGCTACAGCATGCCAGAAGCTCCCTAAAAGTGGAGGAACCACAGGGGCCCAGACCATGGCCCTGCCTCCCAACCCGCCCCTGCTCTGCTCTTCCCCCAAGGCTCCACCCTCACTCCACTGCCCAATCCCATCCTTACACTCTGCTACCTGACTTCATACTGCCCCCCCACCCCAAGGATCCCTACTGCCCCTTCCTACCCACCCACCGTGGTTTCCTTACTGCCTTAATCCCCCACCCCAGGCCCCTTATTGTCCCCTCCCCAGAAATCATTGCTGCCCCACCACAAACCACCAGTGCTCAGCCCCATCCTTCCCCCCCACTCACACCCCATGAGGCCCGGGGAGGGGAAGAGGAGAGGCCCAGGCTACAGCTTGGGAGTGCGGCTGCCTGGTGAGCTCAGGTTAAGTTGGGGCTGACCCTCAGGAGGCAGGCGCTCCACTGCTGCTCCCTCTTCTGCTTGCAGTGCGGAGAGCAGCATGGCTCAGTTGGTTCCCACCACCAAGGGGTGCCAGGCTCCAACCAAGCCAGGTCAGTGCCCAAGGAAGCTGGGCACAGGCCGCTGGGCTGTTCTGGCAGCCATGCTGAACACCCTCTTCTCCCCCTCCCCCAGTGTCCTGCTCCTGCCTGGCCAAGTGCAGCACCACAGACAGCCCAGACATGCACCTACAGGCGAGCAGAGCTGGAGTGCCATGGGCAGGCGGGGTCACGGGGGGAAATGAAGGGGAAGGGGCCTTGGAGGAAGAGGCCATACGGGGGCAGGGCCTCTTCCAGAGTGCAGGCAGTGCCACGGTCTGGTCGCCAGTGAACTCCCCAACTTCTAGGGATCTTCTGATACTCCTGGCCCATGCAAGAGCAGCAGAACAGCGTCCCTCCAAAGGGAGGTTACCCACACCTCATCCAGCATTTGCCCACTGCATGGCCAGCCTTTTTTATGTTGGGGAGGCTTAGCTTCAACAAGCCTCTTCTACCGGCTTCCCAGGGTTGTAGCCTATTAAATTAAATCTTAGCCCCCAGACAGTGTTGTACTTTTGTTTTATTTGTAACCATTTCTGTTTCCATTAGACTTATGCAATACTCACTTGCATCTGTTCTTTGTTAATAAACTTGCATTTATTTCCATTATAAAAGTTACAGAGCTGTTTTAGAAAGAACCTCATCCTGAGTGTAACCTTCCAGATGTTGGCTCCACTTTCTCTTTGGGGACAGCTTACCTCCTGTTACTGTGAGTGTCCGGTGATGGACTGGATGCTACAGGGGAACAGTCTTCAAAGAAGGTTTGGTGACTAGGGTTCACCTAACGCTAATCGGCAAAGCAAAACAGGATTGGCAGAATCCCAAAGAGTGTCTGAGTGGTTGAAAGGCTGGCAGTGTATAAGAGCTCACAACTACTTACTGCAAGATAAACTCCTTCGCACTGGAGCCAGGGTATAACAAGGTGAGTTACAATCCTGGGCGCCCTGAGAAAGCATGTCTACACTGCAGCTAGGAACATAGACAGTGGGTGAAGCTTCCCTTCTGGGAGGCTAGTTCCCCATCCCGCCTATTTTGCTGCACCCCCTCCCTCTGCTCCACCCCCTCCACATTCCCCACATGCATCCCTTCTCTCCTTCCTCTCCTCCTCCCCGCTCAGCCCCCTTGTCACCACTTGCTGCGTTCCCCTCTCCCCGCTCAGTCCCCCTGACACCTCTTGCCACATCCCTCCTCCCCCGCTCTCTGCTCAGCACCTCCTCCTCTCTTCCACACATACCCTTACCCCGAGGCTCCGCTGCTCGTGCTCTTCACCCCCTCTGTGTGCCAAGCTTGCTTATTATGCTGCATGCAGATTCCCGGGTGGCTGAGGAGGTGGCAGTAGCTGCTACTCAGCTTCCTGGGTTCATCAGTCATCTCCCTGAGGAGTCTGAGGGACCCAGGAAGATGATACTGTCTTTTCAGCCACCCAGGAACCTACATGGCACACAAAAAAGCAAAAACGTCCGGCAGAAGCCCTCTCCCAGAAGGGCATGGAAGAGGCGGGACCACCATGGCCCAGGCATCCAGTGGCAAGTCGGCGGGGGCTGCATGATGGGAAACTTAGCCTCCCCTGGCCTATTATCCCCGCTACCCATGGCCAGGATGTATAATTTTCAGCTCAGGCAGTCACACAGGTATTAGCACTGATTGAACTAGAGTGCTAAAAATAGCAGTATGACCATAGCAGCCACTTGGCAGCTTGGGCTAGCTGCCTGATTACAATCCTGTCTGAGATCCCAGGTACGTACTCAGGCAGTTAGTCCAAGCCACCACAGCCACATTGCTATTTTTAGGATCCCAGCTTGACCAAGGTAGCATATGTATGTCTACCAGAGCTGGGAATTACACTCCCAGCTGTAGCATAGATATACCCAGGGCCTATAATTTATGCAGTGATTAAAAAAAGCCCACTAGAGGCACCAAAATAAAAACCAAGTTACCATAAATTGTAGTCTCACATCCCTGGCCACAACTCCCAATGAAGCCAGAGGGGACTGAGCACATCTGTCTGATGGGAAATTTGCGCTGCAAGTAATTCTTTTGCAATTCAGACTCTGTAGCATTACTGAAACATTTCTATCATTCCTGGAACCTTGCAAGTTCTATTTTCTTACTTTGCACTACCTCAGTGTCAATAGCTAAGGAAAAACTATAGCAAATGTTTCAAAGGGGATAGAAAATTTTAACAACTGATGTATTAAATGTATTTAGAATTTTTTCTTATAATATATACCAACACCCATCCACACCACTTGACTATGCATTTATATTACACTACTCTATAAACAAGCCTTATATACTTTTTTTAGCCAGACTTTGATACAAGATGAAAAAATCTAGTGCATATTTTCCAGGAAAGTAGGCCCTCTTTCAATATTACACTAGCACTCTTTGGTAATTTCAGTCTTGTCTAAACACTCATTGATGTCATTAATAACTGGATTACCACACCTCATTTTTCTTGAACACAGGAAAGATGTTTGTAACAGGAAAATAAACCATTTTTAGGTCCTCAAAATCTCCAAAGTCTTGCAAGATAAATGTATTAAATGACAGACAGACTGAAAGCTGCCAAGCTATGCTGAGGGACGAGACTTGTAGACAGCTAGCTCAGGTTAAGTGCGGGAAACACAAAGGCCACCTTCACCCCTCAGCTGTGTTTTGTGTTTCTCGAACATAACCCAGGATCTGGCCCAAGGTTGGCTGCGTCTTTTCTTCATTTAAAAAAAATTACCTTGCGTTTGGACTGTCAGGGTTGAGAATTTTCCCCTAGCTATAATCATCCATAACCCTAAGACACTTGTTCAGCACTAATTATTTATAATCATTGATCAAATCACCCAAAAATCAATTGTGATGCTGGGAGAAGAAAAATTACTTAGATTAGCACAACTGCAATAATTTAACAATTCAGCAAGCAATTTACAGAACAAGTCATATCACTTTATAAAGGGCACATATCTCCCTACAGGCTGCAAAGGCCTCTACGTCTGTGGTTCTCAAAGCATTAGGTGGGCTACAGTAAAGTGAGCACATATTACACAGCTGCTGAGAAAAAAAGACTGGCAGAATCCAGTAGCAGCTAGGACCAACCAGAAGCCAGAGAAAGGAATGAAATAGAGCATCTTGGTCCCTCACCCACCCTTTTGCTACAAATGGCCAGTCTCTGCCCTGCAGTCTCTGCCCTTTTCCCATTCACGAAGGAGTTCTCTCTGTCCCCAAAGCCCACCCATTCTGGGGCCAGGAAAATAACACTGCTAGAAGCTATACCGTCTTGAAGCAGCTAGAGCCAATTGAGCAGGAGAGAAGTACTCAGCAGTATGTCCCACACCAAACACCAGCACCCTCCTGTCCCAACTCTAGCAGTCAGAATTCCCATCAATCCCAACCAGCACCCCAATATCCTCCCACATTTTCTTCCTGTGATTCTTTGCAATCAAAGGTTTGTAGGGTACGAAAGTCTGATTTATTTGTTTGACCATTTTGTGGGACAGGGATCAAAATTGTGAGCCACAGTCAGTTTAGAGATAAAAGGGTATCTATTTTGGTGAGGGGAGGGAAAAGACCAGGAATTAGAAGGGTTTAGTACTACCTTTCATTCTCATAGAAGAAAGAGGAACAAACCAACAACCCTCTTCATACTGTTAAGCTGTCTACAGTAGCTCATGAATGCGAGTACCAATCTCATGGCAGACTGGTACAAACCAAGACACAAATCCCAAACTGTTAGGTGTGTCTCTACTTTCCTATTTTTTTAAATAGACTTCCCACAGCAAGTTTTCTATTTTTTTTTTACTGACATGTTACCTGACTGGACCTAGCTTGTACAAACAAGATGAAAAGCTCTCTCTCTTAAGGTATAGAATACAACATCCTTTCATTTCCACCATGTGACCATGTACAAAAGCGTCACTGATGCTACCTCCACTATAATTATATATATGAATAATAACAGCATTATTACTAGCAGTATTTTGCAATCCTTAATTGTTTTCTCACTGTGTATGAAGTATTTAGCAGTTATATTCCTATAATGTACTGTGGTTATTATGGCTCATTTTAGCAATACAAATTAGGATTTGCAAATTAACATTATTTTTATGGTGTTAATTTTTTTAATGATTAAAATAACAGAGAAAGATCTTCTCTCCACTGCTACCCATTCATCGTAACGAGACAAAATAGATGCTGCATCTTTATTTGCTGGATCTTTTCTAATGTCAAGAAAATTCTTCTGTATATACTTTTGAATCTTTCAGAGCCGGAACAGAAACTATTTAAAAACATCACACACAGGTATTACAGTAGCTGTACCCAACAAAGTGGGAAATAGAGAAGAATGTGGTATTGAAAAATCAAGGCAAGTATAGAATATATTTGTAGATTTTGTAGTTCATAAAAAACTACAGTAACAGAACACACATTAACAACGTGCTCTTCTCTCATCCCAAGACACACTCTGAAATACCGTTTATATGTGATACAACAGATAATATCTATCATAACTTTCTTTACAATTACCCAACATTTTCAGTTTCCCCTTGACAACTGGAAACGGTGGTCAATTAACTTTAAATTAGAGCTGCCAATGAAATCCATTGTATAATAGAAGATGTGCTTTTACAACTATAGCCCATATGGAATCTTTCAAAGGTTTCTAATAAAAAGTTGTCACAGAATAGAATAGAAAGCAAGAAATATTTCTACTGACAGAAACAAGAGTATGAAAGGTAACTCTAGAAAATGACAACAGTTCATGGAAAAGAGCAGTACTGCTACTACCATTTTCATGTTCAGACAGTTTCCATTTACATGACTTGCTAAAAACATGGAAAGGAAACTCATGCATGAAATAATTAAAAAAAAAAGAACCAGCAAGACGATACACCACACTAAGTTTTCAACATGTGGCCACTTGCCTGCTTCTGAGAGTAACATGCAAGCTTTCCTGATCTTAACATCTAAAGAAAACCAGCCAGATTTTCAATTGCAAAAGCACAATTTCAGATTTCATAAAAATGCCTTTTTTGCCCATTGATATTCAAAAATCATAATCCTCATAATCAACACTCTCATTTATCCCTTTTCAATACAGTGTATATAGATGTTTATATTACCACTCTACTGTTTTCTTTTTAAATTAATGAAGAAAAACCACCTAATCTGTTATCTAATTTGCATATTAACAGCAGGAGCTGAAACATTTTAATAAAAGAAGCATTTTACCTAAATTTTGTCGCATACAAGGACATGAATTATTAAACTGTTGCAATGAAACAGAAGTAGAATATGGTTTTAAAAAATACAACCAGAGACTTAGAGCAAGAAGAGAATTCAGTAGAAAACTGTTTTCTATTTCAGAAGAACAAAAGTATAATGTGAATGTTTCAGCATACAACTAGAGAGTGTTAACTCCATATGCAGTCACTGAGATTCTCATTCAAAAATTGAGACAGGATGTTATAACAAATGGCTGGCCAAGAAAAAATAAGTGAAAAGGAAGCATCTAACATCGAAACAGCCAGCAAGAACAAACCCTGGATTTCCAATTAAAAATATTGTACACAATCTGGAAGCTAAAAAATGTCAAAGTATGTTTGTATGTCAAATGCCATAAATGTACATATTATAACAGAGTTTCACTGATTGTATTGTTCATTTTGAGATATAAATGAAATCACTTTAAAAAAATTTGTTACATTGAAGTTGGCTCCTCCCTAAGACAAAGAACAATTATATAAAAGGAGTGACATGCTGCTGGTTTAAGAAAAGGGGGGGGGAGTAATAAAACACATTAGATTCTTTGAGCAGCTGCTCAACATCAACATAACACCTTGCATCTTCGCCACTACTCTGGATATATGAATTACATAATTTTAGAGCTGGCTATGTGGCAAGCTGTAATTACAGTATAGATACTAATTCTCACCATTTTATATTGGCTACACATGAAATGGTTACATTCCCCCATGTCAGGGAACTTGCAGACAGACAGTGCAGTCTGAAAAGTGAGAAACTGGGACACATATTGAGTCAGGGCATCCCCATTGCAACCTTTATGTGGAGCCCTGGGCAGAAGTTAAATCAGCCCCAAGCCAATCAGAATTAGGACCCCATTTTTCTGGGCACTACACTAATACTATCAGTCCCTGTTCTGAAGAATTTAAAATCTAAATTAAGAGATACAAGTTGGTGAGGTAAGATCTTTTATTAAACCAACTTCTGTTGCTGAAAAAGATATTACCTCACTCACCTTGTCTCTCTAACATCCTGTGACCAACACAACTACAACACTGCAAACACATCTAAATTAAGAAAAGAAAGTAAGTACATGCAATTAACAAGTGGAGGAATGAAGAGAAGAGTAACAGAGGGGAAATTACAGTTATGTACAGAGGTGACATCTTGTGGGGGGGCACATGTCCCTCCAGATTTCTGTGAGCACCAAGCTGTCCTTGCACAGCTTGCTCCACTCAGTCTGCCAGTGAGGGAAGTGGTTCTGTCCTTCTCCTGCTGCGCCTCCCCAGCACGTTTCTGGCTTGCTCAGCCCCTCTCTACCTGGCAGCTAGGCCTGAGCAGAGACCGGAAGGAGCAGGGTGGAACTGCTTATCACATGGGCTCACTCCACTCTGGGTTGCTTCCTCTTTGCCGCATGGCGGCTCTCTGAGACAGAGCCCCGCTGGGGATGCTCGCCCCCCTCCACTACCCACCCAGGCCCAGCTGCCAGAGAGGGCGCCAGTCAAGGCAGAAATGTGCTGAGGACAGAGGAGGGGCTGGAAGATTACACCCCAAGGCAACACATGAGGCAATTATGTGCCCCACACCACCTTCACATAGTGCCCCCCCACTATCAGCAGGTACACATCGTCTCTGGTTATGTAGACAGAATGGGAATGTAAATTGTCCACAGGGCTACTGAGCACTGTAGTAACAGAAACAACCCTTGCTCTGAAGAATTTACATAATCATAAAGGTCCCTTCTGGTCTTAAAATCTATACATCTGCAGTGATGTCAGTAATCTCTACAAGACACTTGCACCATCATTATTAACAGGCAATTTACCATACGCACCACCGTCTAAGCAGGCCGGAGGAAGTATTTGAAGAATGAGAGTTGCTGCTTTACTGATTAATTCAGGGAGGCGGTCTCGGGGCAGTATGGAGGAAAGCGCAAAAGAGCATGAGGAGAGGCTCACACAGGTAGAAACGGATGGCATTGAATACAAGTCAGAAAATAAATCAAAATATTTGCGTTAACGTGTTAAAATGAGCCCTTTAGGTAAGACCTAAAAGCCAAGATATTAAATTAATGGTACCGACAACTTTATTTATTTTATTAAAACGAAGTAGTTTTAAGAACTGCTTTGACTTTTGTTTTTAAAAATTGCTATACATTAATATGGCTAATGTTATTTTCAAAACTATTCACATAAAGACAGATGAAAAGATAAAGAAATACATTTTAAAACAATAAAAAAATATTTAAATAAACATCAACAAAGTTTAATTATGTACACAGCTAGTTTAGAATCAATATCTAGATGCACTCTCATTATAAAGATACCACATTTTCAGATACTGATTTATCAGACTTAATGTAATACTAAATCCAAGTAGGTTTTCCCCTCTGCATACTACACTGCCAATTTGATTGATGTAAATAAGATTCTACCAGAGGCTTAAAGGCTAATATTGATCTGAAGATTTGAAGAACCTCACAGTAGAATAACCTCAGCAATAATTTTCCTGACACGTAGGAGACCTTTGTGGAACTTATTTATTGAGTTGAGTTTTGCACTTAGGACCTACTGACATCAATGGGAGTCTTTCTATTGCCTTCACTGTGGATCACACCATTAAAGAAGAAGTTCACCAATTTTGTAATGCGTAAGGAAGAAAGGTATACTAGAACTTATTCTGACTACAGGATGTGCTATTATGAAGGGATGTTTCATACTTCACTAAACATTTTATAGTTGTTTTTAAAAAAAAAACAAAAAAACAAATGGACAACATCTTGCTATATCCTGAACAAACCTCATTGAATTAAGTTAAACTTTATTGAATTAAGTTTAACATCTTTTGAGTTCATTGTGTTAGAAATGCAAATGTTTATGTATGGAACTTTTAAGCAGGAAGACAAGTTTAATGCAATCTTGGAAGGTATTAGGAAATTCAAAGGACTTTTTGGAACAGTACAGATGAAGTGGATTTCCTAGGAAGTACCTCAGGAAGAGGGGAATGCAAATTTTCCCTTCCAAAGCCAACCTTTTGAAGAGAGCCATTGAGAGAGAGACCAAATGTATACTAATTACCTGCTTTTGGAAACTCCAGATCAAAGACCCCTGAACCATATAAAGGGTGAACTAAACATTTTATGAGTGTGCTTGTTCTGAACTGAAGCTGTGATGAACTGGTAACTACAAGGAGCCCCTTGGGTGGGAGATTGCGCCTGCCAGAATCCATGTTAGGGCTGGAGTTAATTCTGGTAAGCTTATTAGCATGCAAGGAGGTTCTTTTATTCTTTTTAATACGTTTCTCTGTAATGCTTTTTCCCTTAAGAATAAAATACACTTGCACAGAAAGAACTATGCAGTAGCTTATAACTGTGGCAATCACACCTGTTAGCTGTTTCCAAAGAGAAAGCAAGACGTTGTCCTTGGGCAAACTATCTGTGATGGGAAATGTATGGTGAAGGTAGCAGGCAGCCTGGAAATACCCTGATCAGAAAGGAGATGGAAACACGTCACTGACCAAGACAGACAACGGCCAGGGAGCCGGAAGTCTGACAGTGGGTGCCTTTGGCTGGACCACTGAAAGGAAATCCAGGTGCAGCTGCCCTGAACTGTGACACATACTACACGTTTGTTTCACCCTGAATCTCTTCTGAGGCAAAAAATCCAAATTAGATTGCAATTACAAAAAAGCACCCAGGTTAGCGTATATAAATAGTGTTAAAAATGCTAGCATACTATTGACAGCAAGCAAGTTATAATTTTGACCTGCAACTTGACAGAAATACTAATAATAAGCAGATGGCGGACTGTAAATTAACATCTGGAGCTCACCCCCAGGGAATCAGATCCAATCAAGGTATTTTTGAAGCATTATGGCAAGTGCAGCATTAGTTCTAATTAGATGAGGTATCAGGTATCTGTTTTGCAGCACATGAACACTGACAAATATGCTGCACACACCTCTTCAAACAAGGGAAACAGAAGAGCAATCCAGACAAATAGAGGTCTTTTTGAATTATGAAGGACCTTACAGGTGGAAGGTCAAAAAAATTTCTCCCAACCTAGAAGTTTTAGCCTGATAGTAGAAGAAATAAAAATATGTTCAACGGTTGATTAACAGAGTCTAAAATTTAAATAATTTTCAAATTACAAAAATAAGTTTTGCTGCTTTTTTGTAAACTGAACGTGTTAACACATGTAATTGATCAGCATTCAGTAAAACTCCTGGTCAGCAAATTATATCTTAGCTGGAATCTGTTTATATTGATAATTGTTTTCATTCTTGTGTTCACAGACGGGAGACCCATCACTTAATAAACAAGGCTTGGTCATTTATTACCATATGCTGTTTTTCCTGTTACAGAGAATGATTTTACTTTTTATCCTCTCAGTCCAGTCTTTCCCAGTGGAATGTTTATTTACAGATAAATATTACTTTATTTTGAGCATTTCTTAAACTTTACTGGATTTTATTTTACACTTGTTACTATAAAAATGGACAAATTCCTTAACTGTAAATCAAAATTGCAGAAGAGATTAAGAAATTACATGAAAATACATGAGCCCACACACTCTCTTCTGTGCTGTCTGAAGCCTTTTCCTCATTAAATTTTTGAGATACACAAAACATTTTCTGCAATAAACATAAGGACCAAATTTTCACAAACTACCACTATCTATAGAGACTAATACCCCAGAGGATCATATATGTCTTATACACATTCTGGATTTCCTCTCATTTTTTAATGAAGATTTTTCTTTACAAACGTGAAACAAAGGATGGGGTTGTTAGCACAAGCATCATGCACTGCTATGCTAAATCCTTGGATTGTGTGTGTCATGGCTCAAGTAAGTTGAGTCTGGGAATACTGCAGAGGCAGATCAGGTAGCCCTATACTACATATGAACATGCAGTCCTATGCTGCTTGTGCACTCAATGAGTTTCTGCAGTGAAATTCTATTCAATTCATTCTACTGGAGGAAGAGGCCAGAACTGGTCCTAGAATTGTTCCCCCGTTTGCTAATATGGTAGACACAAATCTCACCCACTTTGCCACAATACCTTTCAGAATGAATATGACAAATTCATGTGCCTGATGGTAATATCTGGAAACACTAGATCACACTTCTTCCCTCAAAGGCCTGAACAGAATCCAACGTTTTGGTTTACTAACATTTTTCCACTGTTTAGTAATGTGTGTCACATCCCCTTGTAATGCCGGGTCCACATAAAAGATGACAGCTGTTATACAATATTACTGTCACCACTTATTCCTTTAGTTCCAAAAGTAAATATCTGTGTTGGGTATCTAGAGATTCTGCATTAAAACTATGCTTATAATCCATGCAGGAGCCTATACAGTTCCATATGACAGATTTTCTGCAGGTTTTCTTAGTTGTTGGGTTTGATTTTTTTTTTTTTTAAGAAATTCAAATTGCATATAAAAATCTGGGTTAAAAATGTTAACACTGAGGAGTCAAGGATCAAAAGTTAGAAAATACCAGAATAAAGTTTCCTGTGTAACTTTAGTTTGGCTCCCTTGGTCAGATGCATGATTAGATAGTCTTTAGTTATACTATTTATTCTGTATGAGCCCTCATTCAGTGTACAGGATAAGAAATCAGTAAGGCAGAGAGAATGCTATATTATGTGTATCCTGCAGTTACAACACTATGTTGTAGAATAACATAATTTGCCTTCAACTTATTTAAATAGAAATGTATAAAACAAAAAGAGGAAATGCTGTTCATTTTGTTATTTACAACAAATTTACATTTTTCCTGCATGTACTATTTTAGAATCAGCACACAACTGAACCTCGGTATACTGTAGGAAGATGCAGTTATTAAAAGATAGCAAAGTCTCCTCCAATGGCCAGCCACAGCAAAAACGCAATGTATAAAATTCAATCAGGTAGAGAAAAGCAAGTTACACACTTATCTAACACTGCTCACAGTAGAAAAAGCAAAAAAATATTTTCAGATGACTTGCTGAGCTGTGACATTGGCCAATTACATGAGCATATTAAATCAGAATTACAAGCACCATGCATCTTGTAAAACAGGAAAAAAAAATTTCTGATTACTTGGTTAGCTATGACTTGATGTAATTAGCTTAGCTCATTAAGCCAAAAAACTATGCGCACAGTGCGTCTTGTATATGGTTTATTTATAATACTGCATGTTTTGCATCTGATTTAAGGAAAGTAGTAACTGTATGCAAATTTGGTAATCTTGTTTTTAGGAAAATGTGCAGATATAACTTTTCTTTGCTAGTGTTAATGTTTGAAGACTAAAAACTTTGCTGAAACTCAAGTATGATTGCAAAACAGCCACAGTCCTGTGGCACCTTAAAGACTAACAAATTTATTTGGGCATAAGCTTTCATGGACAGAAACCCACTTTGTCGGATTCATCTGGATTGAATCCTCCTCAACCCAGATCACTGTAGAGTAACAGTGTCTATGTACTCTAAAGGGGTAACTAATCTACATACCACTTGCACCTCCACTCTACAGTGTCTGTGAAAGGGTAGTAGGAAGTGGAGACTGGCTGCATTGGCAGCAGAGCTAGTGGATCTGTGTAATGTTAGATCCATTGAACCCAACCCTAAATCCCTACAGTGCAGTGAGAGACCTGGCAAAGTGAAGCTCTTTAGCTCAGAAAGTTGCATATTCCATACATGGGCTCTTCAATCCTATTTCCCCTGGCACAGCGGAAGCACACTAGTTTGGCTTTAAAGAAGGTCCCTCAGCCATAAAGGAAAGGTCAGGATTTAATCCCAAGGCCATGTCTACTCTGACATATTTTATAGGTGATATTCACCACCCATTTCAGCAAACTGAGGGTTCAGTGCTGTCTAACAAAAACAAAAACAAAAAACAGATATGTGAATCCTACCCAATTACTGTCTACTCTACTGTTTCCACCACTGCTGCACCCAGTGGAAATTCACCAGTGGTGAATTGTTACAAAGTTGGCATACAAAGAAAAATTCAGACTGCCTCCATTTATTGCAGCACATTGTTAACTGAGAACCCTTCTCTTCCCCTTTCTAGTCTTGTCTGTCCCCATTATCAACAGTAAGGGCAGTTTCATCTGTGTCAAAGGCTAGCGCAGACAGGGTGAAATCATTTTCTACACCATCTCAAGAAGACCTGCTTGGAAAAACTGAAGTACTTCAGGACTCCAAAGAATCAGAACTGAGACCTTGAGGAAAGAGAAATGCAGCAATAGAACCTAATGATTGCCAGATTTAAGCATAACACTAATCTAAGGAAATTTCTAAATACCTGAGATTTTGCTCAGAAATGCTGAAAATTCACAGTGAGAGAAGCAGCTCTTCAAAAAAATAGTAAAATACATTTCAAAGGTAATTCTGTTGGCAAAAGGCAATTGTTGCCTTGCTAAAAACAGACCACATTTGTGACAATAACAGTGTCTGCTGTAAGGTATTGTGCATAAATTTCAACCATGCTGTAGTTGTGTTTCAGCACTATGAATTATGTTCATAATATTCACCTACCACAGTTTATACTAAAGAATAAAGTAGGAAGTGTGAAAAACAAGTTCATAATTTAAACCCAATGTTTAATGTTGCTTCTGCATGAAATGTGGCATATTGCAATTGGGATAAAATAGGTTTTATAGAATCATAGAGTTGGAAGGGACCTCAGGAGGACATCTAGTCCAACCCCCTGCTCAAAGAAGGCCTAACCTCAGCTAAGTAATCCCAGCGAGGGTTTATGCATGGTACTGAATTAATAAGAGCATAAAGAAGCCAGTTAAGGACTTGGACAACATGAGAACAAGTACAACAAAACTGAAGTTTGATGACTAAAGTATATCTGTAATACATTTATCACCACATGTGACTAAATATATTAGCAGGTTAGAAATATTATCTCTGAAGAATCAGCTATTCCTATAAGACTATAGAACTTCACAAGTGAATAATATAAGGTGGCATGACAAATCAAATAAATTCCCTTCCTATACTGAGACTCAAAGAAAATAAGATGTTCAAACACTCATTGAAGTCCATCTGTTTATTTAGGTCAACGAATGTTATGTTTAGACCAAGATACAATATTGTGAACACCCTATCAGTGTCAGAAAGTTATAGTGCATGTATCAAGACATCCAACTCCCAAGCAGGCCATTTAAAAGCTCCAAATAAGTTTAATTCATATTCTTTTTTTAGCATTGACAGCATTCAAGAACTTCAGAATCAGAAGCCACAAACGTCCTCTGTTTAGGAAAGACTGCCAAGGTTTTTGATTTATTTTTGTATCTGTTATTAGTCTAAATATTTAAGACTAAAAATATCATGATTGGATAGTAGCTTTATGGTGATTTTTCCCCAATCATTTCTGAGCTTTGAGTCACAGTGCTTTCTCACTATAACACATCATCATCATGACAAATTATATTCATTTCCTATTCCTTGCCTCCTACTTGGAATCATTATTTTGTTACCCAACTGCGCTAATGAAGAGCAGTCATGAGACCTGACTCTGAAGATGGCTTTTTGTTTTGATGTGTTTCATTTTGTTTCTTATTGTTCTGAAATCTCTATATTAAAAGAGAAAAAGACAATGTTAAACATAGTACAGAATTAACTATAAAAAGAGAGGTCTGCAGGTATATGGAAATCTCAGGGTCCCGATGGCAACATGGTAATTATGGATCTATCCTGGAAGCTGAAAAAAGTTGCATTTTTCAGTGTGCTAGCTGAATCAAATTTAACATAACATAATTGAAAACCACACTTAACGTTTGTTAAAAAGCAGAATAACATGTGAAGTCATGTTAGCTAGCCTTTTTGTAGCTCGCCTTAGGCTACAAAAAGGCTGACATGCCTTCATACATGTCAAGATAGAGCCTTTAAGAGTAAATTGTGGTAATAAGATTATCTATAGTTAGGAAATTCATTTCAACCATACAGTACCTACTTGGTGTCTATCAAGTAGTTCAGTATGCATCTTACTTTGTAAAACATTAGATCACACCACATTCCAACATTTGGGTTTGGTCCTGTTTTGAGCATGGGGTTGGACCTCTGAGACCTCCTGAGGTCTCTTCCAAGCCTAATATTCTATGATTCCCCCACTCCTCCATCCCCCACAATCTTTAACTCATGAATGTCCATGGGCCAAGCATGAATTATTATTGTCCATGGGTCTGAGTTCTCTGTCACTTTAAGGCCTCACCATTACTTAAGGCCTCAACATTACTTAACAGTAGCAAATTGCATTAGAGAGTGTATTAGCTATCTAACCAACTTTACCTCAATATTTACAGTAATAAAGTATTCCCTACAGTAAGCAGGCAACATTGATGTGTTTTAAGTTGAGCACTGTATACAGCACCAGTCATGTTAGAATGCTTCTACCCAAGCACTCAAAAGAAGATATTATTTATGTAGTTCTGAAGAACTACACAAATGCCAATATAAACTGCTGAGCAACACGATTGGTGTGTTCAAAATAAAAAAAAATAGCACCAAAAACAGCTTCCTTCAGGAACAATAAAAAAGCCGGTACACTTTCATGATTACTAAATCAAGGTTTAATTTTTTTCTTATCTTTTTGTTCATACAGCCCAAGACAAACCCCAGAGGTTCTTTGCATAAATGGAGAATAATTACTAGGAGAGTGTTTCTTCACTACAATGCAAACTTGCTAAAAGTTTGCTCACCAGATGTTACCCACCTTATATGATAGTCTCTAAAGACCCTTTTATTAAAACAAACATCCAAAAAATTGTAATCAGGGGTAAGAAGTTGAGAGTCTGCATTAATTTGTTCAACTGTCAGTTGATTGTAAACTTTTCCTATACATTATTTCAAGATTTGTCCTACTTCAAGGTATGTTTAATTTAAGCATCTACTGATTTACAACAAATCATTAATAGCAGTGGTACCCATTTCCAAATTACACAAGATTTTTTTTTAGATTTAAATTAATCCAAATAGTCACATTTTATAATCCTGGCTGATGACTCACAAAACTTCCGGTGCTGAATCAATCATGGTTTTTCTATAATTCACTCAATGATTTGAACGAGGTGACGGGCAGAGTCAATCCATGAAATAAAACAACAATCTACTCTGATAGTTGTATTTTGCATTTCTTCTTTTACAACAACTGAAATGGCACTTTATTATGACACCCTGTATTCTGAATAAAGGGTATGAATGTGTATATTGTAAATATGTACTCTAAGTAACTTGTTTCTCAAGGCAGGGAATGCAAATATCTTAATTGTCTACATTGCGGTGAATTTCAGAAATACACAGATTAAAATGGAATGGACCATCTGTGTGGGATTCGTTCCTACTGTATTATTTTATTTTAGTTGTTTTAAATTAGATTGATGATGTTTTCACCCTTTTTCCTTAGGAAACCATACCAACAAACTCTTTCTGGATACTGAGTTGACATTTTTCCTCTTTCTTAATTTCATCCCATTTCTTCCTGTCATATTCTCACATACCATGTTAAATAACTTCTCTCCATCATTTTTTTCAAACGTTAGTAAATTCATTAGCCAACCTCTGTGCACTTAGCTCTAGGTCCCAATACATCCTGAGTGTGAAAACCATTTTATGGGAGAAGGCTGAATTCCATTTTTAATTATGGCAGAAGGATAAATTTAGAACTGGTAACACAAAAATCACCTACAGTGCTGTTGACACCTCCTCCAAGAGACAGCTCCCATCTCCAAAACATAAAAAATACGTATAAAAACAACACGCAACAAAAAAAACCATACCCCAACTTCATCCAACTTGCTGTCCTGCACATCAGAATTCCCCTCATACTCTTGGATACAAACAGATGAGCAATTCTGACTGTCACACCGTTTATCCACTTGGAAAATTGTTCTGCTTTAACATTGCTGAGGTTCAGGTTCTGGGTGACAGGGAGTTGGATAAAATTGGCATACATATCATTCTGTGGTATCTGTTGGAAATGGAAGTAGAAGTCTTTCGAAGGTCTTACCAGCACATTAGGCAACATGAAGGTTGACTTTTCTTGTAACTACTTATATCCACAACTTCAACCATTTGTTTTGTTACTGTTAATTTCCAAGGGCTTGTTTATGTTTAACCCAAGATTGGTGTACATCGGAACTCTGGACTTAAAAGCTTGAGCCCTCTAGTGTTTCAGCTAAAGAACCAGATCAAAGGGAAACTCAAAACACTATGATCTAGCCTCTACTGGCGGATAATGAGCCACACTGTTAGGATAGGTTACTATTTCATTTCCGAAGTCCTGTAATATGGTAGAGTATCTGATACAAAGTATTACCCTAAATCCTCTGTCACAGTTTGAGTTATGTAAACACATCACTATAGCTTGCGTCTTCAGCAGCATTGTGCTGAATTAACTCCTTTGCTGTAACCTTAGGTCAAAAGTAATATTGTGTATTTTGATCAGCAACACTGTATAAATGGCAACATTCAAATCAGTAACTTTTTAAACTTTAACTATTTAAAAGACAGAATCAGGCACTTAACTTTCATACCTGAAACTGCTTTGCTTTAAAAAGGGTTTCAAAGAAAACGTTAGACACTAGCAAAGTTTTAGCCACGTAGCAGTTTTTAAAAACATGCACTCATAATGAACCTCCTATGTTATTGTTCACCACAAGCTGTCACAGAAAATTCAAGCAGATCATCAACCACAATAACGAATTGATCCTCTAACTCAAAATACAAACCTTTTTCACCCATTTTAATTTGGGACTCTCCGACCAGCCTTAACTATAGTGGTTCTACAGCCATGCTATTTTCCTACTAGCTAATCCTCAGTATCTTCCCCATTACTATCATTGGGAAGTTTGCCCAAAGATAAAGGTTACAATAGATCCTTCCTGTATTAGCCTACAATAAATAAAAATTCAGTTAGATGCCAGATTGTCACAATCAGCAACACTCCATAAGAAAGTATGTTATCTTTAGGATCCTAACTATTATTTCCCTTTGTTTCACTTCCCTCACCATCCTGCTTTCTGTCTCACTCCTTGTGAACTGTACTTAAATGCCCAAGGCTCCATATTTTATTACCAATTTCCTGAACCCATGTAAGGGCTTTTTAAGTTCTTCTTGTTAATTGTAATTTTCTGATGTTGGAAATGGCGAGGGAAGATCATTTATTCTGGTGTCACCATTTTCACCAACATCTATGCTATATTACACCAGTATGTTTGGCCAGTGTTATTAAATGTCTATGGGATAAAAAAAGGTAGATCTGTCACTTTGGTTCTTATGAAGAAAGTGGAATGAGTTACTGCCATCTATGAAGATTTTGTGGGACTGGATTTGTGGGTTGGTGAAGCTGTGCCTGGTAAGAAGAATCAGATGACTGAAAAGGATGAAAATGAAGAGGGATATGGGACCCGAGGACTGAAAAGAAAGTAATTCACTTGGGAAAGAAGAAATACTACATGTATAGATGTAGGAGTAGCAAGGAAGCCAGAAGTGCTGCATGGAGACCTCTAGCCTCTATGAGAAATTAATAATTTGGTTGGCAGCACTATTTTTGTCTTGGGCTATTTGGCATATCTGTATTTGCATGCTTTTCTTTTTCTTTTTTAAGAAAAACTCCTGTGGCCATGAAGGAACTTGTTTCTTTGTTATTATTGATCAGGAATGTGCAATATCATCCCCTGGACCCGTTTGTTGGGAAAACCACTCATCTGCTAGTGCTGGACTTGCAATACTTGACACCTGGATTCTTTTTCTTTCCTTTCTTTATGGTCCTTCTTCAGTGTGCGCCCTCCCCCCATCACCACCTTTGTTTCCACTGGCATCCTGCACAGCGGTCAAGGACACAGGCTACTGGAAGTGTATTTCAAATAGCAGTACTTGGAACACTGCCAAAATCATTTGAAATACTTCGCTTATATGCTGTGATGAACTGGCAATCTGTCTGTACAATTTATGAATTCTGGCTGATATGAAATAGTGAAATCACTTACCATGAATGCCCTGTGTGTGCGCATCCACATATCTTAGCAGCCTGAAGAGCAGACTGAGGACAACAGGAAGGTACTTAAGGTGCGGTGACCATACAAAAGTTACATGAAAGAGTAACCGCATCCCAAGGGAAGAGATACTTCCTCCTCTGTCTGAGGAGAGTGTTTTTGTTTCATAAAGACCAGTACAAAGTTACCAAGAAACAGAGCAAAGGAAGGTAGGTGTTGGAGGGGAGGGGGCATATAAAACAAAAGCACCACACAGGAACTGGAAGCATTGAGCAAGCGCCATCAAAGTCACAGGATCAGGGGAAGGGAATTCCATTAAGTAGAAACCACCCATCACGTGACAGCCCACATAACACAGGGAAACCCAGACTACCTTCCTGGACACAGAGGGTCCCAGAACCACCCAAGGAAAGGGTGACCTAGTGAGGGGCTTTGTGTTTAGGAGGTTTATTGTTTTCTAAATGATCTGTATTCCCTTGTGCTTTATAAGATTATAGTAAAAGAGCAATATGTTAACTTGAGCAACATCTGTTTCTCCATGTCATATGCATCATAACTACTATGTGCCTCCAGCCAGAGTTCAACTATAAACCAAAATCTTCTCACTTTTGAGGTGGTGTTCTGGGTGCGTTTAAGTATGAAGGAAAGGTCAGGCCTGCACCCAGACGAGTTAGGCAGCTGGACAACATGTTCCAGCTTTCAGAAGGGAATGTTAAAACAGGGTATGCACTCAGTGTGCTTAGGGACTCCCAGGATGGGGCAGTGGCTGTACTCCTTCAAGCCCTAGAGGTTTAAAACAACTGGGGATCCACAGACATAGAAACTTGAACTCCCTCACAGCTGGCTGGTGGGCTGCTGTAAGGGCGCGATTCACATTTGTGACAGACACTTCCAGAATTCCAGATCCCACACCTTGAATTAAACAGAGCACATACAATGCTGGAAAAAATAGAGATGTTAAACAGTTGTAATGCATTAAATGGGATGAAAAGGAAAAAATAACGTAATTGGGTAAAACAAAGAACAGTCATACTTTACATATGTCACAAATACATTGTATTAAATGTTTTCCAACTAAATAACAAAGTTTAACAAAAATGACTGAAAAACATAAACCAACTTGTTTTCTTGCCTGTCAGAAGCTCATTAACAGTTCAATTGAAATTCTACATGTGCACTCAAATCTCTCATTTGTACATCTGGCTTAATTCAATGTACTGAAGTATTTGTTAACATATTTTCCTCTTTAAGCAGAACAGTTTATTCACAATATCTTGCAATGGTATTTTAATGGGTAAAACAGTTCTATTGTTTCAATGCTAAACAAAATTGGGGTTTCCATGAAAGGGAACAGAAAATATTTAGACAACATTTTATAAAACAGTAACAAAGGCACAGACAAGTCCTAAAACATTTCCTTCTGTGATTTAAACTGTTAAACCCTTAATCTGTTTCTAAGATTTACATTTCAATATTTTAACCTTTTTCCATTCTGAAGATGATTTCTTTATTGGAATTATTACAGAAATATAATGTGTAACATTTTGAAAGAAGCCATCACACTGGCTACAGTTTTGAAAAGGTTCACCATCTATGTCACTTTAGAGTTATCTTTAATAAGGCACGTTCCTCTCTTAGTACAGACCCCTTGTTCCACCTGCATGTGCAACATGACAAAACAGAGAGCTGTTTTGTTTTATATTTAAAAAAACATAAGTTATCTTTTGTTTTCACGTGACTTGATAAGTGTTTTCACAGCTCTCCCTGCCTCAGTCTCTTTAACCTCTCCTTTGCAATCATGTGTGCTATGCACGCATCTTGTATGGCAATCATTTGCTCCTCCCCAGTCTAACTTATTGCTTCCCTCCCAAGGAACAAGAAGAGTATTTGTCTGCCCTCTCTCCACTATTTAGGGGCTGGAGGCAGGGCCCAAGCATAATTTTTCAGGCCCAGTACAAACTTGTAACACGGGCCCCCTCCCACACACATACCCATGAGGGTTGAAGCCTGGGCCGGACTCCCCAGAGCCTCGGTAAAGTGTACCCTTTTTCCTCCCTTTTGGGGGCCTTGGCTGGAGGGACTGCTTCCTGTCCTGCTCCCTCCCTCTTAATCTAGGACTTTAGATGTTGGTTCTTGATCTCCTTGCACCCACCCACCCACCCAGTCATCCCAGCTATATAAAAACTACTGGTTTGCCTGCTTTACTCTTAAAAATCTTGGCTGCCTGTTCCTGCCTCCAGAATTATAAAGGCCCTTCCCGGGCTGTAGAGTGACCTCCATCACCCCGCCCCCCCAACCCAATCCCATTCCCAGCCCTACCCCTACACGTGTTTATGTACAGACAGACATACACCCAACCATAAACTTCAAAACGTGGGTCAGAGTTACAGCACTACTAATCATGAGGCCAAACACCGTCCTCATTTCCACACGTACAACTTGATTGTCTTCCATGTAAGTTATGTAAGAACTAGCTTGCAGAACCTTTACTAGTGATGATGTGCAAGCCTGAAAGAACATTTCACTCTTAGAGCCCTGCTTGAGTCTGCATGTCTGGAAATAAGAAAAAAAAATGATGCTTATTTATAAAGTGAGTGAAGTTTCTATGGAAGTGACTGAGACAATAAAGATGCATCTTCATTATGCCATTTTTACAGAGACTTTTTCAGAGTGGACCTTTAAGTATTTCCCTACTGTTCATGAGGCCAGTCCCATGTTACTAATGGTTTTAAACATCTTTAAACAGAGCCCCATGGATTCTGCAGTTCCATAGCTACAGAAGTAGCAATCCACTCTTCATACAGAATAAATCCATTCTTCATACAGAACTGTACTGAAGAATCTAAGCTTTCATTTTTTAAAATGATGGCTGTAGCCTCATGGCTTGAAGAAAACCTTTACGTATTAGAAAGTGTGTCCCTTCAATTGACTGTCAGCTAGAGACTTCAAAATCCTGTAGGATTCTAATGACTAAAAATGCAGTCATTAATAGAATTCAGATGTCTACCTGAGAGCAGTTTTAAAACTTTTTGGTCCTGAACGTCTGTCTGTAAGGAACAGTATAAAAATCTCATTCTGTTTAGGATAATATGCTAATATAGGATAGTTACTTTAAAATGGATTTGGAAAATTATCATAATCAGCCTAGCCATATAATCTATTCACTCATCCATTATCACAATATTGATTATAATGAAAGAATTAATATTTTAGCTGCCAATCAAAACAGGACACCTTATTTTGTCTGAATGGGTGAATAAAATGTGCAATAATGCTGCTTTAAAGGTTTTTTGTTTGTTTTAATTGTTCTTCTCAGCATCTCCTCTGCTCAAGTCCATATCTACCATCATTCACTGCATGCAACACCAAATAGAACCTTCATGGAACTGTGCTACAAAACGTAACTATCCTATAGTAATGACACTTAGGGCTTGTCCATACAGGAAGTTAAACTGAATTAAACTGTGAATTTAAATTGCATTAGTTAAAGCACATTAAAGCCAGGTGTGGACACACTCATTCAGAAGTAAAGTGGCCTTACTTCACTTCACCTTAATTCAGTAAGGGCTTCTCCACATGGCATCTCAGTTCAGACTATGGAGTGTGAGCTGTAGAGCACTCTAAATGCATTGTGCTCTAACTGCCCCATATAGACCCTGCTGTGTAGTCATGTTTCAAGGCTACTTTACTTCTTAATGAGAGCATCCTCACAGAGGTTTAATGTGCTTTAATTAATGCACTTTAGTTAATTTGGTTTAATTTCTCATGTACATCAGCCCTTAGGTATGTTGGTTTTTAGTATGCTGCACAATTTAGCAAAGCTTTTCTTTTCCCTATGCACTACACAATTAAGTTTCATACAACATTTTCAAAACTGCTTTGCAAAACTCAAGGAGCATTATGCTATAGACAGGCACTGTCCCTATAAAATGGTGGGGTCTGACGTTGTCATCATAGTGTCTGTTAGTATATCTCATTGAATAGGGCCAGGAAATCTGAACATCATGGAACTCAAAGGGAATAGGGTGACTTTAAAGTAAATAGTATGCTGAATGTCTCTTTAACCTTGCTTTCTGGGGCATTTAGTAGAACTTTTTCTAAATGTAATGGGAGTTTTCATGCTGCTCTTTGCCTACTTGATGATCATTTGAATTCTAGGGCAGCGTTAAAAAGAAAGCTGATGCATAACAGTTAATGTTCAATTTTACACTAAGGATTATGTGAAATCATCCATTTCTAATGAGTATAGGGCTTGGCCTGTAGCTTGCCAATAATGCCTGCTGCAATAATATAGAACCTTGCTAATTTGCACTTTGGTACTCTCCTAGTACTCCATGAAAACAATTTCACAGTTGCTGTTTGTAACGTAGAGCAGCTAAATTCTCATTCTCTTCCTGGGAATAATGCTGGCAGCATGTTACTCATGGGCAACTGGGGGAGTGTAAAGTCCCCTTAGCCTCATCTTCACCACACACTGGAACACTGAAGCAGGCTGTTTATTTTCCTGCCCGTTGCTTTTCTTATGGAGGCAACAAGAGTACAGAGGCTCTTTTACCTCTGTATTTGGCACTGGTGCAAGTGCTACTGAAATACTCTGTCCAGTGCCGGTGTCCCCAGTTCAATAAGGCTATTGATAAATTGGAGAGAGTTCAGCGAACAGCCATGAAAATGATTAAAAGACTGGAATACATGACTTACAGTGGTAATCTCAAGGAGCTCTTTCTGTTTAGCTCAATAAAGAAAAGGTTAAGTGGTAACTTGATTACAGTCTATAAGTACCTGCCTGGAGGACAAATATTTAATAATGGGCTCTTCAGTCTAGCAAAAAAAAGAGAACACAATAATCCAATGACTGGAAGTTTAAGATAGCCAAACTCAGACAGATAATAAAGTGTAAATTTTAATCAGTGACAGTAATTAACCATTAGAACAGTTTACCAAGAATTATGATACATCTTCCATCACTATCTTGGAACTTATGAATTTATAAAGGTTGGGCCACACATTTGACCAGAACAATAGTGCACTCGTCTGTAAATTCTTCAGCAGAGATCAGTACCTCATAAGGATAGAGGAGTTCTTAGAAGCTCTGCTGCCAACACTGGAAACTAAAGCAGATGGAAGAAGTCTTTTCAAACATTTTCTCTAAGAATTCAGTTGAGTATTGGGAACGTTGAGAAACTGACTGAAGCTCACTGAGTAACAGAGTCAGTAGGAGAACCCAACTCCAGCATAAGTGCCCTGTTTCAGAACTGGTAATGGTGATACGATGAGGAGGAAAAAAAATCTTAAAAATCTAAATAGAATCTTAACCCAATCTCATATTACAAATACTATTAACCAATAATCATAACTGTATGATTATTACATGGTACCACTACCGGATAAAGTTAAAGTTGGGTGGATGCCCAAAATGTGTATTTCCATATCTTAACATGTTGCTTAAAAAAAACAAAAAAAAAAAAAACACATTAACCTTCACCTCAATTCCTGAGTTTATAATGCTTGTGTTTTGTAGGCTTTTTTATAATTTCTGTAACTATTTTTATCCAATGTACAGATAGGTTTTGAACTGTAACACCAGTTTAACATTAATTTTTTTATCTTAGAAAGTTTTAGTATAATTTAATTGTTTAATTCACAATACTCAGTAGCCTACAAGATTCTTAGCCAAGATGCTCAATCAAGCTAATACCAGCTTTCCTGATGCTTTGATATTTTGAAATAAGATTCATGTCAGTTAACAGTGAGCCCAGAATAGTGGTCTACAGCTGTAGCCTTCCACCTATCATTATAAGAGGGAGGAATAATGAATGAGCAGAGCTTCCCCCCCACCCCCAAAATTCTGTTCACTTGTACTATGGAATGTTTAGTTTTACTTCCTTATTCAGAAGTTTCTTAATTAAAATTCTATCTTTAATCTTCTTGCTGAAGCATTTTAGTGACAGTACCATAATTAATACAAAGTATAATTTATACAATTTGTAATTAATACAAAGTAATTTAAACAAAATTTAATATTAATTTTATTTGCCAGAATATGTTCATTAATATCATTTTGACTGGCAAAAGTTCAGTTGGAATTCTAGAGAATTTCTCATAGCCTTCATAAGTCTTTAATTATACTAAACTTCTAGAATTTGCCCCACACCTGACCCAGTGGTACTAGTAAGATGATTTTTTAAAAAAATACCGCTTGTCTAAATATTTTTTTTTAAATCAGTCTCTCAGTATGATCTTTACGCTAGCTTTGTGTCAACTAATCAACGGTTTAGAGGCAACACAACATTTTGTTAAATTAATTGTTTAGAATACCAAAAAGAAAACTATTCTTTCTAACTGATACAGTGTCTCCAAAGTACTAATCAAGAAAATTATTCAATTTTAATGAACCTAAATTGCACAGGTGAACATGAAAAGCAAAATTTGGGCCAATTATAGCATAGCTTATTGGCTTTCTGCCAGTATAAAAATCCAGCATTTGAAAATGAATATATGCCCCATTTCTTGGGTGCTAACACCAAGTTTTAAATCATTCCTCAACTCTGTCAAGATGAAAATATTTATTGCACATGATTATAAGCTGAGCTGAATTTAATTGCTCAAATACAAAATAGGCTGAAATTCATCAGATTTTTGTGGGAGTTCAAATAGGTACTCCTTCCCTCAGCTGTGTATTTGGCAGCCATGCAGATGCCTAGGATTTGTCACAAGATTGAATTGTGACCTCAAAGCATATTGTGATTGACTTCTGAATTTTCTTCATGATGAGGGACTCTTAAAAAAAGAATAAAAGTGAACACAGAAACAGAACCTAGAGCATACCACAGAACAAAAAGTTCTCAACCCTGATGGTCCATGGAACACTGATGGTCTAGAAAGTGTTGTTTATTCATAAGATAGCAGCTTCTGTTTCTAGCTGCTAGAAATTCATATACTTTACATGTAGGGAATTGTTTTGTGGCTACTTGATCATAAATAGATGGAGAATGGGAGCCAAGTTATTATTGTTAAAATATGGTCTCTACTACAAAACTTTCGAGAACCCTTTCCCAAGATAATTATTGATTTTTGGGGAGAGGGTAATACTTTTATTCATGGAATAAAAACAGAAGAAATCCAAGCTTAAATATTCATCTGGCAGTGCTGAATGTTTGTTGTGTGGAAAGGACACAACAGCGGGAACTTCTTTAGACTCAAGTTCTTATAGGTATGAAACTCTACAACAATTAACCTTAAGGTATGAAATTTATCATGCAGCAGTTTAGCTCTTAGTTTGTATATGACTAGAAAAAATGGCCTTAATTATTGTAGCTTCCTAGACTGGAAAGAAAAAAAATCTATCTAGGTTCAACTTTGTATCTAGGGCCCTCACAAAATTGGAGACCACCTTGTAATGAAACTTCTTGTTGTCATGCTGTCACATTCCCAGATCTCCAAAGATAATATGGTAATACCACCCAAACATCTGAACAATTAGCCATGAATTCTATAGCTAGAGTAAGGCCACAAGTTATCTTGAAAGTTGTTCAAAAAGGGGCCTCAGCCAGCATCAGCAGCAATTTCCCCTTGGCTCTTAACATAAGTGCCAAGTATAAAACCTCTAGAATTAAGTTCCTCTGCTGCTTCAAGCACTTTCTTCAAAGCCAGACGTATTTTGTTAATCCATGAGATTCCATCTATAGGAATGCAAGTGCATTGCCTGTGCTTATAACTGCTAAATTAAATGTAACTGCATTCACAGAGACCATTTATATCAGGACATGGGGAAATCTAAAAGTTTGAAGGAATCTGAAGGAAGTTTGTAGGACAAAGAATATAAAGAGCACAGCTTATGCTCTTGCAATATCTTTGATGCTTCCATATCTTTTGCATTTCTTAAATTCTTTTCTGTTTCTGAAATTTAATGCTTATTTAACACATTTTGGCATTTAGTATACAAAAATTTAAGAAAATCACTTGATTTGAGGAGAACTTACAAGGGATTTTCTATCTTAAGAGTGGATAAGCAGATTACCTCATATACATATTAATGTTTCTTTACATTTGTGTGCAAAATCCACAGTATATTAACACATTGTGTATTAGTTTTTCTTTAGAGCCAGGCAGAAAGCTGACTGACCACTGTTAGAAATTAACCAACTTATTCTCATTCTTCATCAATCATGTGTAGGAAATTATAGGGAATTGTTGGCAGAAGTGTATAAAGCAATCAGACATGGTTTTTCCTGTTTAATTATAAGAGTAGCTAAATATCATTCTTTAACATGTTCCCTAAAACTATATTACTGGCTCTTCCAAGAGAACTGCTTTACTATGATTTCCAGTCCCGTCTACTATATCAATACACTAACTGCACAAAAAGATTAGCTGCTAAGGTTATTTTAAAAGTACTTGGTTTAATTCAAAACACTTGTTTGCCATCTGTTACTTGTATTTTATGCACTTTAATTATCTGGAGACTTTCAGAATTTTTAATTTTTAATAACCTTCTGTCACATTCTCTGTTAGCAAAATACTTACAAATCAGCTTATATTATGAGTAACGAGTGATATAAGATGAATATAGAAGTAAGTCCATACAATTATATAGCTTGCAGTTTGTGAAACAAAGACTGGCACTTTTCGGGTAGTTAAAATTCTCCTGAAATACTACTTCCTTAACTTACAAGGGCACTGTGATGCGAAATCCATGAATAAACTGGTAGGTACTATAATTATGAGGGTCAAATAAGTACACTGGATAGATAGAAATCAAGGAATTGCACAGATTTAGACACAAATTTTGGAAGTTTGGGAGTAAATGTTCACTGAATCCTTTTTAAGTCAATAGCCTCAAACCAAACGAAAAAAGCATGTCTGAAGTGGAGAATAAAAAAGTTGTTATTCTGTATGCTCACAGCATTTGATGTAAAAACTTATGATTGACAGCATTTTAAAATTCAGATGTTGCCATGTTATGTTCACAGGTTACCAAGCAGGAAAAAAAAAAACAGACGATGGGGAGCACTTCAGCAGGACTTAGTATCATTCAAGCATTTCCAAATGCTCCTAAGAAATATAAACAACCATATTTCAGCCATAGAAACAAGATTACTACTTCCCGGATGGATTGATACAAATCAAAGCAATTAAATCACTGATTTTCATCATGATTTAAATAATTTTAATCTTTTTGCATTTTCACTTTAATATTTTCCTGTAAAAAGCTGTCATTGGTTGATTTGCAACTAAATAAAGCCTTTACACTAAATTCAGTCTTTTTTTGTTAACCAGGGGAATATACAATGCATCTACAGACATTTAAGCATTTGTACAGCTTAATTTACATTTATTCAGATTCTTAATTTTTATGTTTTTTATATTAGAAGATGGTGAAAGATGCATGTCATATACTAGCAGATTAATTTACTGGTGATTTGTGTTACACTCTCTTTGGATGAAAAATCAAATTCAGTAAAACACTCAAACAGCTTTTATTATTATTAAAAATACTATCTTAAACATGCTGGATAAATAAAGTTTCAGAACATGTTTTGCATTTAAAGGAAATATATATAGTCAGTGAATTGAAGTCATTGTTGCCCGACTATACAAAAAGGACAGGAGACACTTGATATGGTTTTAATCAGAACGCAACTTAATTATTAGATGTCTGGGACTACTCAGCAGATAAAAACATACAGTGCAGGTAACTCGTGTTCACACATGTGAACACATCTACCATGGGGGCTTCTACCAGCCGTCCTGTTTTTCCATCCAGGTCCTCCTGCCAACTCACTGTTGGGACCTTACCATCCTCCCCAACTTGAATGAGGATTAAAGAGGGCAATAAGAAAAAGGAGGTTGGCTCCGTCATAACAGTCATAGAAGCCATGAACCCCCATCCCATTCTGCTCCTTTTATCCATGCTTTGCTCTTTCTTAAATCCTTTACCATGCCATTTATCTGGCCACTGAATACATTCCCTATGGAGTACTGCACTGGACAGCCACCATAAGCAGATGCCAGGAATTAGCTTGGCTGCCTCTGCCACCAAACCAGTCAGGTTTCCAGACATCTCCTACCCCTTTTATATCTAGCAACATCTAGCAGGTGAACCCCATCCTCCTGAAATAACTCCGGTGCCCCATACACTATGCTTAAAGCAGTGGCATAAGCTGTTCCCATAACATGTCCCTCTTTCCATGCCAACTCAGGGCTGCTTCATTAGCAAAACCCAGCTACAAATCCTCAGGCAACCTGGTTGCCTGTCTATGTGCCCAAAAAACAATACCATGCCCTCAGATTCACACCACCATCTTCATGGCCAGTCTTCCCTGCTCTCACCGTCCTGCATCCATGTGGAACCATGCTGAGTCACCTGTTGGAATCCTTTGATCCCTGCTGCTGGTCTGCCTGGTCCAGGTATAAGGGGCTTCTCCTGCTTTTTCAACTCCCAATCTATTTCTTAACTTTGAATGAACCAGTCACTGAACTGATCAAGTTGAATAAACTAAAATCAAACAAAATATTCTCTGCACCTACAGAAGAGAATATTGCTCTCAAGAGCTGGTTTAGCACTTCAGCAAACTCTGGTTGAGGTGCTTAGCCAGTGCCTTCCATCATTTCAGTGGTTTTCCTTCCTTTAAATAAAACATGACAACAAATATGTACTAGTTAATATTTTTGTATTTAATTTAAAACATTTTAATAGGTTACAGAAGTTTTAGGCTCAACTAGTTGTCCATTTCAAATGTAATTTTTTTAATTAAAATTAAAATTGGATTTTTATTTTTTAATTGATTTTTACCTACTTTGCCATTTCCCTCTAAGAGCCCACCATGCTCATATAAAAATAAAGTTATTTATTATTTGTATTATCGTAATGCCTAGCCAAGGATCAGTATGACATTTGCTAGACACTGTAAAATGAAACAAAAAAGGTTCTCTGCCCCTAAGAGCTTACAATCTAAGCATAAGAGACAACCAATGGATACAGACCAGGGAGCACAAAAACTATGAGACATATCAGTCAGTGTGATAGTCAGTGATTTCTGCACGCCAATGGCCTAACCATTGTCAAAACTACCTTTTTGTTTTTTTTCTTAATACTCCTCTCCCAGCAGAAGTTATTAATTCACACTAGCTATGAAAATTGACATCAGATGCTAGTCAAAACCATTAAGATACCAAAAATACTTTCTTGATCGAGCTGAACCTGTGGCTCAATTATGCAAGGAACAAGCATTATAAATCACTAGTACTGTACATCCCTTTCCCCAACCATTTAATGATATGCGTGCAAAAAATTTAAGAGTATGCCATAGTGTTCTTTCCATTTTTATCAACAACGACATTTGGATAGACTAATACCCTTGTGCAACCCTTTTGGTTGTACACATATGATCTTTGCAGGTAACTGATATGATAAATCTTAATTACAAACTCCATTAGACACACAAGACGGGTGAGGTAATTTTTTTTGTTGAACTAACTTCTATCGGTGACATACAAGCCACACAGAGCTCCAGTGAAAGATATGACTTCACCCACCTTGTCTCTAATATTCTGGGACCGACAGCTACAAGTATACTGCATAGTTAGAACTCCATGTCAAATCAATAATTGCAACCAAATGCAAAGTGAAAGATTAAGTATTGAAAGCTTTTGGAACTTGGTCATTAGCAGCATACTCAGTGGCTCACACTTATCTCTGGTGCAGAATTCAGGCCCTGTAATTTTTCAGGTTTCAGGGCCTGATTACACTCTGCTGAGTGTAAGCAAAGGCTATTTTGTTTTCTTTACATCTAACATTAATTGAAAGCTGCAAAATAACTATTGCAAAAATCTTCGTGTTATCAGTTACAAAATGACAGTACTTTGAGTACCTGGAACTTTAGTTTTATCGCTGTGGCTTATTTCATTAATAAATCAGAAAGACAATAAATATTTAGTACTTTCACCTTGAAATTAATTTTACTGTCTTATATTTTAGACATATTTAACAATCCATTCTTTGAGGGTACAGTAATTACACACTGAACAGACTATATACCTCAGCTCTCTATCAAAATTTCTATAGGACCGATCCAGACAGTTTTTGCCATTGTCCAGAGCTGGAATGGAGTATAAGAAATAGACGCATTTTTAAAGACTGAACATTGAAGAAAAAATGGGGACCCTTTCAAAGGCACGAAGGGCAATTAAGCATCTAACTCCCATTTGCTCCTTTGAAAATCTCACCCAATGAGGATTAACTGTTTGAAACTGCACCAAGAAAGTCAATGCAAGCTAAATCAGGCCCTAACCAACAGATTCCAGTCTCCCAGATACCAGATCTGTGGACCGCAAAGTTGTAATTATTTAGTGGGATGTGGAACCACAAAAATCTTATGTACTATGCTTTCCCATTAAACTGATATTTGGTCATTTAACAAGACCATGCATTGGTATGATCAGTTTAAAAAGAAAGCTGTGAAACAGATTTTTTTATTAGCATCAAGAACTATGATTCTTAAACAAAGTGCTTAAAAAAATACTAGGTTCCCCCCCCCCCGTATGCTCCTTTGTCTGGTTATTCCAAGCCTTTCATTGTCAGCAAGCCCGAAACCATAACCTAATTAACCTCCTTCCCTCTTTCTAGGGATCTAATTTGTTCAATTCCTATAGTATGTAAGTACTTCCATATAAATTAGATTTACACAGTCCTGGTGGACTTGTAGGGTTTTATGTTCTTCCTCCTCCCTTCACTAAGGAGTTGATAAATCATTCCATTTATGGTGGAAAAGCTTTCCTAATGGGAAGGGTCCTGCAGTGGGCCACCAGTACGGTGAGACTTTGGTTGAGTCTGTAAAGCACTTGGAGTCTAAGGCTGGGTCTACATGGATGGCGGCAAATTTGCCGCTGTCAGATCGATTGCTCTCGATTGACTGAGCCGTCTGTGTAGACCCGCTCAGTCGATCCAGCAATCGACACAGGAAAACCACCACGGTAAGTGGTGTAGCGCTGCATCAAAAGGAATTCTTTTCCCCTCGACACAGTGCAGTGTGGATGAGACGCAGAGGAGACGCCGTGAAGTCGACAGGAGATACACAAGTGATTTACATCACTTGCATATCTCCTGTCAACTGCCGTTGAATCCCGAAGGTAAGTGTAGACCGGGCCAAAGATTTTGTTCGGGGGAGATTTTCAAAGGCACAAGGTGTAGTTAGTCCCACAACTTCTTTCAACCTCAATGGGATTTGGGTTCCTCAATCTCAATACCTTTAAAAATCTCCCACTTTATCTTGCAGACAACGTGGATTAATGTGAAGGTTTTGATGTTTGAGGTAGGACAGCATCTGCTACTATGAAGTTTGGCAGGGAACAAGAGGTGTTACCCCAAACCTCCTCTTTTCTTCTCTTACTAGACCTAGAGTTTTTCCTTATTTACTCTGTATTGATTAGCCTGTGGAGACTAGCTGCGTTATAAAAGGATTGGTGGTTGTAGGAAACGAGCACTAAGTGAGGTAGAGCAGATGAGGTGTCTGAGAAATGGAAGGCTGTAAGACTTTTGTTTTTGGGTGGGGGACGTTGTTTTATTTCCTAACATTGTTAACAAAGTATGGGATGTGGTGTATATTCCTGCAGGTAAGTAAAAAAATGTACACATTTTGCATCTCTGAACTGATTATTCAGTATTTTATTGTAATGCTCTTCAGGAAGTCTGGAAACTGTTATACAGTACACTATTAAAGTAGGATGGAATATGCATATATCTTCCAAGACATGGCTCGGGTATTAATTAGACAGTATCATATGGGGTAAATATGAAGCACTCAATGTAGTTAGAGAATAGATTCATTTCAAAGTATTACAAATGGGAATGTCTGAAAAACAAAACTATGTACTTTTAGTCCTGCACTTAAGAAGCAAAGCTCGCTGATTAAACAAACCATGTCATTCTAAATCTTGAATATATTATTCAGGCACCCTCTGAAGTTCCATTTCTACTAAAATAATTTAATCTTGAGAGCCAGGCATAAAGACTAAAAATCACAAACAAATAGAATTCCAGAGTTCGCTATAATTATTTAGTACGGAATGAGAAATAAAGCCCTTCTGTTTTAGAAAATAATGTTCAATGGCTTTCTATTATGTTCCTATTAAGAAAATCAGGTTACATTGCTGCAGGAACAAGAGGAACCAATCCCCACAAAATCGGATAGCTCTATGTATCCATCCATCCATCCACCCACCCACCCTCAAATGATCAAGTCAAATCAAATCTGGGCCAGTGGAATGCATTCAACTATTACAGTTCAGGTCATTGACAAATGGGACGTCTATATAGTCCTCTTATCAGCTCAGAAAGGCAGATGAGTGTCATGATAACATAATTGTTCAATCTAGTTTGAAAATATGCTGGTGACATGCTCTGATGACAGCACGTGAGAAAAATGAGCCTACAATGAGTTATTTTAAAAAGATGTTTTAATGGACTCTGGTACTCCTAATATTCCCTACACTTGCAAAGGAAACATTTTAAAATAGGATAGTCCTATTGCCCTGTCAAGTTTGTAATGTCGTCTCAGTTTTTATGCATCCAAGAATGAAGGCACACATCCTGAAAACATGACAGACACAAAATGTAGCAGTTCAACTTAGCAATACAGATCACTGAACATACCCACTCATGTTTCTATCTCTGCACAAAATAGAAAGTGTCGTTTGAGGCCTCCATCTTAGTCAAAAAGCTCTCTTTGGGATCGACCCTAGTTACCTGAGAGTATGAACTTCTTACATGGCCTCTCACAACACAGCATGTGAGAACAGCATGATGAACTTGCTAAGCTGGGTACTACCATTACCATCAACTTCCCCACTGCACTTCCCCTGCACATGTAGTAGGAGACCCTGACCCAGGACATGACATGGTATTTCTGCGGAAGCCGCGACTTGCAGAAGAGCTAGAGGCTGAGATAAACCCTGGGAACTGTATACAGTTCCACAAGAACCACGTGTGGAACAGGTGACTGCCACACACTGCAGTTGGTGCATGTCTATGTGTGACTTGTAGGGAAGTAGCTGAGGCTGAACAGGGAGCCAGCATTTAGAAGCCCTAATGAGACAGACACACCACAAACTGATCCTGGCCTGGAAAATGCAAGCTCCTATTAGCTTTGAACAGCAGATTGGATAGGGGAGAGAGGTAGAAACCGTACCTGAAGAGCTCTCTCTCTCTCTCTCTCTCTCTCTACTGGGCTACCTTTTCCCCCAACACTAGGGCCTAAATAAGAACCACTATTGTTCCACTTTGAGCTGTAACTGTTTAAGCCACTTTGCCTAGGATATTTGCAAACTTTCCTCTTCTTGCCAACTCTAGTAAAATACCCCTATATTTCAGTCATGTGTCTGATTGGTTATTGGAACACCTACTGGACTCAGCCTACAAGACCTAGCAACTGAAGTGCCTTCAATACTTGTTTCCAAATCACGACACAACTAACATGCTACTAGTACCTTAGAAGTTTGGTATACCATAGCACTGAGCAGCTATAATTGCAATTAGTTATATATTCTGCTAGAACCATTGAACGGTTAACCTTCATGGACCAGGTTGTGAATGCAGGAGACAGAACTTTTACAAAAGCTAGATCTAGATTATGGCACTTACTTCTGCAAGAGAAGAATGACTAGGGACTACAAGCACCATCAGAAATATATGCAAGACTCATTTCCTTAATTTTCCTCCAGAATGTTCTTCACATATACCACAAAACATACCCATGCCTCACTCCTATCACCCCCCAACTTACACACAAAATTAAACCTAGTAAACAGAAGTTGTTTCTCTTATAGGCTGGAAAGCAAAAAAGAGTAGGGCAGACTGATTTCTAGTATTGAGTAATTGGGAGGCAGCACAATATTATTGTGATGGAGGATATAAGTACCTATATAGACAAATGGCAATTATAGCATCCACAGCCCATTATGTGCTATAGAAAGACTTTTCTAGCTAACGGTCCATCTCATTATTGAAGCAGAATTCATATGCAAATACATAATTTACAATTATTCAAGTGGCTGAAAGATCTGAATGATTTCATAAACTAATTTTTTGAATGCTAACTATGGCAACTGAAGATACCTAGAAAGCCTATAAATAATAGGGTGTGTCTGGGTTTTTTTTGTTTGTTTTGTTTACTAATAATTACATTTTTTTAAAATCATCCAGTCAAACTAAAAACAAATTTTCCAAAATTGAGGGATCAAAATGTTAATAGATCAATCTGTGTCAAATGAAATGTTTCATGAAACCCAAAGCTAAATGTTTTGTTTAGAATTAATTTTTTTTAAAAAGTTCATTTCTTAAAAATATTGTTACCAGGAAATTTAAAAACAAAGTTATTTTGAAGCAAAACAAAACAAAAATTCATTTTGAAAATGTCTAAGTGAAACACTGATTTTCAATTTTTTTTAATCTGAACACAGTGATGTGAAACAAATTCACATGTTTTGGTGTAGCTGACTGCATTTTGGCTGAAAAAATTTGCTCAGCTTCAGTCCTTACTAGAACTAGTTGCTTCATCCGTATTTTGGCAGACTGAAATAAAACCAAAAAATTCTTAAAGCTACCAAATCACTGAAGGAGTTCATTTTAGTGGCTGGCAGAATAAAGAGAGGACTTGCTTATGATACATTTTCTGCTTGGAACTGATTTTTTCCCCAAAAAAGTTTTAGAGTTTATTTTATGTTTTTCTTTATCAGAGCAAAAAGATTCCCTGCTGCAACAATCCTCCAAACTTGTGACAACCAAGAAAAAGAAGTCTAAGTGACACAAACCTTAAGTGAAGCAGGAGGTGAATCATTTTGCACCTTGATAGTGTGACCGAAGTAAATGCATAAATTACGGAAATAGTATCAATGGCCAACCAGAGAACTAACCAGTAGCAGGGGCGTCAATGACAAGTTGACCTTTCTAAACATGTTTTTATGGTGCAGTATAGGACGACATAGAAACACTCCCAAATTCAAACCCTGTTATGGATCGCAGGAGGAAAAGAGGTAATTGTTGATGCATCAATTTCCAAAATTACAAAGAATCCAAAAGTCAGCATTAATATTTTGATCTAGTAAACTCCCTTCTGATTTCTGCTTATTTAATTCTGTACTGTAAGAGCTACCTTGCAACCCTGGAGAATATTAACATTGTCATAACATGTGCTTAGTGAAATATCTTTTTAGCTCTTCAAAATGTATTATTTGCTACCTGAAATCATACCATTCTTCAAGAGAACTTTGATACGGACATGTAGAAATACTCAGATACATACGGTTACATTAATACAAAAATGCATGCCAATGGCTGCACAACAAAGAAAGTTCAACATTAAACAATTTAGAAAATATCATTGCTGTTGGAAAAACATTTCTATATGACAATTATATATTTTCCTTCCAACATACAACTCTACCTCAAAGAAAAATGGCTGGACAAAGAAAAGCATGATGAATGCGGTCTCAAGAGATTAATCTCCCCAGAGAAGAGCAGGCAAGAGGGCAGCAGCCTTGGATGTAGGAAGGACTCAAATACGGTCCAAAGATAATATAAAAAAAGTGATGAACACGAACCACAGCAACACGATTTTCAAAATTAATTTAAATATACCATGAATATATTCAGCAGAAGTTACTGTGACATTAAAGCAGGAAAAAAGGTGGACTGTAAATTTTCCCTCTCAGATCACAGAACTGGGGATTCATCACAACAGAGTTTGATCAGAGAAAAAAGATTGCATAAATGTATTTTAACCAATTGCCAAACTACTTTAAGTGCTTAAGTTCTCCCATAAAAATACATAGAAAAATTTTACAATAAACTGTTCTAGGACCTTTATCTGAAGGAAAGCTAGATGGCTTTATACAGAATTAACCTTAAGTGCCTGTTGATCTGGGGAAGTGGGGTGTAGGATAGAGGAATGAGCCAGTCCTAGAGAGACAAGGGAAAAAGTAAATTACCTTTGAGAAAGCCAATTAGTTCAGTTTCTAAAGCGGCAGATGCCTGCCTATTCAGCAATACTGAAAAATTCTAGCTCTTAAGATACCTTCTTTTCTTCAAAAGACTACAAAGGTGCATGTCCTCCTATGCTGTACTAATTAATATTGATACAAGGAAGTGGTTGACAAAAGCAGATATATTGGTTTCCCAAGCTGTTGCAGGAGTTTTAGAGTCGATATGCATTATATGAACAGATTGTGTAATATTTACAATACCACTTTTTCTAATTGAGATACACTTAAGAATTAAAAATTCTAGATACAATACCTCTAATTAGTACTCACACAGTGTAATTAGTATTCTTGTACAGAAGTCAGTAATGTAACCCAAATCAGTGAAGTTGTCAGTGCAAAATAATCTACAAAGGGTGTGATTTTCACATATTACCTTGATTTTCCGGCCACGTTTTAGGGATAAATATTGTCATCCTTCACTAAATTTAGGAGTGGGCAGCCTCTCCTCTTTCTGTTCCACTGTAGGAGGTACCATCACCATCTGGTACACTTTTTTTAAACGTGTTGAGGAAAGGAAATCAGAATAGGCAACAAGGTAGAGAGAGAGGAAAATGAGTTACAGAACAGAAAAAAATGTTAAATATAGTTATGATGAAGGGGAGGAGAGGTAGAGTGAAAAAGAAAGGAAACAGAAAGAGAAAGAAGCAGAATTCACTGCATAACACAATTATATAGGAAAGCCTTTGGTCCCCCCCCCCATTTAAAACATCTACAATCTTCCACCTTTCTTTCGAAAGTTTAAAGCTTCTGAATCAACCCGGGTGCTAAGTTTTTGTAAGATCCAAATTATTTCAAGGAATGTTTATAATAATCTGATCAAATAATATTTGTAAAACGACCTAATTTATTAAGTTACAATATTCTCTTCTCCATCAGCTGACTTGTAAGCATGACTACCTTTGGCATCCAGAGCAGAACAGTTTCGGAATTAAAGCAAGGAGAGAAGAGGAAGAAAAGAAGAAAAACTAAAGGACAGATTTAAAGGTCTTGTCAAAGGAAATGAATAAATTACAGAGCACCTAAGTATAGCCAAGAACCATGCGGTTATAAATAGTAAGTACTATAATTTTCATTGAAGAAGCTACTTGCAGAAGCTTTACAGAAAATGTTACTCCTAGGCAGCAGATACGGAAATATTTCACTATGGCAATATACTAAAACAATTATTTTAACATAATAAGTAATTCTAGTTATAACGTGCAAGCAGAAAAAAGTCCTGACAAGTAATATATACACTCGGGTGCTTTAATAGGGCCAATTTCTTAAAGATTAAAACAATTACGAGCCAAAGTAGCTGTGACAAAGAATTTAATAAAAAATGTGAATGATCACTTGGAATTATTTAAGGATACCTTACTAGGAACCCAAAAAACCACAATCCCACAACTAAGGAAGAAGGCCATGATGTTTAAAAATTGACCTGGTTTAGAAGGGAAGCAAAGGAAGTTTTAAAATATATATAACAAATGGAAAAAAGAAAGTTGATAGTAATCTATATAAATCAGAAGTTAGGAATTGTGGAAAATTGATAAGGAAAGCAAATGGACCCATGGAGAAATCTACTATCAGCAGAGTTAAGGATAACAAGAAGAAAGGGTTTTTTTTTTAAAAAGATGTATTAGGAACAAAAAAAATCCTGACAGTGATACTGGTCCATTACTAGATAGAAATATCAATAATAATGCAGAAAAGGCAGAAATGGTCAATAAATATTTCTGTTCTGTATTTGGGGAAAGAATAGATTATACAGTCTCATCATATGGGGATGCAACATTCTTTCTGTTCCTCTGAAGGATATTAAAAAGAAGCTACTCAAGTCAAACCTTTTAAAATCAGCAGGTCCATATAAATTGTCTCCAAGAAGCTTAGAAGAGATGGCTCAGGGGCTCACTAGACAGTTAATGTTTGATTTTCAATAAGTGTTAAATGGGATGACTTGGCTAGTTATAAACCTGTCAGCCTGACATCAATCCTGAAGAAAATAATTGAGCTGCTGATAAGGGACATGATCAATAAAGAATTAAAGGAAGGCAATGTAATTAATGCAAATCAACATGGGTTTATGGAAAATATCAAGTTAATTTGACAATTTATCTTTTTGATGACATTACAAGTCTGATTGATAAAGGTAATAGTACTGACGTAATATACTTAGAATTCTGTAAGGTGTTTGACTTGGTACCATGCAACATTTTGATTAAAAAGAAGTATGTTGTAAAATGAACACACCACACATTTAATGGATTAAAGACTAGTTTACTGATAAGTCCCAAATGTAACTGGAAATGGGGAATCAATCAAGTGGGTGTGTTTCCAGTGGAGTCATGCAGTATTGGTTCTTGGTACTACACTATTTAACATTTTTATCAATGAGCTGGAAGAATACATGAAGTCATCACTGATAACATTTGTAGATAAAAATTGGAAGAGTAAATAATGAAGAGGGCAAGGGATTGATTCAGAGCTATATGAATCCCTTGGTAAACTGGATGCAAGCAAACGTTTTGCGTTTTAATAGCTAGGACCAAAGAATTTAGGCCATATTTATAGGATGTGGGACTCTCTCCTGGGAAGCAGTGACTCTGAAAAAGATTTGGCAGTTGTGGTGAATTGTCAGTGGGACATGACCTCCCGAGGTGATGCTGTGGCCAAAAACGTTAATGCACTCCTGGGATGAATAAACAGGGGAGTCTTGAGGAGGAGGAGTAGAGAGGCTCTTTTACCTCTGTATTTGGCACTGGTGTGACTGCTGCTAGAATAATTTGTCCAGTTCTGGTGCCCACAATTCACAAATACATTGATAAATTGGAGAGGGTTCAGAGAAGAGACAAGAGGATCAGAAAAGAAAAAAGCCTTATAGACCAAGCTCCCTGAGACTATCACCTATTTAGTTCAACAGATAAAGTTAAGGTAGTGTTTAAGTACCTACTTGGGCAACAAACATTTAATAATAGGCTCCTCACTGCAGCAGAGAAAAATATAACAATCCAATGGCTGGAAATTGAAACTACACAAATCAAACTGGAAATAAGGCACACATTTAATGGTGAGAGTAATCAACCCTGGGAATAATTCACCAAAGGTCACGGTGGATCTTCTGTCACTGACCATTTTTAAATCAAGTTTGGATGTTTTTCTAAAAGAGATACTTTAGGAATGATTTTAGAAAAGTCCTCTTGCCTGTTTTATACAGGAGATTAGACTAAATCTCAATGATCCCCTTCTGGCTTTGGAATCTATTCCACTTAGAAAGACAAGTCTCCTATGAATAATTGCCTTTTTGAAACGTTTTGTATAATTACAAATATTGGAATCCTACACTAGCCATCAATAGAAAGGCTTTAATTGTGAATTTAACAGAAAGGAAGAACTGTAATTACACCATTAAAAACCATTAATAAAATGTATGCACATTTTAAGTATCAGTAAATTAAAAAAAGTACTGTGTAACTTACAACAAGGCAAAGTAAATAAACAAAAGGACAAATCATCAAAAGCAAAAACTGAAGTATGAAAAATACCTACACTATTAATAACAGATAAAAGTATAAAAGCAGTTATATGCAATCTATAACAAAGTTTTTTCCTTTTTCTTCCTAAGATTTCAATACACAAAATTAAGATGTTTGCACTTGTACAGCACCTTTAATCAAAAAAGATCAAACAGGTGTTTTCAAAAAGCACAAACGATCAATTGGGCACCTAACTCCTATTTATAGCTTTGAAAATCTCGCCCCCAGGTCTACACAAATTGTAATTCAGACTGCTATAAAAGATCATATTACCCATAACCCCCCTCCTCCTATCTGAGGTGTGATATTGCAACAATACAAGGCAGTTTAAGACAGGAAGTAAAGATGGATGTGTGTAATAAACTGCAAGGGCAATTAAGTAACTAGCCAAGCTAAAAGTTAACCACTATACTATGCTTAACATCCCACTTTTACGAAGAGTGACAAGTCCTTTAATGATCACCATCAGTCAGGACCTCTTTTATAGTCATCCAAAACAAGGGCAATAAAATGTAACTCTCTTGCTGTGCTTTTCAATAATTTCCTTGTATTGATTGCAGGAGGTTTTTTCGCTATTTTAAGACTCATGCTCTTATTGGTTAGCCACTGAAGGCCAGTAGGTACAACATGAAGTTCAGCTGCTCGAAAACCACAAACACTAGAGTGTGAGATCTGAGAGAATGCAGTTTTTGCCATTATAAAACGCATGTGTTTATTAACACATACTCATTTAACTATATACACAATGTGATGACAAATTGTATTCTTTCTGGACATTTGTGTAGTTTACCAATATTAATTTTCTTATACATCATAATGTGAAAACGTAATAAGAGGGAAAAATACGTTATGGTGTAGTATAGTAAAACGGTATCTCTGGTGATGAGCTTGTAATGGCTGAATTACTCAGGGGTGGTTAAAGTATGACTTATTTAGGCAGTTCATAGGAAATGAGTGAATTTTCATAGGAAAATCTTTAGTCCACTCTATATCACACGTTCTGCATCTGATGCATGTTACAAGGGAAAAAGTTGACAATGTTTGAGAGATTTTAAATATTTTATTAGAATTTTTTGTATTCCTTTATCTATAAAGAATTGTTTTAGTCACCATGAGTCCAAATGTAGAGTCCAAAGGGAAAGATATGCTTCTCAAGATGACCTAAAACAACTTTTCTACAGCCATAAAATGTCAGTTTTAAAATGTGTAATTTCAGGGATGAAAGAGAAATAAAATCATTTTTTTCATTTTGGGAGGGGTTTGTTTGAAGTTGCTTAAGACTTTGTAACATTTATGTCCCAGCTAGGGACCAGAGAGCACATAAGGCATTCTACAGTGAATAATACATTAACTAACCACATATACAGCTCCACAACTTAGCATCATTACCTGTTTCTTACATTATTTATATACACATACACACAAATCTACACACAAGGAACTATTTTTATTGTAAAGATATTGACAATTATATATTTTCTTCCTTTACTGATTGAGGAAAAGATTAATTTAGATCGAACAGCAGCTAAAAGACCTTTGGCCATAGTGAGACATAACCTAAATTGCTTGAGCTTCAAGAGGTAGCTTAGTTTAATGTGGAGCCAAAATTTGGCTTCCATCCAAATAATTTTATACTAGAATGCTCTCTATCACTAGTGAGGCATTGCAATGTAATTATTTTAATTTCTTCATAGGCATGTTTCATTTGCTAACTTCAAGGAATTTTACAATTCCAACATATAATTCAGAAGTAAAAAAACATTCCTCACATTAATGAAGCCAGGTTAATGGAGTGTGCTCATTCTTCACTGACCTGAAAAGTGATTTTTACATTTCAAAAGTTTGTACGCCAATACTCTATTCATACTGTTCAATTAAGTACATTGGTCAAAATATCTCCAGATACTAAATGAGTAGAATTAAACTTCCATACCTATTCGCATATGCTTTCCTTTTAGCTGTATTCTACTAGCCAGGAAAACTACCATCAGGCACAAATTCCAGACATATAAAGAAGCTGTAACTATTTCCACATTAAACAAGGTTATGTTGCCATAAAACACTAACCCCATTTAGGGATTCTGCTGGTCAGTGATTTGGCCACTTTAACACATGACCGTTATCTGCATGCTTTATGTAGCTAAAAGACAGTTAGACAACTCTTATTTGCATAAGGGTCAAATTAACTCTTCAGCAAACTAGTTTAAATCATTTTCAGGCCATACTACCCACAGACTTCTGCAAAGATTCAAGAGACTAATTCAAAGAAGAAGTTAAGAAGGTTAATACTGGAACAAAATTATATACACAGCTGCATATAAAAATGGAAAAAAACCACTTTGGCTTATTAGTAGCTTGATTTTGAAAAAACTGCATCTATCCTTATCTGTGCAGGATCTTATCTGCTCTAACCACATACGTGCATGCACACATACGTGCATGCGTGCACCTTGCACTTGGAGCAGAAGGTGGCAAGATTCCTGGTGGTCCCCATTTCCTGTGGGAGTTCTTTCCACAGTGTCAAATCAGGCCAGAGAAAGCTGTGTCTCCACACGGTCTAGCTTTTTCTTATGATATAAAGTTACATTGTGCCCAAGGAGCAAAGCTGTCAAGCACAATCTTCATCCCAGAGAAGAAATATGGATTTCCTTCTAAATTTCACAGCTCTATAAATGCAATTTACATCAAGATGAATTTATTTTAATTAAGATAATGGAAATTAAGCGTTTTTAGTACATTTTTACAATTCTGGATTTTTGCTCTAGCTACATATATAATTTCCTCTCATCCTATACCAAAATAACAGAATCCTAAATCAATATAGAAGTTTTTTCTAGCATTTACAACAATGCTCTAAGAGTGAAAAGATTCTTTTAAACTAGTACATCTATACTGGAAATAAGAACTTGCAGGGGGTGATTTTAAAACAAAAGCCACATTTTAAAAAAGTATTATGGAGTAACAAAGCAGAGACTTTCGTTAAAGAAAATAAACCCATTACAGAATAACTGGCTCTCTGTATTTTTCCCTCCACGTATAGTTAGGTTAGGCCATGCTTCCTTCCACATTTATCACAAAGCTTAAAAGAACAACTCAGTAAACATTGTTGCAGAGCGTCTGTAAGAAGCGGCAAGTTTAATTAAACGCTGTTGCTATCAAATCTTAAAAAGCCATCAGTTTGGCAACCCCATACTAGCTTCTTGTTTGGTGAAATAAAGGAGGCAGTGGCAACATTATAATGCTTGACAACATGGTACTCTTCTGGGGCATTTGGATACTCAGCTAACAAGCCACAGACTCTCATTCATTCACATGAGTACACCAGAGAGTAGGGAAGCATGGTGTAACACACAAAGAAAATAACATGGGAACTCAGCCAGTTGCCCAGGTGATAGCAAAAAGCAACATGCTGAAAAATCCACAGTCACTAAGCAGTGGAAAAAGCAGTCAAGAGATTCTCAGTTGCAGCTAGTCCAGTAGAAAAGAGCTTGGATTCATGGAATCAGAGCACACCCTAGTGACAGAAACATGCCAACTGTGGCACCATATACAATAAATTAAAAATCCAAGGATGCAATCAGGTAAGGATGCAGTTCTAAAAATAACTATGAAAAGTCATTTAAACTATGCCCAGTTTTATAAAATATTGAGAGATTATCTGCCATTACTCAAATGGAACTCTTTCCATGAAGAAATACTGAATTGGGTATGTGTGCTCTTTGTCCTCAGTGTAATACTAATGCCAAATGTCACTCATACTCAATATTGTACCATGTTTGCCATTTCTTTAGACCAGGAACTACATTACCATTAATTTATTAATATATTTTTGCACTTACCAATCTTTTGCCAATAAGTGAGTATCAATAAAGGCTGTGTCTGTGCTCAGATACCACAGTGATGGCTTCTGCACAAGAACCTGAACAAAACAGATTTATGCAAAAGCCCTAGAAACGAGTACGTTTCCAGAGTTCAAGTTCTATTCAGAACAATGAGCTTTTCAAAGAATTTTCTGTATTGCATCTGCCTTATAGAGTATAAAGCACACTATGAGAAATAAAAACTTAATATGAAAAGTAACCCTGCTATAATTTAAGCATAAATACACATATCTGAAAAATTTCAATTGTCAAATAGTAATTTTCTCCACTTAGGTACACTCTCAATTTATATATTTTTATCAAGTGTCCTTGCATGCGTTACTAACAGCAAGTTTGATTATTAAAAAACAAAGTGTTGAAACCTGATTTCACTTTCTATTGTTTACTTTCATTGATCAGGTAAAAGCTATACACAGACTGAATTTTCCTGCACAATGCCTACCACACTTTTGAGTACTCTATAAATCATCAGGATTACGTTTTGGAAAATCCTCCCATCTTAAAAAATAAATTGTAGCCTAGACAGCATGACAGTGTTTAACATTTTTAAAAATGGAAACAAATCGTTGCAAATTCATGTTCAGACTTTCAAGATAAAGTGAACTAAAAAACTCCTTAGGATCAAAAATTAATAGGCTTATGCCAAATCTTCCACCAAGTCCAGATCTGTTTTCCCCTCCCCATTAGTCAATGCATGGATTACTTGTCTCTTCATTGCTAGCTAATTTTGCTTTAAAATTATAAAAAAACCAAACACATACATTTATTTGCTCAACTGTGTAGAGCGATCACCATTTTGTAATGTATCAGCTTGTACAACAATACAAGGTAATTATAACACTCCACAGAAGCAACTGTCAGAGTCTGAGGCAGGAATAAATTCTTAACATTTATTTTTCGGTGTCAATCTTCAGGACACAAAGTGCATAACTACTACAATCACTATTGATCAAATGACAATGGATCATCGTACTATTCAGGCACATAGCTTGTTGAAAACATGCAAGTGGATGGCTATTGCTTAGTAAAGCCTAGATGTGGATACACTTTACCACCTCTCTGTACAGGCAGCACACTGATTATTTCAATTTTAACTACACTGATTAGAGAGGTTTTAAACAGCAGAGCAACAAAAATTAGTGCACATTTATTTACATTAGAAATACAGAAAATCTGCTGAAAAAGCCACTTTCAGGACCCCAAGTGAACCTAGCCATTTAACACATCAGTTCTGCAAAAACTTATCCATGTAGCTAACTATACACATTAAACAGTCCTACTGAAGTCAATAGGACTATTCATGTGCATAAATTTAAGCACGTGTTCTTCTTTGTAGCTTCAGGGCCTAAATGTAATCTTTCCCACGTAAGTAGTCATAATAGCTGTCCCAACTATTACAGCACATTAGTAATCTCAGCACTATAAATAGTATTTATAGTTGGAACTCAAAATGGTTATTTGAATGTAACAATTACCACCATATACTTCAATTTATTTAAAAGTTAACATACAAATTGAGTTTTCCAAATATTAAATATTTTCAAGTGTAAATTCAACACAAAGCTGGCCATAAAACTTATAAAACTACTTAGCATGATCCAGGAGGTTGGTTGTTAAACTATGGGGTGTTATTAGATTTAAAAACAAAAATAAACTATACATTATTGTCCCCCTGCCCCCAGTCTCCCATTGCTCCTCAACCCCCACTTCGTCTCCCAAGCTGGGTATGGAACTTCCTCCTCCGTCTCCTCTAATATGCCTGCTCCCAGATCTGCTATGGTCCTGCACTAAAATTCCCTCCTTTGCCCCATCTGCTAAAAAAGTAAGCTCTTCTGCCACTGCAAGGGGGAAGGAGAGACACTGCTCCACCCCTCCTCCCACTTGTCTGCTACAGCTCTGAGCTGAGTTTGCAACTCCCTCTTCCTCCCCCCCAAGTTCCCAAATGTCCATTTCTAGAGAGGGGTCTTCTTCCCTATTCCTTTACTCACCAATCTACTCCAGTAGCAGAAAAGACACAAGTTCATTGTATTGCTGTTCCTGCTACTCTGCCTGGTACAGGTAAAGGGTTTTTTCCTGCAGGCATGGACCTAGTCTCCCCATGCTGACCTGCTCTGAAGTTGGCGCAACAAGTCACTTTCCAGCTACTTAGCCCTAAAGGGTCTACGTATCTTTTCCTACAATTCAGACGATATCCATCATGTGCAGTGAAGTCAGTGCAGGAGAGAATGGAACTGACTAGCCACTTATTGGGGAAAAGTTTTAAAATTTCGCATCCAAGAGGGATTGTTTAACAAAAAACAGAACAAAGGAAAATATAGCATACAGGTGAACTGAATCTGAGACAAACATCACAACTCCCATACCCCAGGTCTGATTAGACATGCCATTATAGTGCTGAGCTTAGTCACCCAATTGAAGCGGGCAAGAGAAAGTTTTCTACTACAGAGAACTCCTGTTCAACAATCAATGTAGAGAAAACATTGGTTGCCTTAGAAGAGGTCTTTTTGTAACCTGCATTGCTTTATACACAGCATTTGATGTTTCAGGCCCTAAGGAAGGGAGATAAGCAGTGTGGAAAAGGCATGGATTTTAATTTCAATTACTATGTCTCTGCAGATGTGTAAAATGTCGGGTAGGACAACCCAGCTAGGAAAGCACTGAAACAGCCAGATTTGGGTCTGACAGTTAAACGTACTCGGTAGCTGTTTCTGAAGCTGTATGTGAAGGCTTCATTGTGGGCAAGGAGTCTTGGGAATCCCACACACACTAGCCATTTTTCAGAGATGGGCCAATCAGAGCTTGCCGCAAGTGGAGTTATAAATATAGGCATTAAAAGCATTGTGGGCTCAGCAGCTGATTGACCAGGATCAAGAAACAGATCTGCTGTGAGGGCTGGCTCCCACCACCTGGACTACTTTGGATATAGGTGAGTGCTATTCCAGCTTTATTTACCAAGGAAGCCCGCTATCGCTATCAGGATAATGTTTTGTCCACCCTAGTGTGTTTTACTGGCTGAGAGAGAGAGCTGTAATGAGAGCAATTATCACCTCTCTAGAGGCTACAGAGCCTAGGGAAATTACATTAACTATTAAATGACTGCTTTAAATTGGGATTGTGCCTCAGTTAGAGAGAGAACAGGAGCAGAGTCAAGCAGAACCAACTTGGAATGGTTCTCTCATTACAAGTAGTAATTGTCACTGTTCACACATTCTCACCTTCTAATCAATAGTTGTGATAGGCCTCATCTACTCTAACTGAACAGACTTTGGTAACACCTACCCTCCCCATTGTTGTTCCTTACCCTTGGATGTATATATACACCCCTATCTGATTTCTATTCATTGCATCTGACGAAGTGGTTTGCCCCCCATGAAAGCTTATACCTGCAGAAATTAAATTTGTTAGTCTTTAAAGTGCTACAGGACAAAAGTGACAGCCATGCGTTGATCCCTCGAGATCATTAACGCAAAAGACTTGGGTGGTGCATTTTGTCCTTCCTGCACGGAGTTCCTCCTCCTTTACTATCAGGTGTTAAAAATAAAGAATTTATTGATTAAGAGAAATAAAGCCTCACTGTTGTCTCTTTGACCCCTCCGTATCGTATAATTAGAACCTTATTCGGTACCTATTGGTTCCGTCTCAACACAAGTAAGTTTCTACACCCTGATCAATGCATATTAATGACTCTAGTCCAAATAAAACAATAGTACATTTAGTTTCAACATTCTGGCATGATGTTAACGCTCTTCATATCAAAACACAGAATTATGGATATCACTTTATAGGTTATAAATATTGTGTTCTTATTTGAAGTTTCACATGAAAGCATTTTGAAACAAGGAAGATAGTGACCTTGCCCAAAGCAAGTTTATAAGAGAAATGATCTCACTGCACATTAAGCTGCGGGGAGCATTGTCTTACTTGTTGGGAAAATGTGTGCGCCCCCATTTAAGAACTACAGCGCCAGGGAGTGACTTTCTGCTACAGAACTGGTCAGCATAGGGACACTGACCCATTGAAGAAAAGGGGGACTACATAGGTTCATGTCAGTGCAGGAAAAGCCCTCTTTCATCAGCACCCGTTGAAGTGGTGAAATGCAGATTGTCAGGACCCACTGTGGGCATTGTGCTTGTCACTCCTATCTCACAGGGCTGGGCTGGAACTTTCCCCCTCACCACCAGATTGGCCAAGGTGAAGTGGGGTCTTTTCACCTTCCCCACAGCAGGTTCGAGGGGGTTTAGCAGGGGCGAACATGAAACAGGAGTTAGGCTATGATGTCACAAGTCATTGTGTAAATGAGGAGCAGATGCACACACTCCATAGGGAAGGGATAAAATGGATTGATAAAGGATTTAAGGAGGTATTCTTTAAAAGGAGTAGAAATGGAAGCTAGGGCTCCTATTACTATTACGGAGGGAGCCACCCCCCTCAACCCTCATTTGAGGGGTGGATGGTGAGATCCCAGCAGCAGGATGGCTGGGAACCAGGATGGGGAACAGGACGGGCTAACAGAAAGCCCCAGGGGCATATACTGAAATGGTTATGGAATTACCTGAATTGTACACTTTGATTTGCCAGGTACCCCCAGACATTTAAGAATAAAGTTACAGCCTAATTAAGTCACATCCAGTGTCTCCTATCCTCCTTCCAGCATAACTGGACAATGCTTGTTATTCTTTATTTTTAAAATCAGTCAGATCAAAGTCAAGGGTATTTGTTAGTAAGATTAAAAACAAAATGCATCTCAATATGCAGAGAAGTATTGTGGTCACCCAGGTTTAAGCACAGATTGATAAAGCTATATTTCCAAAATGGTAATGTTCAGCTAGTTTAACAGGAGCATCTAGCACTGCTTCAAGACAGTTACATATTAATAAGAATGTTGTTCAATTCAAACTCACCCACTGCTTAAAAAGGATTTCTAATGATGAACAGGAGAGTATGATATCTTTTTAAACAACTAGTTCTCAATCTTTCCAGACTACTATACCACTTTCAGAAGTCTGATCTGTCCTGCATGCCCCATGTTGAAAACTATATACAAATGGTATATGCTTACAAAAGCTTCCATGCCCCTGCCCCTGCCCCCACGCGCCCTTTCCCCCCCCCCCATTTTAAGCTGGAAAGTCTGGAACTCAGGGTGTTTTGTCTTCAAGTGTCATCGCAAATGCGCCACCTCCATACTCTTATTTCATAGAGTTTCTTGGAAAAGGAAACACAAAGCTTGAGGTGGATCACTATTTGTACATGTGAATCCAAAAGCAATAAGTTCTTCACAGACGTGTTTCCCCCCCCCCCCCAGTAATTTTCAGTCTTACAATTTTCATTAGTCACTTCCAGTTCCTTTTTTTTTTTAAACTATCCATTTTTACATTGCAACCGCATACACCATGACACCTCATTAACATGCTTGCATGCCTCAGTAAAAGACATAAAATGCATGTCTAGTACAGTATGAACACATTATGTTACTGTATAATAAAGTATATACAGCAGTATAAACAAATCACTGTCTGTATGAAATTTTAATTTATACTGACTTCATTAGTGCTTTTTACATAGCCTGTTGTAAAATTGGGCAAATATCTAGATGAGTTGACGTACCCCCTGGAAGACCTCTGTGTACCCTCAGGGGTATGCAAATGTCTGGTTGAGAACCACTGTTTTAAACTACAAATACAAATTCATCTCAGCTCAATTCCTGAGAATGGAATATCTGCAACAAGTTTTTAATAAAAAAACGAGAGTAATGCCTTACAATCAAAGTATAAGAATCATTTTAAAAACTACTTGATGGATGAACAACTGTATTTTTAACATCAAGAATGTCTGAAAACATGCAAGGCAGCGTAAAATAATAATTAACACTTCTGTAACAAATTAGAACCATTACTTGAAAATTCAACTCTCCTATGAGAAAGCTATATTACCCCAATTTCACAGTTTATGGTAAGTCATTTTCAGTAGAAAGGTTAAGAGTCAATGTCAAAGAGGACATAAGAACTCAGGGACATCTAGATTTCAAATGCCATGTTTAAATGACATGGGGCTTGTCTTCACATATTGTACAATGCTACAGCAGCACAGCACTTTAGTGAAGACACTAGTACACTAAAGGAGAACTTCTCATATCAGCATAGTTAATCCACCTTCCCAAGAGAAAGTAGCTATGTCAACAGGAGAAACTGTCTACACTGGGTGGGGGTTAGGTCTGTATAACTATGTTGCTCAGGGGTCTGAGCAATATAGTTATATGAGGGATGTAAAAGATTAGCTGTTTAAATGGTAATCAGCTGTTTAAATGTTTAAACTCCCCGCAAGTGAGAGCTGCCCAGCACGCTCACCTCCCCCAGTGTTTAACTGTTCTATTTTTAGAACATTTAAATGAATTTTAAATTAATTTTTACATCCTTAAGTTATACTGATATAGATCTAACGTAGACCTTGCCTAGGCCGCTCCTCCCTCTCAACAGAGTTTAAACAAATAAGCTTAAAGCATACTATAGGGTCACCTGTTTTAACAAGTTAGCATTCAAATTTTCAAGGATATGCCAAATGCCTGAAAAATCTTTTGAAGTGGAAAGGAAATCAGACATTAATTCAATTAATGTAATGCATGAAGCTATCCCAGAGAACGTGCTTGTTTTCCACTTCATGTTATCTTCTATAACTTTAATTGACAATTAAAAGTAACAGCATATTTCCTGCTGCAGTAAAAGTTCATAAAGGCTAACCAAACATAAATAAGTAGTGGTATTATACACATCTCTCTGGAAAAAACTCTTTCCAGATCTCATTTCAGATTTTCTTATAAAGTAACAAAAAATGTTCACACTGTAAGTTTCATTTACAAGACTATGTTTTACACCCTTAGAATTGTGATTAAAACTCTGCAAATGTGAACCAATTGTAACTGACAGACTGACTGTTTTCATGAATCGGTGGGCTGCTGGTAACAGGTTGAACATATACGTTAACTACTCCTATTTATTATTTTGGGAAAATAATTCTTAAGCATAATGAGGACAATAAACATCTTCAAATAATGCAGATGCACACTTGTGCAGCTCATTAAATTTACTATAACTAGATAAACTGGGTAACCAAATATGCAAGTGACCAAACAAAAAGCAGAAATAGAAATGGTCCTAATGGTGCTCTGCATTATTTTAATGAATTTCATACAACACTACCTCTACTAAAGCCCTGGCTTCAATTCTGCTTTGCTCAAATCCAGTCTCAGAATTAGGGCCTAACAGTTTACTTACTACCGAAGAGCCATATTCTACCACTGATCTACTGTTGAATAAAGGTAGTATATGGCTAAGTTGGTACATCTGGCCCAGAGATTTAAAAACAAACCAACCACCATCTTTATAGCATGTTTGACACCTTGCACTATGATATACCCATGGTTACCCGATATCTGTGCTTTTAAAGCTCAAAGGAAGAAAATAGGGTTATACTTTGCTTAATATAAGAAGTACACTTCTACAGAGTCCATCAAGGCATGTATTTAAGTGTCATTGCTGACTACAATTTTGACATTTTTGCAGGTCATACAAAGAGATTTTGAATCCAAATTTAAAAGTTGAACTGCACTACTGATGTTAACTTTGAGGTCAGAGGCGTATGGCATTTGAAAGATTGTGGTACAGAAATTTTGCATGATAAGGAAGAATAGCTTCTCTTTCTTATCAGAAAAGCCAAACAGCCATAGATCAAGTAACAAAACCCAGATTGTGTTTCATAGCCTATAATTAGGCTTGGCAGAAATCAATTTTTATGGTTTTATAAATAGTTTCAACACATAATACAGATTTTTTTAAACATTTTGAAAGATTATCTATTTTAAGTTTTCTGTTGCAGAAAATTATGCATTTAAATTTGCACATTTTGGGAAATTACGGAGGAGTCAGTCAAATATTTGATGACAGTAGATGTTGAGATTCAAATTAAAGCTTTATAAAACATTCAAACATGTCAACACGGTATGTCAAAATATACCAAGTAAATATCCTTAAATCAACAAATCATACCTGTTTTCTATTCATTCACTAGTCCCTCGGCAATAAGCCCAATTCAGAATCACTGGATTTTGACTCTAATAAAATCTCAAACAGCATTCTTCTTTCTTTGCCTATCTGCAAATTTTGATCATCATTGATAAATATTTTTTCATTCGTTTGTGCGTATGCAGTGAAACTGATGTTTACCTAGCTTTACTAATAAAAATCTAATCCTTCCAAGCCTACCTACAATCACTGATATGGCATATGAACCTGAAGTTGTAGTTTTTGTAAGTGAGTAGCATTTGAGAAAAGCTTGCAAAAATATTAACAAATTGCGATTACTAACAATGCTAACAGAATAGGAACTGGGATTTTATCATCTTCTAGTTAATTGTCATTGTGACTTAACTAAAGCAATAGTTTTTTGGATGTTAGCTGGACTTCTGCAAAACATACTTTTAACCTTAAATCTATTACAATTTTTGTTTGCAAGACTCCCACTTTTTTGAATGAGCACCCAAAGTTTAAGTCAGGTTACTCTGATAGGTAAGACTCAAAGAAGAGCTCACCATGGACAGACTTTAGCAAGTCTACTTTGAGGAGTGGGGAAGAGGAGAAAGGACCTTAGAGAATTCTAAGGGTAACGGATGGTGGACAGAAGTCAAAGAGAATAAAGTTTTCAGACAAGTATTTTTTTAAGCATTTAAGACTGAACACAGGTAAGAATCTCTGCCTTCCCTGTTCCTCTAGTTCCCTACATCTGCCCACCTTCCACATCACCTTTAAACAGAGCCAACCCTTGCCTTCCCTGACAGATTCCTGCTTCCTGTATTAGAGAGAGAGCCTGGAGCACCAGGCCTGCTACAAGACTTGAGGCCTGAACCAGCGGTTGTGAACCAAAGTACATAAACTTGGCAAAGTTGCTACTAGCATTGCTAAAACGTAGGTACTCTTAAGTATTACTAGGCACTAAATACTCCTGTAAATACATTGCAAGAGGCTAACACAGGTACACTCCAACCTAGCACAAGGTAAGATGGTTTGACAGAATAATAAGTAGGGAAGATTTGTCCAAGACATCAGAAGTGAAGTACAAGGGGAGGTAAAGAGATATCACGAAACACAGAAGGTGGTTTGTAAGTATTTTGTCTCCATCTGTAAGTGTCAGGCTACCTCGCCTTAACCCTGTGTGTGGCCAAGGAGACAGCAGAAATTCCCACTGCTGATTGAGCCACTCTTTTGCATGGGGCACTCAAGTGTTAGCGTACCTGTAGCTCCTATGGGACGCTAGTACTGTGGCTTAAGGCACACGGCCTGGTTTATTGCTCTTTGCCACTGAACCAAACCTGTGGCCTTTCTTTATGAGTAACACTGAAGTCTGGTGAATTAACAGGCTGCACTTTCTGTTCATGCTGATAACACCAGAGCTCCAAGAACATATGCACTGAGCAGCTTTAGCAGCCTTGCTGCAGCAACGTTCTGAACTACACTTCCTTTCCATCCCATTTCTCTTCCTGTATTCTCTAAAGCCTCCCAATTCCAAAGCAAGTTCTGAGACATTTAATTTTCTACTGCCAGTTTATATTTCTCCTAGGCGACTGTGTCCCTTTCTAGATTCCTGCCCTGCTACGTTTCTCGTTACCCAATACCACACAGATTTAGTACCCAGTCAATATATATTTAGAAACTTTTAAAAAATAAGTTTAAAACTTGCTATATATAAATGGTTTGTACAAATATGATGCAAGTAGCAAGACAAGAAAAAAACAAAAAACACACACAAAATCATGCATATCCTGACAGCTTTGGGGATACTTACCTCTGTGGAAAGCACTTTTTCAATCCCAGAAAATGTACAGGAAGTTATAATCTGGACTCTCTTAAAGAAGATCGAAAAACCCTATATGACTTTTTAAAGGAGCATATATAGTTTTAAATTCCTCCTCATGAGGTGGAGAGAGCAAGCTCTATCATTTCTCCTCGCAGCCCTTCTCAGTGTTCTACCAACTTTTTATAACCATTTAGAGAGAAGTGTGATGAGTGGTTTGCATTATAGTCCCAAACTGAAAGCTTTGTTAAACTTGATACATCAGCAGTTTAAGCATTAAACACACAGCAAGAACATTGAAAGTATCCCCAAAACAAGCAATACAAACTCAGGAAATTTAGAGTTAAATTTAAAAGAAATGAAGATATGGAAGTGTATACTTAAGGCACCCAAACATTAAGAAATCCTCAGAAAATTTGTTCTGTACTCCAAAAGTAAGTGCTGGAAATTTTGAGACTTCTTATTTAATACAGCAGGGGTGGCCAAACCAGCTTGTGAACTGCATGCAGTTCTTTTACAGTTCAAGTGTGCCTTGCAGAGCACCCTTTGCCCCCATATTCTCCATTTACCAGACTGGGGTGGGGAGCTTGGACCTTCATCCCTATGGCAGGGTGGTGGGGCTAGAGGATTCTGCCCAGTGGGGAGGAAGGAGTTTTGAGGGGAGGGGGCCAGTAAATTTGGCCACCCCTGTAATATAGTGTAAACCCTGCCTTCAGTATAAAATTAATCTCAGCCTTAACTAAGGAATCACACCTTCTACCACTGCCCGGCGAGTCCCATCTCATAACAAATACTGAAAGTCAATTGTCAGCAGAGTCAAGAAAAAAACCTAAACAAATTTGGAATTTTCAAATCAAGTCTTTTAACTTCAGGTACAGCATTCAAAACATCATGAACATTTAACAAAAGCTTTTCCAGAACTGTACACTGTGATACGAGACATACAAAATTAAATTATAAATCAAAAGTGTGACATGACTTCAACCTCATAATGCAGATTGAACAACTTCTCCCAGTTGCTGTCAGTGTGGCTGTAGCACACTTCCTGGCTCATCATCACTTAGATTTTACATTCTTATTTTTAAAATAAAGTTCAGAAAGATTAAAAAAGTTCATTTTTAATAAAAGCTAATTGAAATGGAAAGGAAGAACCTAACATGTATTATAGCACATAGGACAAGTAATTATACTGTCTTCGGTCTGGCAACTGCTATGTTAAATCCAATAGCAGTGCCCAAAACACTACTATGATGCATCAGTAATCATTTTCAGGTCCAATCACGTACAAACGACCCAGGGATAAACTAAACTGATGGATACCACTGGAAAGCTGGGAATCCCAAAGGCAAGATGGCATGACTTTAAAAGCCTGTCATCTCATAGCCTACTAGTGTTAAATACAAATGTATTACACCACTAGAAACTTGGATTTCTAGCTAAGTCTGAGCAGCTGTTTGAGACCCATGCAAATGCTGCCATCCACTGTTCCTATTTCCATGTTCAAACTGAGATACAATGGCCTACTAAATCTAAATGGAGAAAATATCAGGATTTTTTGTTGTTTGTTTTCTTTTTCTTTTATTTAAAGGAAGGTGGAGGAGAGAACAAAAACCAAGGGCAGCAGCTTTTCTACACTACATTCACTTATCATGGCAGGCTGCAAGATCTCAACTTAAAAATCCTGTCAGATATTGCCTTTTCACAGCTCTTCTCTTTAGTCCAATAGATATCTTCATCCAATTACTCATTAAATATTACTACTACATTTGTATTACCATAGTGCCTAGGAGTACTACTCAAGGACCATGACGCCACTATGCTAACCCCTGTAAAAGCCTGAAAAAGAGTCCTGACACCCAAAAGCATACTACCTAAATATAAAACAAGAGACAATAGATGAATACAGCAGCAGGGGACTACAAGAAAACAGACAATATTGGTCAGCATGCCATGATTATAAGTGAATGCAGTATAGTCCCAGAGTGCTAGCAACAGCCAGCCATTGTCAAAGTTTTTGTAGGTATCTCAGCAAAGGAGAGTTTTAAGAAAGGATTTGAAGGAACTTAATGAGATAGCCTTGAGTATATTTACAGAGAGGATGTGTCAAGGGCAGCATGGGAAAAATGCAAAGGTGCTTGTTTGAAAATTTAACAAGTGGATGATGAAGGCTGGCATCACAGGACAAATCAGAGGCAAGAGTCAACTTCATGATAGTAAAATGGTAGATGTCTATGAAAGGCCCTGAAAGTGAAGGCAAGTAGCTTATGTTTAATGTGATGGAGAAGAGGGAGCCAATAATTCTATGAGGAGGGTGTCCACAGCTCCTCCAGGAATTAAAGAACAGTGGGAGGTGATCAGGCAAATTAACTCAGGTTGTAACACTTCCAGAGTGGTAGTACTACCTTGACAGGCTCACATATGAAACTTCAAACTGGATTATTCAGAGACCAACAGACAAAGAAAAAAACCAAAACTTATGGATAAATAGTCTCAGGACTGACTCAGGACCTTCTCTCCTCCAGCAAATGGACAGGACCTTCTGCACAACGGATGGGGAGTGCAGAATCCTTCTGGACAAAGGGTGGAAAGACTTTGGTCTACTGAAGCCCCAAAAGACTGATGGGTGATCTCTAGTAAACTTCTCACATATATGAACTATTATTGTTTTTAGTAAGTTCGCTAATGCTTTCACTTTGAGAATAAATGTGCTTGAATATCAAGGGCTATATGGTGACTTAGAACGGCTGGCAATTACAGCAGACCAGATTCTACAGTGACCTCATATAATCTTATAGACTGCATAACTAATATGGAATTCAGTGCCACTAGATACAGACACAAAAGTTTAGTAAGAAAAAAAAAGGGGGGGGGAGGCCCTGATAAGCAGTCACAAAGTAGACCAAAAGGAAAAGGAAAAGCTTGATCTGGAATTATCAATCCAAACTGTTACAAATCATATCACACATCACTATATAAACCTCAATATATAATCAATTTTATTGCCAAGTAAAAAAAATATATAAGTTTTATATATATGTGATATGGCTGTTAAAAAAGCAAATGCGGTTTTAGGATGCATCAGACGAGGTATTTCCAGCAAGGAGAAGGAGGTGTTAGTGCCGTTATATACGGCGCTGGTGAGACCCCACCTGGAATATTGTGTGCAGTTCTGGTGTCCCATGTTTAAGAAGGATGAATTCAAACTGGAACAGGTTCAGAGACGGGCTACTAGGATGATCCGAGGAATGGAAAATCTGCCTTATGAAAGGAGACTGAAAGAGCTTGGCTTGTTTAGCCTGGCCAAAAGAAGGCTCCGGGGGGATATGCTTGCTCTATATAAATATATCAGGGGGATTAACGTTAGGGAGGGAGAGGAATTGTTTAAGTTTAGTACTATTATAGGCACGAGGACGAATGGGTACAAATTGGATATTAGGAAATTTAGACTAGAAATTAGACGAAGGTTTCTAACCATTAGGGGAGTGAAGTTCTGGAATAGCCTTCCGAGGGAAGTAGTGGGGGCAAATGACTTATCTGGCTTTAAGACTAAGCTTGATAAGTATATGGAGGGGATGTTATGATGGGATAGTTTAATTTGAGCAATTGATTTTGGATTATCGGCAGATAAGTCTGCTCAATGGTCTGTGGGAATGCTGGATGGGATGGGAACTGAGTTACTGCAGAGAATTCCTTTTTGGGTGCTGGCTGGTGAGTCTTGCCCACATGCTCAGGGTTTAGCTGATCGCCATATTTGGGGTCGGGAAGGAATTTTCCTCCGGGGCGGATTGGCAGGGGCCACGGAGGTTTTTCGCCTTCCCCTGCAGCATGGGGCATGAGTCGCTTGCTGGTGGATTCCCTGCAGCTTGAGGTCTTCAAATCTCATTTTTGAGGATTTCAATAACTCAGTCATGGGTTCGGGGTTGTTATAAATGTGTATGGGTAGGGTTTTGTGGCCTGCCTTGTGCGGGAGGTCAGACTAGATGATCATATTGGTCCCTTCTGACCTATGAGTCTATGAGTCTATGAGTCTATGAGTTAATTACAAGATTTCATGAGAAACCTATTACATTATAAAGAGCAGATTTCTCTATTCATTGTTAAGCTGAATACCTTCACTATACTGAGTTGTGCTGTCATTTCATACAAAAAGGCAAAAGTGGTGGTGGTAAAAGACAGGCAGGGTCATACCCTACTGTTAATTCGGCCTCTCCCATTTAGAGTGCAATTCAGTTCTCCTTACCGTATATTGTTTACAATATTGTCAGCAGCAAAAAATGGAAACTTTACTGATAACTGTTCAGTTAATAAGATGGCTTTATTTTTCTATGCAAAGTTAATTTCTCATGGACCACAGTGTATACCTTCTTCAAGGTGCTGGAGGGTTTGAGAAGTAAACTTGTATCTCACCTTGTGTTTCTATAGTTACAATAATCTTGTTGAGCCTCTCCTCGGATTCCTTATTTCTAAAATTTCTCTCCGAAATCACTTGGTATCAGTTGTATTTTCATTATGATGAAATGTTACAGTACATTCCTTGGTGACTCTAATCTCCCACACTTTATCCCTTGTCACATTCTCAGAGCAATTACTTTCTGGCAAAGATGTCAGCTGAGATGATGCTCTATCAAGTCTCGATTTTCTTTCCTGTTGCATGCTTCTGTTTTTATCATTTTGTCAAATAGGATATTCGTTTTTATTAAAATTGACATGCAATTTAATCTCTCCACTATAGATCAAGTCAGACAAAACAAAACTTGTGTTTGTCCTCAGAATTGTTTTAAACCATGTCTATCACCCAGCAATGATTTTACTAATTCCTCCAAAACCCCTTAATTTATTCACACACCCTAGGATGATGGGGAATGGCAGTATCTCTCTCAACTATGTACACGGAAATAGTCTTTTTAAATGGACTAATTTAATTGGGCTTGGCTGTATGTTCCTGCACAATAGTGCAGCTACACAAATTTCAAAATACAGTAAACCGCACTGGGATTAGTCATTGTTTGCATCAGCTTAGTTCATATACATAGGGGTGAAAATCCCAGCCCTACTTAAATTCATGGTAATTCTGTCATTGACTTCAGTAGGACCAGCATTTTACCTGAGGATTCTACAAACCAGCATAGGCTACACCATTACAAGACACCACTGTAAAGAAAGCCTCAGGTAAGTACCTGCCTGCAAACCATCTAAATAAATTAAAGTATTCAAGAAAGGAAAACACTACAAGTAATTTAGAATTTTATGTTCTGTTATTTTGACTTCTGATTATACTAAAACTTTTTTCTATCAATATCAAGCTAGTTATTACTCAATTAGTTTGTAATTTAAGAAATCTTATCCAGGACACTAAGTTAAATCTATTGCGACAGTCCGTTCCATATGTCTCATGTTGTTAACATACAGAAACTGTTTTAATATTTTTCCTATTGATACTTTTACCATCTAAATGCAAATTCAGACAAATATTTATGGAGAAAGTGGGTGTGCACATAAATTATGTGAGCAGAAGACCACACTTTGCAAATTCAAAGTCACTCACTCTTAAATATTCTCACAATGGTCAGGCAGGCCTGCTCAGCCCACTGTTATAGGATATGCTTCTGAATTAATTTCCTCAACAGCTACAAGATGAAAATTGTGTGATAAATTAAAATGCCAAATGAAATGGATTAGCAATCAGTGAAATTGCCTGATAGGCTGTCAGTTCCATTCTGGATTAGAATTCATCCTCTCTCCACACCTGTTCATTAAGCACCAACTTCAAGGCAACCTCAGTGACTGATTGCACCTTAACCAGCTGTTTATATGGAGAGGTGTAGCTCAGCCAGTCAACATTTCTATACTTACACATTCGTTTAAACATAATTCACAGATAATATATGCAGTTCACAATTTTCATCTGTAAAAAAATATCTCTAGCTTGCAGTTAATTTTGGGCATGGCATAAAGATGCAATGCTTCATAAAATTAAAATTTAACAAAGTGAATCAGATTGTACCTCAAGGTCAACAGAAGCAGTGGGAAAAAAATCAAGCAGTATATCTGCTGTTCTTCACAGTTATGAAACATGAGAACAGCAGTAATTAAGATATTACTGTTGCATTACCAGAATACTTAAAATCAGTTCTGAAGTAATAGTCATGAAGTGAAAAACTGAAGGGGAAAGTTATTTTTATTTTAAAGTGTACATATACTTTTAAAATGAATGGTCTTTTTAATGTGAAATATGGATTTCTACTTCATACATGTAATCTAATCAACTCTCAAAAAGCAGGTTCAATTTGTGCGTTAAGCAAGTATAAAGGTTAGAATATTAAGCATTTTCTGACATACTGCTTCAGACAATGGCATAGGGACTTAAATAAAATCATGGAACATTTTTTAATTGTCTGAAAACTACATACAGTGTATTCCTTGAAGATACACTACAGTTTACTGACCAACTAGGATTCATCCTTTCCTTGCATCACTGACAGTAGGTGTTGTAAAACCCAGCAAGGAAGTAGTACCCTAGTGTCAGAGCTCCCCCTCATTTTACTCCCAAGGAACAACATCACAGTACAGCAAAGAGGAAATCCTTTGATTGGACAGCCACTATAGTTTCTTATTGCTGATTCTTTAATATCTTATTAAGTACCTCAGTGAAAAAAAAATACATCTGATTTATTGCATTTCCTGTTCATTTGCTTAGATGGAACAAATCCTCTCTTAATATCTTGACCTTTTCCAAGTTTGGGTCAATAAGGGTATGTTTGCACTGCAGTGTAGGCCCAGAATTCGAACTCAAGCTCAAGAATAATCCTCTCTTCCATCAACACACAAATCGCACTGATGCAGGCCTCAGACCCTAAAGGGATGGAGGGTCTAAACCTGTGTCACACAAGGACCTAGAGTTCAAGCCCTAGTGCTTTGCAACGTAGATGCAGGTCCACTGGACTCATGCTCTAAAAGTCTGCCAAAAATATCCCACAATTCTATCGGCTGACTCCTCCTTCTGGACAGTCAAGTTTAGTGGACAGGCAAGTTTTCACACAGTGCACCCCAGCAAAGGGCTAGAGTGGCCACATTATTGAGAAGGTGCTGGGAAGTCTGTGATATGGGTGGTTGGATTCTGGCCTGGATAATGGAGGGCAGACACTGGAATTGTAGATTGGGACCCAGGGATCAACTGTTCCTAACTTGGTGTTACAAATGAGTGTAGATGCCCAAATTCTAGGTTAATAAAACCAGGGTCTCGTAATTTAAGTTCTGGTAACCCTAGGCTTACACTGCAGTATAGACACACCCTTAGAAATAACCCCAGTTTACACTACTTTGGGTAGCAAATTTAATGTATGAGAAAGGAAGTGAGTATCTCAAGTCAGTTATTAACAGACAAGTAACACCGCTGGTGCGTTATTAGACCATCCAGATGCTTATAGTGCCACACTGGTGAACATGCACTCTGTTCTGTGTTTAGAGGGTTTCTGGTTTCAGCATTTTCAAGAAGCTATATAAGAACCAAAGTGTACTCTGCAGAAGATCTTACCAACATCAAAGAAATCAAAGAAAAATATAAAACAATTCCTTGTTTTTCATCCTGCTTCCCTCCCGCAACCCTAGACCCGAAATGAAGACACGCTTTCAGTGATCTCAGTACATGCTCTCTGATCACCCAAGATGGCACAGAGAAGGCTTGCCATTAATCAATCTGAGGACAGTGAATATGAACTTAAAGAATGAAGTATCTCCAGCACTGAAAGCCTAGGAATTCAAACACCCACATCTCCTTAAGTCATGCCAACCATGCCAGTACATCAGGATTCTAAATAAATTTGTTCTGAGACCACAGAAGGCTTTGGTACAGTATAACCAAATGGCTGTTAAGCCTGAGAAAGTCATCTACTGCAAAGAACAATCCTACCTTCCTGACAGAATACGGGGCTAGATGGATCATTGGTCTGAACCAATATGGCCATTCTTATGTTCTTATTTAAGCTGTACACAGAAAACAGCAATTTGTGCAAAGAAACTCCTGCAGGAACACACCAGTTTTGACTAAACTTCCATCAGGAAACAGTTTCTTATGTCCAAGATAGAATTTCTGGTCTAAACCAAAGGCATCCCAGAATAGCCCAATGCTTAAGATACTCACCTAAATCTTAATTTACAGGAAACTCAGGTTCAGGCAAAGCAGAGATTTGAACCTTGATCTCCCACATCCTAGAAGAGTGTCTGGTTTTATGTTTTGTTTTGTTTTCCTTGAAAAGCCTTCAAAGGTCTGTTTCATCCCAATGTACAATGGGAACGTTTTTTAACTCCTCAAAATGTTTTGTTGAACAAGACAATAGTTTCCTGCTATCTCAGACCACACATCAAGTGCTCTCCAACAGCTCTGGAACAATCCCTGGAAGGAACCCATTAGGGTCTCACACACTCACTGGAGATAATCGCCGCCTCCTGGGACCAAACCTCTGAGTCTTCAGCATCCCTTTAACACAGTAAGCTCCTCTCAGCAAGAACAATTCCTCTCTGAATTGAACACCAGGGGGAAACTAACACACCCAAAGGGAGCAATGCATTCCCCCCGCCCAACTTTATCTGGAGTGACTCTCACCCAGTGTTGTAAAAACAGAAGGATTTATTAGCTGTCTGGAACAGAACATAGAAAATCCTTAGGTTATCATAGAGAAGGGAAAAGTTACAGGAAAGTCCATCTGGGTCTGTCTAGAACTCTTTTAGCCCCAATCCTGAAGTAACTTCTGCTTCCAGCAGCCCACACTTAACAACCCCACCTGACCCTCCTTAGTCCTTTGCTCCATTACCAGGCAAAACCTCATCACCTGGCTTTCATCTTTAGCTCTTTGTTCTCCAACTGCTCAAAACTGGTTGGCTTCCTGCAAAGGGGTCCGCTGTCCATGATTATTAGTTGCTAGTACAAAACGTCCAGGCCATAGTCTTCTGGGACTCTCCAGGGCAAGAGGCTCAGGTCCCAGACAGCTAGGCGACAGTCACATTTGCATTTCTACAAACAATTTTTTCTCCCCACCTAGATAACCATATAGCACACGGGGGAAACTGAGGCACAGACAACCTTCATCCAAAATGTTATGAAAAATTCCTACTTCATTACACTTCTCACAGCTCTACACTGGAGATGACAAATTTACTATTAGCACCAGGAAGATCACTTCAGAAACGTTTTGTACGAACATGCCTTTAGGACTCTGATATTAGGTTCTCAGCAATCTTAGAGAGGTGGCAAGTTACATATTAGGATCGCAAAAATAAATCTAAGGGCTTAAAAACAACAAAAAATGCAAACAAAATATGACTGCTTATTAAGAACATTATTAGTATTGCAGTACTCCAGTATTTAAGACAGACTGACAGAAGCATCTGGGAACCCAGACCAAATTATGGTTGTAAATACTACACACATTTCACAATTTTTGTTCAGAGCTCATTAGCACTCCCATTATTCACTTCCGTATTTGTGACTGGTGGCTTTTTTAACAACCCTCCTGAACAGAACATTAAATTGACCAAGGAGTCCTGCAGTCTTAACCATTACTTTTTTTTTTTTTATTATTGGGAATTCCAGTAGCACTTAGAAGCCACAAATCAAGATCAGGGCCTCATTGTGCTAGGTGCCATATGAGCACCAAGAATCCTGGCCCCAGAGAGTTTAAAATCCAGAGACAAGACAGAAAAAGTGGAAAAAAGAAACAAGGGAGGAGAATTACTCAAGGTCACATCTCAAGTCAGTGGAGGTTACAATACATCCTAGATATCCTGATTCCCATTTGAGAGCCCTAGCCACTAATTGCTTCTCATAATGGACTAAAGTAAGTTAGGGTGGATTTTTTACAATACATTTTGTAGCCTCAGTTTTCAAATACCAGCTCAGAAAGCCACACTTCCCACTTGTACCAGTATCCCCACCAGAAATAGTTCAGATCAACACAGAGAGAGGGATGGTGGTCAATACTAATACAGTACACCTCCAAGGTTACATCTCTACACAACAAGATGGGGTGTGATTTCCACTCACCTACCCATTCTCACACTAGCTTTCATCTCGGCTTGCATGCTAAAAATAGCAGTGGAACCATGGCATCATAGGCAGTGGTGGCACAGACTAGCTTCCTTGAGTACAAACCAGCCTGAGCCCTATGAATACGTACTTGAGAGAGCGCCATTTCTGGTGTGACAACCAAGCTGGCCCATATTGGAGACAGACAGGCACAGGTGTTACGGGACTTTTTATTGGACTACCCTAGGAAAAAACAGTTATAAAATGGATTTTTGGCCCACTTTCAAATCCCTTACAAAAGCAGGAGGTGCCATTCCTGGGCAGCAAACTTGAAGTCTGTTAATGTCTTTCAGCACACAGTAAGGGCAAAGATCACCCCTAAGGTGGCAGCAGGGAGAGCAGAAAGCCCTTTCCAATGTATTGCAATGCCAGAGTCGCACATATACACCGCCCCCCACCCCCGCGCCCCCGGCATGTGGTACCAAAGACGGCGCAGGGGAAATACAGGCTGATCCATCATCTGCCCTTCTCCCAGGGCTCATCAATAAATGACCATGTTGACCCCTAACTGTGTTGAGAGAGGTATCAGTCATTTAACACTGCAGTAGCTGTAGTTAGGAAGTGTAGCTGCGGGACGCAGTTGGCAAAATGCGACAGTCTGCATTCCAGTTGTTTCCAGCGCATCCCAGGGACTTTAAGTTGCTTGGATTTCACTTTGAGGGGCAGTACTATTTTAATAAAGTCATTCATGCACTTGGGGTGCTCAGTGTCATGTGCCGCTTTTGAAAGATTCAGCTCCATGCAACTGTGCCTGAGACTGCCCTGTCTCACACAGTGCACTATCTCCATAACTTCTTACTTGCAGGAAGGTTAGGGACAGAGACAACTAATAGTACATGTTTCCAGTGTTTCAAAACCTAGCTGAGCTCCTCAGGGGTCCCCCTCGCCATGGAAAAAACAGAATGCTCTACCCAAAGTTTATTGTACCTGGTCACCGAACTAGACAGTTCAGCGTGTTCCCAGGTTACCTACAGAGAATTTGGAATCAGTCAGGGTGCTTATCAAAGGGACAAAAAAAAATTATTCGGAGGAAACTACAGGTAGGCGTGTGGCACTTAAACTTTGCCTGCCAAGTGGAGGCTCTCAATCCAGCGTTTTGTGCCAATCTGGCACCTGTCTCCTCTGGCATGCAAAAACCCCACTACTTTATCAGAATGACAAATGGAATGAAAGAAGATTTAGAAGTGTGGGAAAGATTCCTAGAAGAGTTTAATGGGGTTTCAATAGAGCATTCAGACCGGTAGCTCAAAACTGAGCTACAGGTACAGACAAGCTTCAGGAGGCATAGGCTCTGAGGTTTACTTTCAAGAAGAATGGTATGCCAAGAGGAGGACAGAAGGCTGGTGGCTCAGGCTATTACGAGGGACATACCTTCCTTGACTTTTTCCCCCTACACGGTTGGCACTCACTGTTTGGGAAACAAACTTTCTGAAAAGTCCGTTTCTCGTGTGATAATGAAGCTGTGGTCCATATTGTAAATCATCAGTTAAGACTGCTCAGCTGATGAAGCTGGTGCGGGCTTTTGTTTTACATTGCTTGCAGTTAAAACATCCTTTTTCGCACAGTGCATGTCCCGGCACTGGGTAAGCGTGTCGCCAATACACTCTCTCAATTTCAGAATGACAGATTCCAGAAACTCACCCCACTGGCCAGCAAGGATCCATGTACAATGCTCCAACAACTCTGGAACCTTGGTTCTAGACATCTGTAGGACTAGAGGACTCTGTCGACCCATGGACTCTGCTGTAATGTAACAGACATGCACCTTTCTGCAGGAGCAGTGTCTCTGGCCTTAAAGTACTCAAAAACAGAACAGATGGGAAAGGGGGCTTATGTGGTGTTAACACAATGTGCAGATGGGCGCTTGTGCCCTGTAAAGGCAATAAGAGCCTTTCTAAAAATCTAGGGCTTACAACCTGAGCCCCCGCTCATACACCATGCTGGTAGCTAGCTGCCGAGGTACCAGCTTGGCACAGTACTGAGAAAAACCTTGCCCTACTGCTGTCTTGACCCCCCAAAAATTGGTATTCATTCTTTCAGGATAAGGGCAGTTGTGTCAAGGGCTCCCAGGGGGGGATAGGGAGGGAGGTGTTGGGGTTGTCCCACAGCAGGTATAGGCACTAGGGTGCTGGAAATTGAAGAGTTACAGGACTTACATCCACCCCAAGGAAAAGAGGGCCGGAAACAGCTAAACGTAACTAACCCCAAGCGCCTTTTTGTTTCAGAAGCGACAAAGTGCATGCAATATCTGGATTTGTGGGCACTATATGCCCACAAGAGGGCAGCCAAGACTGCAGCTAGAGCTCAGATGAGGATCAGAGCCAAAGCAGTTTGTGTCCAATGATTCAGCAGGGGAGGCATGCATTGAAATCATCTCATACCCCTTCTGCACTCTCTGAAAAGTAATGCACATACTCCTCACATCCTGGGTATTCACTCAGGGAGGAAGATGGCACAGGCTATACAGGAGTTAGCTTAATTAGGCAAAGATCTGTCTGAATTAAGTTATCGCAGCAGGAGATGAGGCTAGCATGGTCAGAAATGCTTGCAGGGCAAGTGTGGCAGAGAGCTGCAGATCGTGCCTGGGTTGACAAGACTAGAAAGAGTGAAGAGGGAGGTCACCAAGATATTCCTGGACACAGAGACTTCAGTGACACAGTATAGAGCCATCTGTTACAATAAGCCAGCAGTTTTCCCTCTGCTAGAAGTTTTCAGAGATGATGGCATCAATCTGGCAGATGGAAGGGCTAGCATATGGCTACAGGACATGAGGGAACTGGACTAGGCAGGAATTGTAGTACTAGGCTGTGTAGTTGGGTTGGGGGGCATGATCAAGCTAGTAGCTGCACTCCGTAGCCAGTTAAGGGAATAAAATGAATGGTTCCTAGAGGTAAGAGGCCTGGGATTTTGGGTCTTGCACTTATGTGATAGGGAGAGATCATTTGGCCCTCATGGGTCAAGTTCAGACATGGTGGCCTCCACAGACCAAGGGCTGCAATCTTCTACACCCTTACAGTGGAGGAGGAAGAGTACAAGGACGTAAATATTTGTGTATTGAGCTTCAATACCTTGGATTAATACATTCTTTTTTATTTAGTACCTTCCATACTAGTAGTTTTAAATCTTTATGAGAATCCAACCGGTTCCCACAAAATTTTTGGTGAGGTTAAATTTTAAAAGACTGAATGCTAACAAAACACCCCACCCCCACTAATGCTATTTGTTTATACAATATGAAAGCTTTTATCCTAGGCTCTGTGTATCCTTGCAATATTTAAATCAGTGGTCCCCAAACTTTCAGCTGTCCAGGCCACTTCACTCAGACTTGCTCTTATGGCAGGCCAGACTTGCTCCTCCTGGCCAGGGCACTGGGCCCACATTATGTGAGAAAGGAAAGCGAGGGGGGGCAAGGGGGAAGGTCAGGAGGGGGAAGCGCACTCAGTGTGTCAGTCAAAAAGTGTCAGCGGGCCAGATGCGGCCTGTAGTTTGGGAACCCCTGATTTAAATAGACAACACAACAACAACAACTTGCAGTGCTCAGCAGTCTTAACAATAAAGCACATTTATGGCACAGAGTAACTACAACCAAGATACTCCACCCTTCCCCAGGAAAATAAAATAATTCTTCAACCCTCTCCAAATGCCTAAACAAACTGGTGGACTTTGTACTGTGCCAAAAACAGTCAAAACATTCTGGCTATTTCATACCATGGAAGAGAGTGAATGCCTAATTAATAGGGCCTTCTCTCATGGAGAATATGCTGCCAACAGCTCCCTCTCTCAAAACAACTGCAGAGTCCCTCTTAAATGCATCCATGCGGTCTAGCATAGGGAGACAGATGGTCTCTCAAACAAGTTGGCAGGTCCTTAGCAATTGAAGACTCTACAGGTCAATACCAAAACTTTAAGATCTACACAAAACCCAGTAAGAAGTTAATGCAGATCCCAAAGTACTCATCTCCCAGTGAAACACTCAAAAATAAATCACCTTCTGCATTCTTCGTGATCTAGCTCCATAGTAGATCCTACTGAAGTAGTGTAATCACCAACATCTAATTTTGGTGTTTTGTCATAAAAGTATAAACTCTTAACTATCCAAATTAAGAAAAAAAAGAGAGAAGATCAGTGATCTTATACCATACACCCAATACGTAGTTGCTGCTTTTACAAAATCTTAAACAATAAAAGGCACACAGGATGAAATTATCTGCTGTATATAGACTACGAATTATATGAACAGCCATTTCCACAAGTTACAATTTCCACAGGACGGTCATGTTATATAGCTTTTTTCCCCCCAGAAGTGCAAATAATTGCTGCAGGGTGAGTGAACCTCATCACCTTTTGGTGAGGGGTCAGGGCGTAGGTGGCCTGCCCTTAAATCTCCCTGGCCAGTCCCAGTGTAGTGTGCCTAACAGCCAGAGTCAGTGGGTTCACCCATGCTGTCAGCTAGTAAGGCCTAGTGGCCAGTCAGTATGGTGGCCATGGTCCATAGAGTTGTTTGGCCTAATAGCCAAGCGGCATAGGACACCATCTAGGGGTGGGTGGCAGCCGGGGCAAAGGAAGCCAACCCACCCTACTTTACCAAGACCCAGCACAGGGCCATGATAGTGTGGAACCCCCCCGAGCGGGGATCCAGCCGAAACTTGCTGACAGCTCATGGAGTAATATCTAACACACACACACACACACACACACACACACACACACACACACGTGCACGCCCCCAGGCTCCTTCCTATCCTGATTTTTGAAACTGTGGCTTGGGCATCATTGGAGCTCTGTTGGGTGTCTGCTGCCTCTGGGGCAGCTGACATAGCCCCAGTGTACCCGGTTCCATGGCCTGGAGCCTCTAATGCAGATCCTTCCTCCTCGTGTCCAGCCCCAACTAAGCTGAACTGCAACCTTTTATACTAAAGCACTTGGAGCATGTCCATTAGGGTTGGGAGGGGGGGAAAGGGGAGGGCTTCCTAAGGCCACAATGTGGCGCTAACCCTTTTCCCATCCAGTGCGAGGTAAGCGTACTCCATCACAATACTATCACAAGTGCCTGTCTAAATATAGCTACATTAAACATTTACTGACCTGCATTCACTATCGCATCGATCTCAAGCAATGTAATGTCACCTCTGTAGAGAGAAACCTTCTCACTCAAACTTTTCTTCCCCAAAGCTTCCTTAGTGTTTTCATCTGCAAACCAAGAAAAAAAGTTATGAATTACCAAAATATGAACAATAGTAACATCTTGCATTAGAAATGTAAAACTTGGTGACAAGGTTCAATAAAGGATTCCTATTATACTACCGTTGTCAGCTTAACATAGCATCTAAATAGTGCCCCATACTATTGGCATTTTTTAAATGTTGATATTGATTCATGCTAGATGTGAATGACTATATCTATGCCAAACATTAACTGAATATATGCTGTTGCACAATTACTTATCTGGTTAAGTCATTTTAAGTTTAGAAACAATTGTATGACAATCTTTGAACTACAGATTTCAACTGTATTCTGTCAGGATTCTCAGGTTAAGAACTATTTTATTCTTTGAGCAAAAGCCACGTTGTCGCTATGGCATTGTTAACTTTGTAAATATACTAGGGTTATTCTTGGGAAACCAGTACAGCAATTGACAATTTTTAGTTTTACCCCTAGAGGACACTGTTCACCCAAAAAAGAAACACAAACACTTGATAAATTAGTATAACTGGTACAGTAGTTAAATTTTGGGAGTTTTTGCTTAAAAACAAAGCACTTTAAATGCCATAAATCAATTTGTAAGCACCTAGCCATTAATAGGGTTATACGGAATAACCAGAATGAATTTGTTGAAACAAAATCAAGCCATACCAACCTAATTTCCTTCTTTGACAGGGCTACTGACCTAATGGATTTGTGGGGGGTAGGGGAAAGAGCAGTTGCTCATATATATTTCATTTTAATATGGTTTTTGATAAGATTGCACAGCCCCAAATGACTCTCATAAATTAACTTAGGAAAGGTGGTCTAGATGACATTACTATGAGGTGGGTGCATACTATGAGGTGGTTGAAAAACCATACTTAAAGATAGATATCCATGGTTTGCTGTCAAACAGCACTTGACTGGACCTCTCGAGGTCCTTTCCACCCCACATTTCTATGATTCAATCTAGTTCACTTAGACACTTAGAGAAAAAACTCTGAACATAGGCATTTTTAGAATTAGTTTTCATTTATGTATATTTATTAACAATCATGGTACTAAATAAGACAAATAAAAACATACATACATGCAGGGGAAAGGGCAGGATGAGGGGAATCTTAGGCTTGGTCTACACTGGTGGTGGAGGTTGATGGGAGATACGCAAGCTGTGTAATGTAGTTTGCGTCTCTCCCGTCAATATACTTACATTCATGTAGCATGGCGTCTTCACAGTGTTGAATCGAGGGGAGATGCCCTCTCATTGAGGCAGTCTTACCCCTTTGGGGGAGGTGGATTAATATAGAGTTGACTGGAGAGCACTCTCCGATCAACTGAGCAGGTCTACACAGACCTGTTCAAATGATGCCACTGCATCGATCCCTGCTGCTGCTGCTGCAAAGACATACCCTTAAGTGCAGCATTAATTACTGAAGCAACTCAACTACTGAAACAGCTGCATGAACTCAAGCCTTTAGGTAAGAGGCAAACAAGGATTAAAGAAAAGATACAAGAAGAAACCTTAAAAAAATCCTAGACAAGTCCCTCAATCTGTATGAATGGTCTGCAAGGATCATACAATTAGCCCACCTATCATGAATACATAGAAGCCCATCATTACATCAGAGCCATAAACAGGGTGGGCAAGGGGAGCAGCTGCCCAGGACAGAAAGCCACAGAGGCTGAAAAAAAATGGGATGGCATATGGGGGGATGGGGGGCCACCTACACAGGTCACGTGCATACATTCAGCCATTATCCAAATCCATTTTTTTGATGAATGCAGCTCTCGCCTCCAAATGTTCATTCCGGAGTCCCTAGATCACAGTCTCCACTTTTGATCAACGGCTGTTGGGATTCTCCTGTCACTTCAATGAATGAGTGATCAGCTGGTGTGGACCTGAGTTCTGGGTTTGTTTTCACAGATTCTCATATGAGAAACAAGTCTGATCCTGGATTTTCAAATGCGGATGTTTGTCTTTCAAGTGTAGTCTAATGTCTACCTTGTATGCTTTGAGGTTGGCCTTCGAAGTGTCTCTGTATCTAAAGATACATCAACCTTCGAGCACGTTCCTGTGCTCATCTGGCTGTACAGCACGGCTTTCAGCATATAGGAAACCTCCATGAGGACCACATGTTCAATCCAATGAAGTTGACCCCCTGAGGAGCATGCTCCAGATACCAGATTTGACACTTGAAAGATTTCAGTGTTGGAGATCCTGTCCTGCCAACTTGATGTTGCAGATGGGTCTTAGGTACAAAGGTGGAAGTTCCCCAGCTGTTTCAGGAAAGCATCCTTGTCTCACAGCCATAAAGAAGTGAGATGAATATAAACAGCACAATAGATTATCTTAGTTCTCTTGTAGATGCCACACTCCCTCCAAAGTCTATAAGTGAGCCTTCCAAATGCCAAACTGCTTTCTGCCAGGTGCTAAATGATCTCATCATACAACCTGACATTGCTGGAAAGCAGAATTCCTGACTAAGCTGAAGGGTATGTTGTTAATTGTGTCAATGGGATCGTGGTGCTCTTGATGCTAGTGATCAGGTAGTGGCTGGTCCATGAGCTCTGTCTGTTTCAGGACAACTCTGTAACAAGCATTTTAAAGCATAGGCAAAGCAGTCCACAGTAAGCGGAATGCCCAAGTGCACGTGCAAGGAGAACTCAAGAAGTCAGCAAAACAGAAGCTCTCTCAATAGCTGTTTGATTATGTTGGTGCAGGCCCCAAGTCACTGTATAATTACCAGACCCCCATCCCATCTAAACTGCATGTGTACACCTCTGTCAGAGTCGTGGAATATGAACAAGAGCATGGCTGAAAAGACAATGGCAGAGAGCACTGGAGCTATTACCCATTCTTGTTTGGTGATGGAGTGTGGTGACTTTATCAGAAGCCTTCCCCATCACCCTGGCCCTGATGCCATCATGAAATGAGCAGATGACAACTCCCAGCTGTAGTGTCGACATTTTTCCAGCTGCTCATCAGTAGCAATCCATGGTGGTCGAAGACATTAATAGGAACCAAAAACTAAATTCTCTTTACTCCAGCTTTTTATGACAAATAGGAGTACCAAGGACTATCTGCCTTGTAATGGGACTGTTGGGAAGTATGATTTAAAACTTTCATTTTCACACCGATAAGGACCTTGCTACACTCCATTGAGAGTTTGTACATAAGTGCAATCCCAGAAAAAACCTCAACTGGCCAAAACATTGCCATGTAATTTAGTTCTTTATAAATGTATCCTTGAGTTGTAATAGCACAACCAACCAAATTCGTTAACCTGATTAAAAAAAAACAAAACCTAAATTACTTGATTCTTGATCATGCAGTCTCCAAATTAGACATTTTTACTGTGGATGGCTTGCCTAAAATCTTAAGTGAGCAGCTTCAAATGAAGAATCTAGAGAACACCCTCTTTCCCAGATGACAGTTATTTGTACAATTAGAGAAATAACTGACGCAAAGTAGCTGGACAAAAAGCAAAAGCAAAAACCTTGATTATCGTGGGGAAAAAACTAACAAAATTAAGGGGAATGGAGTTTCTGGAATTATACAAGGCAATTACTCTGATGTTTATGACAGCTTCTGGTAATCTTACTCTTAAAATACTATGTACCTATATATCAAGAGTTGTGTTCCAATATTATTGTTAATTATTTTCACTGTAGTGCCTAGAAGCCCTAGCCATGGACGACGACCCTATGGTGCTAGACACTGTATAAAACACATTACAGAAGACAGTCCATGTCCCAGAGAGTTTACATGTACGAAAAGAGACAAATGGAGACAGACAAGGGAGTATACAGAAAACAGCGAGAGAATATTGATTAGCATGGTAGCCAGTACACCAGCAGCCTAGCCATCACCAAGTTTTTTGAAAGCATCATGGCAAAGGAGAGTTTTAAGGAGGGATTTGAGGAACAGTGAAGTGATTGTTCATGTTTATGGAGAGTTGCTCCCATGTGCAAGGGGCACCACAGGAGAAAGCAGAATTATGCTTGTTGGAAAGTTTGGATGATAGAGTTTGGTTTTCTGTGACAACTGGAGGCAGGAATCGACCTCTGATAACAAATGGGAGAGGATAAGTAAGGTAGAAACATGCTCTGCACACCCTTGAAAGTGAAGACAAGCAGCTTACGTCTGAAGAGAAGGAGTGAGCTAAAAGAGGAGCAACATAATCAGAGCAACAAGATATATACATCCACTAGACTTCATTTCTTTAAAGAAACAAAAAACGGCACATGACATAGGCTTACGTACATGACACTCTGCTTGATAACAGCAAGAACTTCTTCCCTCTCACCACTTCTCTTCAAAACATTTATTGATTCAAATGTATCAGAAGAGGTATTCTCTTATTGTGTCAACCTTTAACCCATCTCACTTCAGATTTTTGGAGGTTTTTTTAAATCTTTACTATATCTTGCTACATTGAACATCTCTCTCTCAGAAAAGAAAGAATCTTATTGAAGAAAATGCTTCAAGAAAGTCTCTGGTAAGGCCATAAAAAAAAAAGTGATGCAAAAGTTCTCTCATTCAGTTCTCTCATTTTTAGTCACAAAATGTGAAACCATGTTTTTTAAATGTCTTTCTCCAGCTTTACTGGGATGCCCATTGGAGACTACTAGTTACATAGATCTGAAAATGGAGAATATCCTCTTCTAAATAACTACATGAAGAGTACTTCATCATCACAGAAGCTTTAACATTCTGCTCGCCCATGGGATATATAGAATATGACCTTCTATGAATGAAGATGAAAATACTTCAACAATGAATCAAGACAGCTTTTTTGCAAGCTACACATCTCTCTCCTTAAATACATCAAGGTCAAGTTAAACTGTTTGTTAGAAAAGAAAGTATAAAACAGGTTGGGAACTTACAAATGCAAACTGCAGTACTAGAATTAAGCTTAGTTGCTTCTGTCACATTCTACCAAGCTATTATAAATACCAACATTAGTCTTGCTATTATATTTGCAGACATTAAATCATACTGCATCAAGACCAACAGTATATACTTTGTAGAGGAACAGCAAGTGTATATTTCAGTTTCCCCAACTCTGTCATCTCTTCTTGCAATTCTACTGCCTTTTATATAAGCAAAAGTTAAAAAAACCTATCTCCCAACTTCCTAACGTGGGATGGATCACTATGCTTCTAAAACACCCGTTCTACTCAAATTGCATCCTGAAGCTATACACGCAATGGGTTTTGTTGCAAGCTTCCCACGAGTCACTAACAGCGCTGGCTTTAAGGGAGAGGAAGATACATATGTATTGGTCTAATCATCATGACCAGATCTGAACAGAGGGGAGGATCCTTTTGGAAGAGAAAGCAGGAAGAGAATTTTTAAGATCAGCCTTCTCCATGATACTTCCCTCCCCTCTTCTAGCAGGTGTTCCCAAACTCTGTTATATATACCCCTGGGAGCACGCAAGACATGTCTGAGGGAGATATGCAGGAGAAACTGTGTAATGGTGGATTTTAAATAATTTTATTTATTGCATTTTCATAATAGGCTACTCAGATGAAGCTTTAAAACTCTGTGGGAATGTGTTCTATAACATATTTACTTATAAAGTATGATATTTAATTTTCTTCAAGAGGTGCCACTGAGAACAGAGGCTGATGTCTCATCACTATACAGTGTGGGTTCAGTTGTCCAGAAACTGTCCAGTCTGAACTCAAATCACGGATTTTTTTCCCCCCCGATTGCACACATCACATTATAACTATCTGTACATAACAGTGAAATGCGGACAGGTGGCTAAAGACAGGTAGTGTTAAGAACACAAAATATCAGTGATGAGAAGTCAAGTTATTAAATTGGTCTTGCCAATACCAGTGCGTTCGATGAAATCACTGGTCAGACAATGGACTGGCAACATGTGGATCTCAGCCTATGAAATGAAACATTGACACCAGTGACAAAACAGGATCCATATAAAAACATGACAAAAAGTACATCAAAATGGGGATTTACTTGGCCTAGAGACAGTGAATTCCCTCAGCCGCAGCGTGTGATGTGGTGAAGCCCTGTCAAATAACCTAAAACTCTCTCTTTCTACGCAGACACTTGGAAACAAAACATGACCACCACAAGGATGAGGCACCACAATTTTTCAAGCAGACAGGGGCACAGCTAATGGTGAGCAAGAAAATTTAGTGCTCTGCTGATGACAATGACAATATTAGGACCTTTGAAACATCATACTCAGCAAATTACAGAGGTGTAAAGTCAGAAAAATCTCACACTATAGCAGAGAAAGTAAAACCACCTATGGCTGCAGGCATGGTAAGTGCTATACTTGGAGAACAGGCACAAAAATTCAGTTTGTGCCATCACCAAACAGGGTCACGTAAAATTGACTACATGGTCAATGATGTCCTAATTCAATTAGCGCACTGTATCATTAGCAGCTGGCACTCTGCTCTTCAGCTGGATGAATCCATGGATGTGGCAGGCTTAGCTCACCTTCTGATAGTTAAGCCTGTGCGGTACATTTACAAAGGTGCAATACAGGAGGACATTTTGTTTTACCAGGCGCTGCCTACCAGAACAGCAGCTGAGGAGATTTTCCAGTTGCTTGAGAGCTTCATAAATCAACAGGATATCATCTGGTCACACTGTATTTGCATCTGCAATGACGGAACAAAGCCAATGACTGGTAGGCATAGTGGAGTAGTGACATGTACCTGAGCAGTCAGTCACTCAGTGAGATGTGGGTGCATGCAGTATACATAGGGAAGCACTTGCTACCAAAAGCATGCCTACCAACTTGAAGCAGGTGCTGGATAATGCTGTGAAGACTGAACTTTAAAAAAACCTCAACCTCTGAATTCCAGAATCTTTTCCACTCTATGTAACGAGATAGGAAGCGAGCATGTAAATCTATTGGTCCATACGGAGGTTTGATGGCTCTCATGGGCCAAGGTCTTGACACATTTCTTTGAACTTCACTCAGAGATAAAGGTATTCTTTACAGATTACTGATTCCCGCTCTCTCACTGTCTGCATGACACAGCCTGGCTCTCACAGCTGGGCTACTTGTCAGATATATATTCTCTTGCCTGAATGAACTAAATATAGCACTTCAAGGGCTGAATGCAATTATTGTTCATGTTCAGGACAAAGTTCAGTTAATGATAAAAAAAGCTGGAATTCTGGGCTTGCTGTGTGGAGGAAAACAAAAACACTGAAATTTCCCCAAACGCATGAATTCCTAACAACAAATGAATTACGGTTGCATGACAGTGCTGAAGGTAACATCAAGCAACAACTCACTGAATTAGCGAGGCAATAATGCGAGTACTTTCCTTCAATGGGAAATGCGAACAGATGGGTCTGCTACTCTTTCATAATTTTTTCTGTAGTATCCATGCTGCAAGACTGTCAATAAAAGAGCAAGAGAATCTCTTAGGTATCTCAACTGATGGTGGACTCAAGACTGCGTTCCAACAAAAGCAGTTGGCTGAATTTTGGATTCAAATCCAAATCATCAGACCGGGCTGATGGAGCAAGTCAAGTGTGACACCTTTCTGCCCCAGCTAGCACACAAGTGGGTCAACACCACACAAGGCAACTGAGTCCTAAAAACGATGAAACACGGACATCCTCTCTCATCATCAGGAGATTAGGTAATGCGACCAGTGAAGTCTCCATAGCAACACAGATGCCACTGGAGCTGCTGCTCCAAGAACCTTCTCGATAAACATCCCTGTGAGTGGAGAACATGGAACACAGCAGTAAGAAAATTTGTCAGCAACACAAGAGGCAGTTTCTGAGCAAGGGATATAGTTTCTTCTGCTTGATGAAAACTCTCATTTTTAAGTACTGTTATTTTTGGATTATATTATCTGAGATGGTAATTTTCAATTCTCATTGGGACTGGAAGCAGTTTTTCCCACAAATGAAAAGAACCCCTGCCATTATGTTCTTATGGACAGTGGGGAATGACTAGCTCCATATACTGACAGAAAATACTAGTACTTCCTTGAAAAAAGTAAGCAGCTGGTAACCCTTAAACAGTGGTGGCCTGATCATTTTTCAATAACCCCTTATGCAAACAGCAATGATCTAGCCAACTACTATCCTGTCTCTAACAGATCACCTCATGCTTGTAAAAACTGCAGAAGGTAGCCACAGGCTAAATGCAACATTACCTGGGACTTCCACCCATATGCCGGATCCCTTCTCGTCAAATTTCTGAGCCTTATACAGGCCTATGCTGTGCTAGAGGCAATGATGGTCAGAGGAGAAACCACCATACTAAGAGCTTGATCTGTCAGTGACCCTCAAATAGCTCAGGAGGTTCTGATGATTTCTATGGGAAGTAACAGAGGATATCTCCACCTTTTCCAAGAACTCTCAAAGTAGAGACAGGCGAGACCGGAGAGAGTTCTCCCATCATCTTAATTACTCCAACCTTGCGAGTAGCAGTAGTTATGTCCATGCCAGTGCTTAAGTAAGCACAAATGATGTCGCTCAGAGGGATGGCTAATTCATACACCCAAGTGACATAATTTAGGTTGACTTAAGTTGTGGTGTAGCCATGGCCTAACATTGCTTTGTCTTCTAGACTGTAAAACTTTCAGTAAAGATGGCCATTTCTAAAACTTTCGAAGTATGTTTTTATAACCATCTGGGTAAGATTTATGAACTTCTCAAAATGGCACAAATAAATTTCTATGTCTATGTCTAATTGGAAAATACAGAATTTTACTGAGTACAGTCTGTCACTTTGGAAAAGGGACTTCAAGTTATTTTAATGTATCCAGTAACATGCTACAACTGATTACATCTATGAGTATTGTTCAACTGTATGCTTTTGTTGAGTTTTCTTCTTTTGAAGAATGAAGAATATTTTGTAGTGTTTCAAACCAGTTATAATAGATCTTGTATAACAATTCTTATAAGAATACTTAGATTCATAGTTGCATTCAAAGTGGTAGTTTCATAGTCTGCCAATACACATTCTAGGCTTCCTATCACCAACCTCATCATAGTTTAAGTATTTTAGGCATATAAATAGCTTCATAAACACAAGTTTCTACAGATTATACCAAATTTAAATCAAAACAATGAGGGAATTAACTGTTGACTTGGGGGAAAAAAAGCAGAAAACAAAATAAGGAAAGGGAAGACTGCATTTGGAGAGCATTACTTAAGCAATGTAGGTTATATCATGTGTTTCACAAGTTGCTTGTTTTTACTTTTCTTTTTCCTGAAGTGATAAAGCACAAATTCTGGAGTAGAGCACAGAGTGCATAGTAGTATTTGCCTTGGGAAGAACTCAATTTCCAACACCAATTAAGACTGTATTATGAATTTTTAGAGAGTTACATTCTGCCCTCCCCCCCCAGCCAAGAAGCACAGAATATAAAAATGAGCAAGACGATAGCGTGCAAAAGACATATCCAAAATAGAGGCATACGCATGTATGATACAGATCAAATGCATACTTTTTAAAAACTGTAAACAACTTCATGTTACAATGTTCTTAACTCAAATGTTAAATGTATTTTCCCCCCTTCAACCAGACTGTGAAAAAACAAACATATGAAATAATCTAATATTTAGCTACTGCAAGACACCATTAACACGATTCCTAGCATAAAAATGTCTTACTACTACTTCTCAGAACCAATAAAGTAGTTAGTACATGGCATAACTCCATCTCAAATACTGTTTTCAGTTTGACTTGTAGTATACAGCAAACATGAAAATTAATAAAAGTATGGGCTGTTTGTGACAAGTGTAATAACTCCATTTGTCAGTACCAAGTGGATATCATAAGGCTTCAGTATATTAAAAAATGAATGAAGTTAGTACAAAATCAGATTTGAGTATATTACAGAGCCTCTTGTATACTGAAGTAAACAACTGATGGATGTCAAATCATCAAGATCAAAATGGAAATATTTTTTTTAAATGCTGTTTATTATTGGCCTGTGGAATTCACTGCTGCAAGAAATACATGCAATAATTCAACAAGATTTTTAAAGGTGTTAAATCAGTCATATAAAGGAAAGCTAAAGTTTGCTAATCTGTTTTCAGGAAATACTAAGAAATCCACAATGAAAGCTGCATCAGCAGTTACCTGAAGTACAAATCAGAAACATGGTTCAGGGACTAGAGTCTGAGCAGGTGACTAGTGTCCCCACAAGCCAATGAGGGGAGCTGAAGGCTAAAGTAAAATCACCCCCCTTTTACTCCTAGTACTGAACAGGATTGTGAAAAAACAAGTTTTGCTCCCCCTCCCCCCCTTCGATGCTGCTGAAGCACATTGGGGCAAGACCAACTATACTACCAAAGTGGCTTTGCTGTGTAAATACACTTTAAAGCTGGGCAGACAACTCTTTAAATGGCTTTTACATTTGAGCTCGAAAGCTATTTTGGGGGTGGGGGGAAACGTGGTTGATAACTATGCTCCTCTGGCACCATGGAACTCTCAGCAATGAAGAGTAAAGCATGCCTGAAAGAAAACTTTAGGGGTGGTCAGACACTGTCAAATGAACTCCCTCAGGAACAAAGGGCCATCACAAACCTCCCCACTTTGGGCTCCAAATGCAAGGCTTATTTCTTTGATCTTGCTTTTCGTAATATGTAGCAAAATATATGTATTCATTAAAACAAGACTGTCCACTGCATATGCTTCTCCCTTGAGGAGAGGATGAGAAAACAGGACAGATGTATAAATCAGATAGCTTAATGCACTATTGGAAGGTGCTCAGATACTATGTAGAATAGATAGAATAAAATAGCATGCTACTAGATCTCTCAAATACAGATCTTGGCTACTATCATCTATGCCTTTACCACCTTAGGACTAGGTTACTGTAATGAACTCTACGTAAGTCTGCCTGTTGAGATATCTAGAAACTGAAGCCAGTGCCTTCTACTCTTTAGGCAACACCCTATAGATAAAGCATGTAACAGCCATACTCCATAAAATTCACCATCAATAGACCCGCAGTGTAGACCAGGCCTCTGAAGTTAGGTCAATGGAAGCCGCCTTCCATCGACCACATAATGTAGGAGTCTCCACTGTTAGGTCCATTCCGCCGACCTAACTTGCTGGAAACATCAACTTAATAAAACCACCTCTGCAAGAGCACAAGCGAGAGGCACAACACTAAAATCGAAGAAGTGGATGGGTTGATTGAGTGGCAGTGTAGGCGAAGCATTGCTTCAAGCAACATCATTGGCCTCTGGGAAGTGTTCCACAATACTCCACTGTGAGCGCCCGGGACACTGTTTTTAATTCCACTCCACCACAGCCACAAGAAACAGTCCCACCCCTGGTCAAGTCCCAGGAAATTTTGAATTCCCATTTCCTGGTTGGTCAGCGTGGAGAGTTTGCCAGCATGACTGATCATGGCAACTGCACACCCCAAACGCACTCTAGCCTGGAGTAGACCTTAGGTGTTGGATCTGATCTGTCTAGGGGGAGAAGAGTCTGTTCTGTCTCAGATCCAATCCAGCAGAAGAAATGTTGATATATATGAAAAGATATTGCAGGGCATGTTGGAGAAACAGCACAATAGGAACATGCATCAGCGGTGTGCTAAAAATCAAAGAGCTGAGGCAGGCATATCAAAACACAAGGGAGGTGAACAGTCATTTTGGTTCATCACCAAAGACATGCTGCTTTTACGTGGAATTGTATGCGATTCTTGGCAGTGACCCCACCACTGCCCCCAGATGCAACATTGATACCTCAGAGGAATCAGTCCCGGCACAATGATGATCAGACTGTGGATGCGGAAGGAGGAGGAGAACGGGGGGTAGGCGAGTGGGGTATCCATTCTCCCCCGACAGCCAGGGGCTGTTTTTAACCACAGAGCAGCCCAGCCAGACCACATCTTGACTGATCAAGATGCCAGGGAAGGCACATCTGGTGAGCACGTAATGTAAATCACAGTGCGGGGGTACATCCTCTGCTGGGTTCAGGTTAATAGGAAAAAAAAATTACATCTGGTGGGCATGGGCCTCCTCATTGGTGCTCCAGTTATGCAAAGGGTTGCCCCCAGAAGAGACTTTATGAGTACAAGGATGGTCCAAGAATCCTCTAGGAAACTTTCATGGAGGGATCTACAATCCTTTGCAGGATTCTTGGGAAGGCAGCCTTATTTCTTCCACCATGATAGGACACTTTCCCATGCCACTCTTATTAGTCAACATCTCAGAACACAGCATAAGGACCAGGCCTGTACACAGATGCTTGAGGCAACTGCTCCCTTTCTGCCTGTGTAACCCTCAGAAGACTAATATCACATAGGGTCACTTAAGGGAGATGGTGCAAGTTTACAATAATGAAAAAAACTGCATGATCGCCCACCTGGGACAGTTTTCCCTCAACTGCATGTTCCCTCACATGAGGTTGTTCTGGGTGATCGGGATCCGGAAATGTGTTTTCTCCTGGGCGATTTCCCCCCACACTCTACCCCCCAGGGCTGCCATCTTAAAAAAAAAATTGGGGGGGGGCTAAACAACGTTCCCTGGTCATGTTGTTGGGGGAAAGAAGAGCCATGTCCAGCATGTTCTGTGCTCCAGAGATTTCCCAAAACTGTAGGCAAAAGCTCCTTATACGCCTTGGCTGGCACACCAGACTGATCTGTGGAAGAGGTAGGGATTGTGATTCAGGGCTACTGTTCACTTGAGAACAAGGGGAGTTATTTTTACATTACAACCTTGCTTTTCATTCATGGCATGAACTAACAATGGGTGCCTTGTGCTTTACATGCCTTACAGTGGAAAGCATGGCCTTTAACGCATCCTCCACTCCTGTGGATAGGCTGTCACAGATTAAAAGGCAGAAAAAGAGAACTCAGGATGGCATGTTCAACGAGATAACGAACACCTCTGGGGCTGCTAACACAGAACTAAGAGCCTGGTGGATTTAATTGTCCAAAGAAATGGACTTGGAAAGCAGGGGAGCAGCCCAGAAGTACAAGCATGCCATGCAGGATGAGATGCTGCATATAACAAGGGATCAGTCAGACATGTTGAGGCATCTGGTTGAGCTTCAGGAACAGCAGCATCAGGATAAGACTCCCTCCGCAGCCCCTGAAGAGCTGCCAGCAACAAGCATCCTCTGCCCAAGCCACCACCCCAAAGCATTCCAGGAGAGTGGGCAGGATGCAGTATGTGCTCCACTCAACACCAGGGAAGGAGAGTAGGAAAAGAGGGCAGCCTTCCTAAAAACTTTTAATGGGTGGGCTTTGGTGTTGCACAGACAAGCACCATTTTTTCTCCCCTCCCAGCTCCATGACAATGGTTGCTAAGAGTTAAATTATTTTCCTTTCCCTCCAGTTACAGATATGCAATAAAAGTGAACTTCTTCGTAATAAAGCACTTTTTATTTATTGCAAGCATGTGGCTGGATGTTGGGGAAAGGGGAGATGTAGGGACACTGCTGCAAGGAGGGGAGAGAATGGGAAGGCACAGCACAAGTAATGACACATGGTTGCTGCTCATTACAAAAAACAATAAAATCAGGTTTTCAATATCTCCCCGAGGTGCACGGTTCCTTGTTGGGCTCTGTTACTTTGATACCTGGCTGCTTAAAGTTTGCAGCCAGCTTATCTGCCTCTACGACCTAAACCAACAGAAACTTCTTCCCCTTTGTATTGCACAGATTATGGAGCACAGAGCAGGCAAATATAATTATGGGGATACTGGTTTCACAGAGGTTTAACCTAGTGAGCAAGCTACCCCAGCAAGCCTTTAAACGCTCAAAGGCACATTCCATCACCACTCTGCAAGTATTCCTGTGCTTCAGGGCTAGGGACAGCTCTGTTCAAAGTTCCAGGAAAGTGACCTTATACATCCAAAAGTTCTGCAGCCACTGCTTGACATCCCATACCTTTGTAATGATGAGATCCCGCTAGGCAGTGCTTGTTTCCCAGGACCAGAAACGGTGCTCCACTGAGTTCAGCTGCTGCGCAACAGCCAGCAGCAGCTGCTAATTTTTTCATTCTATGGTTTATAGTAGGGTGGCTTGAGTAATGCAGCAATTTTCTGTGCTGCAGCTTCTCTCTCAGCCTTGGAAATACTGCAGGATAAGTTGTAAAGTGTTTGTGATCCACACAATGATGGTGCAGAGCTGAACAGACTCCATGCTTCTCCAGCAAAGGTGTACATGTGGCAGAGCCAGGGTTTTGAAAAATGACAAAAAAAGCACTTCTGTTTGTTGCTAGCATCATGGGAGGCCAAAGAAACTTCCAAAAAGTACCTGCAGCTAGTTGCCCTGGGGGTAGATACCCATGGTGTATTGCTCTGCTTATCGTTACAAGTACGGCTGATGAAGAAGCACTCCAACGCAATGAGCGTGGTGTGATCACACCTGCCTGGCTTCCTTAATTTGGCGGGTGTAGACATATCCATGGATGAAATTTAAGGTATTGGTTGAAACCAGTGCAGCACAAAATGATTTGGAACATGGTTAGTTAAGAAACTATGCCTCTCCCCATACAATATTGCCCGTCATTGAAATCAGTGCTCTCAATCTAGATTTCCCTAAATCAAAGTGACAAGGGGCTGCCAGCAGAGTGGTTTTATAAAGGGTCTTCAGTTCCACACCCATACACAAACCCCCATACACGCATTGTATGCATTCAGCATACCTGAATTGTATGCTTTAGGAAATGCTGCAAAGCCCATGTCTTTTGAAAGGCAGCTAGCCACTGGCTAATGGTATTTGTACTCCCTAAACAAAATTATTAGAAAATTAGGTGCATGATATATACTGTAGGCTGCAAGAATTTGCAATTTACTAAGAAAACCAAGACCAAAAATTATCCACATTATCCAACTCCTACTTGGCTAAAAACCACACTAAATACATGAATATGCATTTTTTCAACCATAACAATTAAGAAGTCACTATGGACACACAATTGTTGAAGTATAATGCAATTAACTTCCGTTATATATTTCTCTGTACATATTAGTAATTGAAGAGGTGACCCCCCCTTCACCCCACCCCAAAATGTTTTTTACATACCATTACTTTGGTTCTTGCTTTTCACTTCTTCCATCCATGTTGGAATGTCTTTCAATGGAACATAATCCCTCAAGTACTCTTTGCGCCTATCCTCCAAGGTCATCTTCAACAAACGCTCTGTTTAAAAAACACATGGAGTTTTTAAAAACTTAATACCAATTCCCCTCAGCCAAGCAGTGGCAAATTTTGGTACCATGAAGCAAGACAGTTTCTGTTTGAAAGGGATTCATGTCACAAAGCCAGGTCTAGTGTAATTAAATAAATTCATATCAAGATAGGCCCAACTACACTCAGACAATTTTGGAAACCCCAGCTCAACTACCACAAACAGCTGCTTCCAGCACTATCCCCTGAGGTTTCCAGTCATCCTCCCTATCACTATAGAGAGTCTTCCCTGCACAGCTTACGATCAACTTCCAGCCATGAACCAGAAAAACAGCAGCAGAAATGTCACACTACATAAAACTCACAATTTTATACCCAGTTTTCACCTTTTTCTAAATTTAGATTCTTTAGAATCTTAACATTTTGTTGTAGCCTATGATCAATGTCAAAACTGTTATCTTTTTACCTAACAGGGTTGAGAAAAGTTACCGAAGAACCAATTAACATTTGAAAGGAGGTGGTCAAAGCAGGTTATCTAATATTATAGGGTATTTTGGATGTTTTGACTTAAGGAAAGTTCCATCAATTCTGTGTGTTCACATGTGGTTCAGGCAAAGCTGCAATGAAAAAATCCTTGTAAATTTGTAAAGCAGAACTTCCACCAGCAATTAAGTCTGTTTTCTACAGCTGCTCAATCAGAACCAAACTTCTAGTACCAGTCACTTACTGTTTTACTACTGTTAATTTGAATGAAGGGCTCATCTACATTGGAGAGAGAAAGTGATGACACAAAAGGGGATTAGTCCACACTAACTCACATAAGTTTGCACTGAAAATGTCTGCCTACACGACACAAACCCTTATGCACACTTACTCCCCATTTGCTTCCAACTCTGTACTCTGCTGTCAAAGTGGAGTAAGTTTGACATGAACTATAGTTTGTGTGGCATCAAATGCTTCTACACAGTACTTTGGCAGTCGTCCAACTGCTATCCTACACTGCTTTGCGGGAATCCATAATCCACCTGTCTGTTTATCAGTGTGCCCTCAGTGTTGTGGGGTCAAGTTGACCAGATATTTCCTGCCCCATTTAAACACTGGTGCAGGGCCAGAATCAGTCCATTTGCTCTTAGACTCAAATCTATCAGCATTACAGCATTATTATTCCAGCAACATTCTACCATTCTTTGTGCAGCCATTTGAAGCCATGGCATGATCCCTGACCTTCTCGGCATCTGGGGAGAAAAGACAGTACAGCACATTCTTGTGACCAATCACTGCAATAAGAAACTTTGACAACATTGCTAAGCAGATGGCCAATAAGGGTTATAGCCAGGACCGTTGCCATGTTAAGAGCTCAGGAAAATGTCGCATGGGCGCACACTGCCAGAAACAAGTCCAGTGGCGCTCATTGTGCGTCATCTATTTTATGAGGAGCTGGACAGATACACTACTACAGAACCCAAACACCCTTGTGAATAGTGGTGCCACTGCCCCCAGCAAGGAGACTGCCCCTCCCGTCGATGACAACTATAATTCACTGGAAGAGGACAATGGCAAGGATGACAGTGAAGAGATTTCCCCACATAGCTCAGATTTCTTCAGAACCCCAAATTCTGAGGACAGCCACGTAAGAAACCAGCCTGAATCCCACCCCTGGACCCAGGAGGAAGTTCCTCAGCATATAAGTATCTATCTTTACAATTTATTTTTAGGCTATATAGGTTGTGCTAGCTTCTGTTCCAGGGGCTCACTGGCCACTGCCACTTTTGGCAAATGAATAGAGCCCTGCAAATCCACAGATATTTGCTTTATGTCCCTGGATATCCACAGGCCATTTTTTGCAGATGGTGGATCAGATGTGTATCTCAAAGACAAGAAAGCAGCTGTCTGCATTTCATAACCTTCGATGCTGTTTCCCTGCCTGAGATAGGAGGGCAGTGTTCCTCCTGCTAGCCACCAGCTGTCTGGCAGGGCTGGCCTCCAAATAGCTGCTTGAGGGGCCCAGAGTTGCAGGTGCCTGAGAACGCAGGTGACTTAGAAGACAGGCCACGGTTCAGATGTCAGTTGAGTCTTGCAGATGCAGAATCACATTTTTGTATCCCTGAAGGGCTCTCCAGATGGAAAGGCTCCTAGTTTCTAAGTCTCCAATCCTTGCCTACCTCACTCCATTCATCCCATGCCAAACACTGTCCCCCTTCATTTGTCCCACCCAAAACACAATTTCAAAGTGGAGGCCAGGCAGAGTAATCAGCTTCTATCTCAGGCTAAAGTCCTAACCACTGACATAACAGACCCATGCCATAGAGGGTATATAGTCATCCACTAGTTACCCTTTCCCTCCCAGCATCTCTCCTGCCTGGCAAATGTCACCCTCTCCTCAACCCCCTTTGAACACTCAGGACATTTGTAACCTTTCCCTCTCCTCCCCAAATGGAAGATTCAAATAATAAAACTATGTAGTGGTCAAATTTAAAAACGTAAAACAGTTATTACAGGAAAAAAGGTTTGGTTAGTATTCACAGTTCACATGAGATATATGGACGTGATTATTACATGGCTGTTCAAGTAGTAAGACTACTGCTCCAGGCTGAGGTATATGCGTCTTATAACAGCGTTGCAAACAAGCATTTGTACAGGAGAAGATTAAGTTAGGGATAACATAGTTGTACAGTCTTAAGGAAAATGGCTGAGGTACATCAGATACCATTCTTCATCATTGCAATCAGGTAGACAATGGGGACAAACACACATTCCTTTGTCTAAGCAAAACTGTGCTTATGCATTGCTTGCGCAACACATTTTTAGAACATATTTATAACTTTATAACAGTCTGTACATATACCATACAAGAATATTAATGATCAGTGACGTAGTTTTTCAATCATCTATTACATCCTACCTTTTGGGTATTGATCATGACCACAGTGTGTTGGTATAATGAGTAGGTCAGGCCTGACAAGAGTTGCTTGCAGAGTAGTGAACTACCAAGGAGCCTCTGTGTTGCACGTTCCATTAAGATGTTCAAATTTTGCTAGGATGCTGTAATTTCTACTTTATATTCGTGTTCCCATTGGCCCCCCTACCACTGCTCCCCAAGCTCCTCACCACCTCAGTTTCTAAGTAAGGATAAATTATTTATTTAGGTTTTGGGCTATATCTAGCTTATGTTTAAATCTCTATCTGGTCCTCACTGCTTAACAGTCCCACTTTTTTTGGGGGGAGGGGAGATGTGGGGGGGGCGGGGAGGGTATTTATATGGTTCAAGAACCTTTTCCTACTGGTTTTAATTTCCTTGCATGGTCCAGCTCTGTTTGGCTTTTGACAGTTCTCACTCTCCCCTCCTCCCTCTCCCCACATTACTTCCTGAATGCCAAGAGGTAGGTTTCCTTATTGATCCATCCCTTCTAGGCTCTCTCAATCTTCTTGAGATGCCTGTTCATCCAATTTGATCTGAACCCTGTTCCTTCAAGTTCCCCTCCACCACCTTGCTTGGGATGCAGTCTCCAGACAATTTAAGTTGCAGAAAATAATTCCAACCCACCTACACATTCAGATCCATGAGTTCTTCAATCCAGTCAACTTCCCCAACTCCCTTATAAAAAAGTTTGCTCTTTTGAAACCAAGGACCTTAGTTGCAGACATATCTTTGCTTATCCTTCCATTTACTTTATTCAGAATTAACTCTTTATAGGAGGAAAGCAGTAGATATGATATAGTTTGACTTTAGTAAGGCTTTTGATACAGGCTCACACGATCTTCTCATAAACAAATTAGAGAAGCATGGTCTAACTAGATCAACCTACTATAAGGTGGGTGCACAACCAGTTGGGAAACCTTACTCAGAGTAATTATCAATGGCTGGCAATTGAACTGGGAGGGCATATTGAGTGGAGTCCTGCATGGATCTGTACTGAATCTTCATAAGTAAATCTTCAATATCTTGATAAATGATTTCAACAACAGTATTGAGAGTACACAAACTACATGGAGACTACCAACATGAGAGAGACTGCAAATGCTTTGGAGGGCAGGATTAAAATTCAAAGCAACTGTGACAAACTAGAGAAATGGTCTGAAATAAATAGGATGAAATTAGATAAGGACAAATGCAAAGCACTACATTTATGGATGAGTGGTCACTTGCACAAACAAAATAGGACCACCTAGGAAGAAGTACTGCAGAAAAGGATCTGAGGGTTAAATCACAAATTAAATATGATTCAATGTTATACTGTTGCAGGAGTTATCATCATTCTGAGATGTGTTAGCAGGAGTGCTGTAAACAAGACCTGAGAGTAATTCTTCCACTCAGTAATGATAATATTCCAGCTGAGGCCCTGTGTCCAGTTCTGGATGACACACTTGGGGAACACTGCAGACACACTGGAAAAAGTCCAGAGGAGAACAACAAAAATGATTAAAGGCCTAGCAAACATGACCTACAAGGAAAGATTGGCAATATTGTGTTTGTTTAGTTTGGAGAAGAAAAGACTGAGGGGAAACAGGATAACAGTCTTCAAAATTAGTAAAAAGTTATGAAAAGAAGGGTGATAAATTGTACTCTTTAACTACAGAGGACAGAACAAGAAGTAACGTGCTTAAATTGCAGCTGAATAGATTTAAGTCAGACCAGGGTTCTCAACCTTTTCCTTTTGGAGGCCCTACTCAGATTATAAAAACTCCAGGGCCCAGCAGGAGGCAAGAGGGAGATTTTGGGCTATGTAAGTGTAGTTTGATTCTATTGGGGAAGGGCCCACCAGGGCTCAGGCCAGCTCTGCACAGAAGGGCCCAGGGAAAGAGCTCCAGCTCCACCTCTAACTCACTTCAGCAGGCCACCCAGCCTGTCTGGCCTGTGGAGTGGGGGTAGGGTGCAACCAAAAGTTGTAAATCAAGGCGGAAGAGAGGCCCTCAGCTCTAAAAGTCTGAAAACTGTTCAGGGCGCAGGGAGAGGGGCAGTTAGAGCCTTCAGGCTGTGAGTGGAGAGGGGGATAGCTCAGGGTGCAGCTCAAGGTGCATGGAGAGAGGAAACTAGGGGCTGGGTGCCAGGAGGGCCTTCCCACGAGATTGCTGCTCCCTGAGGGCTCTGCCGGCCCCAGACCCAGGTCCCGCCACACAGTCAGCTCTTACTGCTGCACGAGCAATCAAAGGGGGCTAGGAACAGAGGAGCAGCTGTAACTTCAGGCACCAGAAACAGGAGACTGGGCAACGCCGTGGCTGCCCACTCCACGGCACCAGCCAGAGCAGCAGCCGCCCTGTACTGCTAGGCTCCAGCTTCCAGCCTCTGTCTTGGCCAAGGGGCACAGCCTTGGAGGGCTGGAAGAGAGAACAAGGGGGGGGGGAAATGGATCTGCCCCACAGACTGTCCCGCTCTGGGTAACACCCCTCCGTTGCCCTCCAACTTCACCCATGTGCTCAGGGCTTCTGCCCCATGGGAAGCACTGAGGCGCAGGATTTGTGCCCTGGAGGTTTATACTTCACAGTGGATGCCTTGCTGGCTGCTCATACAGCTGAGGAAATATCCACACCTCAGCCTCCAACCCATAAGACTTTCTCCCTTACTGTCACCAATATCAAGCAACTAACAATATGAATCTATAATCCTAGGCCAGTGTCATTTTACAGCATCTACCCTAGTCATAAGACAGCAGCATCTTGCTTTCAACAGCCAAATGCACAGTCTACTGTCATCTTGCAATTATTAAGGCTACAGTTCCTTTTTACCCCGCTCAAGTGCCCTGTAAATAGCTTCATTAGCTAGAAAAAACAGAAAATAAGCTCACCTGCTCCCTGAATGACCTGAGCAATCTCCACACCATTAATGCCCAGAGGGAGACTACCCTCAGAATCACTATTATTCATTAAGGTGAACAGAGTGCTTCTGAAAGATCCTAACATCATGGACCATTCCAGACCACCTTGCATGTATGTTTGTGAACCTGCTCTGGTGGATAACCATGGAGAAATACCCTTTTCTCTCTTTATATACTCCAAGGTCTGGTGACAGGAGAAAATGATGGGAACCATGTGCCTAATACCATTTGTAAATGCCATATGTGCAAAGCCATCAATAATCTCCTAAGGATTACCAAACTTTGTAACCCAGTGCAACAGTACCTTCTGCATAAATAGCACATACCTGCATGACAGAGTCCCCCCTCCCCAAAGCCACACAACAGCCAATCTTCCCACATCAAATCGTTTGGCTACAGGCCAGTAACAGTCAGGGGTAGCCAGATGGCAATGGCAGTTCATTTTCCCAAAAAGTATGGGATCCCACATGGCAGTATGCTGCCTCTACAACTCCAGGGCAAATTCAGCACCAATTTCAGAAATAGTTGCCTTCACCATCCTGAAATTCCATCACCATGGCTGGTCATCCCACATCTACAGAACAATCTTTTCCTGCCAACAGATGCTGGTTTCCCCGAGCCCAGAAACAGTATTATACTGTATTGTGTTCCAGGAACAGCTCTATAGTACCACTTGCTTGGTACACTCCTCCTCTTTCTCTGGCATGTGCAGTAGCAGAGAGAATGTTGTAGCCACCTCAGCTGCCCTGCTCAGAGGTTGAAAGACAAAGTCACCCAATGCTGATCGCTCAAATAAAGTGCAAGCAGTGTGTCTGTTTGTGCTCACCAGCACTGTGGCACAGAGCATTATTGCATCTATCTTGGCCAACAGCTACTCAGCAGATGGTGCTAACCAACCCAGAAAAAGAGTAATCACAGGACAGAGGGAACAGAACCATGAGATTTTTTGAGTTTGACCCGCACCTTCCAGAATTCTACTGGCTTCCACTATGTATTCCACACAGCACAGCGAAAAAATGCCAAAATGCACACAGCTCAGCAACGAAGCAAAGGACCTTAAGATAACCACCTGAAATGCCAAACAGCACACACCAAAACCCTGGCATGTGTACACAGTGATGCACATTGAAACAGGGCACAGTTATTCCATATGCACACTATTACCGCAGATTACATACTTCACACCAACTAGCATGTATCAACTCAGCATGAACTAAATTGCCTGTGTAGAAAAGCCCTTACTCTGACTGGTGAGTAAGTTCTATATTAGAAGTCTGACCTGCATTCTTGTACACATAGTTCACAAATTTCTTAATGGGCATCTTGTGCAGAGTTCTGTATCCTACAGCTGTTGAACGTGACAGAAGTCCATTTCAGCCCATTACATAAAATGGTTTGTAAAAAGCAAACAAGAGCTGAAAACAGAAAGCTAGTGGTGATGCGGGATGCCCCTTTGTATACGGTGTGGCTATCAGCTTGCATCTTATTTAGCACCCCCTTCTGCCTCTCTTACTCCATAGCCCCTGTCACTCCTCAGCACTTAGGACGCCCTCTCTAGGACTCAGCTCTCCAGCTAGGTCACTTTCATGGTATGAAAGTCTCACCAAACCATTTGTCTATATGGCACATCCAACAGTTCTGCACCACTTCCCAGTGACTGGTGGAATAACGGGTGGGCACAGGTTCCTCTAAGATTCAGCTTAGGGACCCTATACTCAGCAGCCAAGGACTACACAGTCTCAAACCTTGCTGCTCTTTCCCCAAGCTTCTTCCTAGTCTGCCGTCCATAACCTGTCTTCTCTTCAATGCCTCTGGGTAAACTCCTTCATCAAGGGCAGGATCCCAAGACATTTGCTCCCCCTTGTGTTTCTTCCTACCCACCTTTCTGTGCCTAGAAACTGACTGCAGACTCTGCCTCTGCAGTTCTTTTCTGTGGCAAACTTCCCAGCTTTATACCTTACCCAGCTTCTCCCCCACCTGGGCTTCAGCAGTAATTAGTAGTCAAGCCTGACTTCCTCAGTTGCAGCCTATAAGGTTAACTGGCTCCTTCCAAGCCACTTTAACACCTGCAGGGCTGATATGGGGTGAACACTGATCTCTCTGGTATAAAATGGATATTTTTAATTTAAAGACCTGTGATGAGGGCTCCTGGTAGATTCATGAGTTCACACAACAAACTCTTAAGATTTTAGAAATGAGAGAAAATGTTTACAGTTAAAATCACCAAAGTGTGTCTGGACCGGTTAATTTTCATGAAATTGGGTTGCCACCCTTTCTATGTCCTGCTTCTCCTTGGTGTCTGAAAACCAGCAGGACACATGGACTGAAAGAAGCCAGGTTTCCCACTATGTCAGCTGTTGCTAACTGATCACCTCATGGGACCCCAGGATTCACCATAACAACATTAGACCTTTGTTCTTCTGATCTTGAAAGACCACCAGGTGAAATAAAACCAGAGAGAGTGAGCTAAATTACATTACCATCTCCACCAGCATCAGATAAATCCTGACCACCACCTGGGAAGTTAGGTTCCTGGCTCTATTCCCTCTTTAATTTGTCATTTTCCATCCCTACTTCATTTATCCTCCTTCCTAATTTATTAAACAAAAGACAGAAGGACATCCTCTCTTAGACAGCCAAGACAACTCCACTATTTCCTGCTGTAGTAAAACTATGACCAGAAAGAAAAGCTAAAAGTAATGCCTTAAACAGCCCACTGTTGGTAGATGTCTTCCAAGTCTTGCAGAGGCTGATAAGCCCATGTGCTTTCCCTGTATTCTCCACCACCTAGGTTACAAGCCAGAGAGCATCAGAGACAAAAGCCACATTTCCTATTTTTGCTATTCTAATCGTAGTCTGTTTTGTTTTTAAGAGAATCAGAGCTGGACTTTTAACAGCTCAAGAATACCTAAAAACAAAAATCAACACCCTCCAATAAAAAGGAGACAATTCATACAATCTAAAGAGACTATCAAAACAGAAGGTTTCCCTTATAAAAAAGGTTTATACAGTTAAAGGAAGAGGGAAATTGTTAAAATGAAAGCATTACTTCTTTAAGTTTCAAATGTTTTAACTATTTTCCTTCTTCTGTGGGTTGAACAAGAGACTGAGAATGTTTTTGGCATTGGCTGTAACAATGGGAGTAGAGCTGGGTCTATACTGATGGCGGCAAATTCGCCACCGTCAGTTCGATGTCTCTGGATCAACTGAGTGGTCTGCGTAGACCTGCTCAGTCAATCCAGCAATCCATGTAGGAAAACCACCCTGGTAAGTAGTGTAGCACTGCGTCAAAGGGAACGCTGTTCCCTTCGGCACAGTGCAGTACGGACGGCGCGCAGAGCAGACACAGTGAAGTCGACGGGAGATACACAAGTGATTTACGTCACTTGCATATCTCCCGTCGACTGCCACTGAATCTGGAAGGTAAGTGTAGACCGAGCCTAAGTCAGCAATAACTTGACACAAAACCCCAGACCACACTTCACTATGAAAATCTTTGTTATCCATGTAGTGTTGTATTAACATTTTATCCCTTGAGATACCCGTTTATCACCACATTATACATTAGGAACATAAATCAGACCTTCGGTCCCTTCAGGACCCAATGTTCTGTGGATCTCTGCTAATATCAGGCCCACATGCATCCTAGGTTCTTATACTAGTGCTTATGACATCTCAACTGAGCATTCAGACCAGCATGCATGACAAAGGGGAGGGGGCCAGAAGTGCCACCATAGGTTCTAGAGTTTTGCAAACCCCATGGCATACTCCACGACAATGAAATGGAGGGGCTGCGACTGCTACTCCAAGTCATATGTCAGAGATACATGGGTCAGGAGAAAGGCAGACAATGATGAAGTCTCAACCTCTGTGCGCTCTAACAACGTAATAAATCCCAGTTTTGTGGGGGAAAGCCAATTTTGCCTTTATAAAGCATTATAATCAATTGTTCAACCCCTTTTTTTCTTATAGCATTACATAAATACTTCCTTCTGTAAAAAGAAAGAGGGGACAATACTTCAGAGCACACCAGTATCACTGTAGTGAAGTCCAGCCTCTGGCTGTCTTTTTCCGTATAAGCAAAATTTGGCTACAGTAACAAATGAACCTTATAATATAATGTAAGTTTAACTAAAAGCATTTAGTTCATTTTCACATACAAGCATACATACTGAAGTATGTTTAACATTATCTGAAGTAGTCAAATGTTTTTTCCTTCTTGAGATCTTACTCCTAATATCATATCTGGTGTTGTGATGAGGCCCAGGACTCGACAGACATGGGGAATGACTTAAAATTTTTAGAGAGTATTTTCAGATCATGTTTGAGGCACACTGATTGAGGATGGAGAGGCTGTTGGTCAGATAAACACTGGTATCTTTCACCAGATAGAATTTCTAAGAATAATTTACAAAACTGTTAAGACCAACAGTTAAAGTTTGACTTCAAAGTATAAAAAGGAGACTCTCACTCTAACCATTTTTAGATTGAAATACTTTTAAAAACCAACTTAAACTGTGTATTTCTCTCCAGTCCTCCACATTATGCACCTTAATTGGTCCTTTAAGAAGAAGATAAAAACAGAATCAATGTCATTAGATTATTCTTCAATAAAATTTCAATGTAATTCAATTGTTAAATCCCCAGAGCACAGATACAAAACATTCCACATGTGTGCAAAAGGTACTACAGAAAGATGAACCTGAAATTGCAATGCTTAATGAATGCTATAGATACACACGAAGCTTCAGAGCTGCAGGATAGACAAGCAAACAGTTCTACTGTCTTTTAGCGAAAAGAATATAAGTCAATTTGCTGCCTTTAAGAAACAAAATTCTTCTATATTTTTATTACTAGCAGGGCTTGAAACTTACTCTAGTGTGGAGTAGTGAAGTCCTCAACTATCAGCTTCTGTTAAAATTGAATTCTCAGAAAAGTTTCCAATAGCTATTGTTATAAATATCATCTTTCAAAGGTGAATCCATATAATGTTATCTTCCTCAGGCCTGGTCTACACTTACCTTTGCGATTCGGCGGCAGTCGATGGGAGATACGCAAGTGACATACTTGCGTATCTCCCATTGACTTTGCAGCATCTCCTCTGCACGCCGTCCACACTGCGCTGCGTCGAAGGGAACAGCGCTCCCTTCGATGCAGCGCTACGCCACTTACCGAGGTGGTTTTCCTGCGTCGCTTGCTGGATCGACTGAGCGGGTCTACACAGACTGCTCAGTTGATCCAGAGCAGTGGATCTGACGGCAGCGAATTTGTCGCCGTCAGTGTGGACCCAGCCTTCGTTTGCAGAGAGACCTCTCATGTTAACATGAAATTGTAAGCTGTTGGTAAACAGTGAAACAAAGAAAAAAGAGTCAATTTCACATTTCTGCAGCTTGAGAACACTCATCAGCCACAGATTGGCACCTCAGGCATTCACCTTGTAGGAATTCAACCAGGAAAAGAAAGAATCCAGAAGCTGGGCATCTACAACATTGACACTGCAGTATTGACATCTCGTAATTAAATGAGACACTAGATGGGTGAGGTTACATCTTTTGTTGGACCAACTTCTGCTGGTAAGAGACACAAACTATTGAGCTTACATACTTGGAGAAGAGCTCTGTGGAGTTTGAAAGCTTGTCTCTTCCACCAACACAAGTCGGTCCAATAAAAATATCACCTCACACACCTGGTCTCTGTCATATCCTAGAACCAACACAGCTACAACCACACTGGAAAGTGTGTGTAATCAAGGCTTAAGGATATTTACTAGACATTAATGGCCAGGGTCAATAGAAATGATGAAGTAGGAGCATTCCTCACCACTTAACCTAGTGTATACCCTTGGGGAGCAGTTCCAATGAAAAATGCCAAAGGCAGAAGGGTGCTGAGATTCTATTAGGATGCTGATCATGCTCAGGAATCTTGTCTCTATCAATTTTGGTACAGTAATTGCCTGCAAATGTGATGTCCTTATCCCTTCAGTAGAGAGAGTATTTATAGTTTTAAATTTTATAAATCTCTTCCCTCTCCACATGCCCGTAAGCAAACCAAATGGGTCCCTTTACCATTTCTGCAGGAAGTTAGTATTGCTTGATCACATATTTAAGATACTGAATAAAGATTCAGCAACAGAAGGGAGCTCAAAATTAAGAGTGCCCATCACAATTTGATTGTTTGTCTTTCATTTTATCCACTCCATCTAGGAAAAATAGCATCAGGCATGTAAGATACATGAGCTCAGATTTTTTAAGAATGTTTGCCTGTAAAGCCCATGCCACAAATAACTTTTTGTACAGTTAAATTAAACATAAAAAGTCAATCCAGCCTCAGGCAGATTGATTATGTATTTGCTTTGTTCTCCCCCCCCCCGGGCCACAAATGAAGTTACATTTAGACTTCACCTTCTCTCTGATAGGGATTGTCTCTTTGTTATATTCATGCAGTATCTAGCATAAGGCCCTGGCATCCACATACTACCATATTGATAGTAAAATATAGGAATCCTACCATTAGAAGAAATACCAACCATAAAATATGACAGACAATATAAAATATTGTTCTCTTACTTGTTTGCTGCTAAGAGTGTACTTTTAAATGTATATATGAACACTTAATAGAAGGTCAACATCAGAGTTTTCAGGGATATACAATTTAAACTAATTTATATTAACGCATATTTATAATGAAATAAAAACAAAATTGCAAGGTCAGCATGATGGTTATTCCATGTGTGTGGACAAATTGCTCTTTTTCCAATTAAGAAGGAAAAAACAAACAAAACTTTCCTATGAGTTTGATGACAGAGTTTTGAAGGCAGAATCCAATTTTAAAGGTCAATTTCCTTACTAAAAGGGAAACATTTTTCACACAAGGGTCTCAGCTGTTTTCTACCAGGAAGATTTCACTTAGCTGCCATTGCAAGGTTATTGCCAAGAAGATCAATAAGTTTTATTTAAGTTATTATCCATGTTCAGTAGTTAAATAAAAACCTCTGTAAGTTAATATGGTGGAGTTATGTTTGGATTATACACATCATTTTAGTAGTTTATATAACTTTATTTCTGGTCTACCTGAAACATACCAATCTTTCACATGACTAACGTTCTACAGAGAATCCTAATCCCTGCCATAATCAGTTTTAGTTCTGTCTTTTTACATACATGGAAAGTTTACTTTTTCTAACAAGTAACTTATAGATGAAACATTTCACCTCTATTTTTTTCCAATGTATCACCTTTTTCTCTTCTTCCATTTTAAATGGTCTCTCAAACCAAATCAGTTTTCTGTTTCTATGTAGCCCTCTCCTTTCTCTCCACCCTCCCCCAACTACCTTTTTTATTTTAAATGTATCTAGCTTTTGGATACAAACTTTTTTGGACTTTACTCACTATTCTATGTCTTTTTTTTTATAAATAGCATTACAGATATGTTTTCCTACCTAGATCTACAAAAGAAAAAAAGAAGGGGCGAGGGTATGGAGAAAAACTGCCTTTTCCATGTTTTTTTTTTTTCTTTCCCTAGTAGCACACAATTATCTCACATGTCATCCCTATGTAAAAAAGAAAAAAACCAACAAAATAAATTTTGTTGTGAACACGCACAATACAAATATTTGTTTAGGTTGACTGGAATAGCCTCTTGGGAGGAAGATCAAGTTTGAATAACGGTCCAGGAAGAAACAGCAGTCATACAAAGGGAGAGGGGACAGAGAGAACCCAGTGAAAAGGAGCAGTCACATACAAGGAAAGTGTGCTGGCTTGAGAAAGACAGCAGAAAGACAGAGAAGAAAGGGGGCTCCTAGCCAAACAGGCACACACAGGGGGGGCTGGAGAAAAGAAACTGGAAGTGAAGCCATTCCCCCGAGAAAGGAGGCGCACAGAGAGAAGCGGGGGACACCTGGGGGGAGAGGGCAGAGAAATTCAAGGGGGGGAGCTCAGACACACCTCAAAGCCACTGGGGGCCAGCTCAGGGGGCACAGTACGGCGGGGCTGACACCGTGCCCCACAGAGAGGAGCAGGAGGTCGGGGGAGGAGACGAAGGGCCGCTCTGCCCCCAGGACAGGCGGTCGGCCCCACGGCCCGCTAGGAAAAGCCGCCAGGGCAGCGAGGCAGGGCTAGGCGGGGCGGGGAGGGATGCCCTGCCCGGCTGAGGCAGGGCTGCGGGGCCGGTACCTTTCTCCTCCTTCCAGAGCTTTTTCCGCTTGTTGCCGGGGTACATGGTGCGGTGGCTGGCGGCGGCTTTGAGCTGCACGTTCCCCAGGCTCACCGGAGATGGGGGGGAGGAAGCCCTGAGCCGGCGGCCGTGCCCGCTGCGTCCCCCTGCGCGGCTGGCTCCTGCCCTGCGGCTCGCGGCGCCTGTCAACTGGGTCACGCCTCGCTCCAACCCGCCGCCCCCGCAGCGCCCGCCTCCTTCCCCGCCGCCCGTTGGCTCCGGCCGCCGCCGCTCAGCAGCCCCCGCCCCCTCCGGGCCGCGGCCGGGAAAGGGGGGGCCTTAAAGGGGCCGGCCGGGGGCCGCCCGTCGGCTGGGCTCGGAGCCGCCCCCCCCTCCATCGCCTCTCCGCGCCGTGGGGGCTCCCGCCTGGGGGGAGCGGGAGGGAGGCCGGTGCCGCTTCTCTCCGGAGAGGACCGCCCTCTGCCCACGCTCCCTTCCTCGGCGGGGGGCTCCCCGGGTGCCCCGGCGTACACGCCCGCAGCCCACAGGCGCCCCTCCCCCGCCGTTGGGTGACGCGCCCCTCCCCCCATCCCGGTGCTTAGGTGCGACACGTTGGTGCGGGGCGCGACCCCGAGTGATGCCCCCCCCTTCGCCGGCCTGTCGCTTCGCCCCCAGGGCTGGAGGGCAGGATCCTCCCTCCTGCCCCGCTCTCACCGAGTGGCGTTGACAGCTCACGCCCAGGGCCCCCCATGCACTAGACCCAGGGGCAGCTTGTCCCTGCCCCGAGGCGGCCCAGAAATTGCCTTCCCTCCCCCCCCATTGGGAACGAGCAGCAGCGGGTGCAGCACCCCCTGTGCAGAGAGGGGGCGGGGCTCGGGGAGGCGAGGTCCCCCTCCCTCCCACACAGAGGGGTGACTGACTACGGCTTGCCCCGAGCTCCGCCCCCTGCAGGGCAAGGGGCTCATGCGAACGGCGGCCGGGCGCCTGCCCTCCGCCCTTTCGGTGAGGGCGAGACGTTAAACGGCCGCCCCACCCCCTTTCACTTCCGGGGTGAAGAGCCGAGGGGAAGGCTCCGATTGGCCGCGCGCGAGGAAACGGTTGCTAAGCAACCGCGTCAGGGCCGAGCCCGCACCGTTCCGGGGACAGGCAGGCGCCGGTTGAGCCGCCGGCCCGAGGCTCTGTCAGGCGGCCGCGGCCGTCGCTGCCGCCCTAGGGCGTGTGGAGGCGGGGTCCGGTGTGGCGGACTGGGGGGGCGGTTGCGGCGGGCGGCCCGTGGGCGAGCTCCCGCGGTTGGAGCGGCTCGGCGATGAAGGCTCTCCCTGCGGCGCTGCTGCTGCTGGCCCTCGGCCTCCCCCCGCACCGTAGGTATCCGACTGGGCCCGGCAGCAGCGCGTCCCTTCCTGGCAGCGGGGGGAGCAGGCGCTTCCCCCGGGACGGGTCGTGATTGCTGGTGCCTCAGCCTCGGGGTGCCCCCTCGAAGGCACCGTTCAAGGGAGTGGGTTTTTCCGAGGGCAGGCAGCGTCCCGCCCCTGTGCAAATCAGGTCCCTGGTCCCAGGGTGGACACTCACTACACGCACTTCTGGGCAGTGAGAGGGGGCTGGGTTTGAAAATGCACCTCCTGGTTCCTTCACGGTCTGGCTCTGGGGCCCTGGAAGGGTCGTTCCTACCCCGTGTCATCGTGAGGGGTAATTAAAATATGCGGTTTAAAGGGATAGTGAAATGAGATTAACATGGTGCCTGACTGTCCCATAATTATGCCACCTTCAGCATCTGTCTCACCAAAACCGGTGTAGCCACTGCAAACCACTAGAGCGACAGTTGTAGCATTTAGAGACACTATAATCTTACATCATCCCGTTGCAACACAAACCAGCCTAGTCTTCTGTTAGAGCTGCTTCTCCTCCCCCCCTTGATTTTACACATCAAGAGGAAAGTGGGGGGATGACTAGAGATAACATTTACCCTCTCTGCACTGCGGTTTGCTGGTCACAAATGAGTTTAAGCAGTGTCAGACTTAATAAGATCACACAATTGAGATTTTGGTACAAGAGCACGATTTCATTTTTTTTTTAAAAAAACCTTACTCTTAATGTCTAGGCAGCTTGCACTCCACTTTTAGATTCTAATCATGATCTAAAACTGAGAATTGTTTTCATTTAACACACATTGGACTGTAAACTTAAATATATAGATAGAGGTGAACTTTCCCTGTACCATTTTATACCCAACATGGCAGTATTGTTTGAGTACATGAGACCAAGTGAGAGTAGAAAAGTGAAACTTTCTACCTGACTTCCTTGTCCAAGATGGGAGAAATGAAAAAAACCAAACAAAACCAGTAAGTAGACTCTTTAATAGTGGAGTTATATTTAAAGTTTGTCATGTTACTGTAGTAGGAACATTTATCATTTTAAAATACTGGTTTTAACCTCTACCACTCAAAGAGGTTTGAGAAATGTAAGTTAGTCATAATAAATAAAGTGTGTTTATTCTTTCTTGTATCTACTTACAATGTGGAAAATGTAAACTGAAACTTACAGTTTGTAGTTAGTTTGAGATCAGTTTCACTTTCTAGTTCCTATACTTAACAGTGCTGTCTCCTTAGGTGTCAACTACTGCAGGAAAATATTTAAATCTAAACACACCACTCTTTTTCCCCAATTATTTTTATAACAGGAACGCAAACAGTGCAATCAAAACTGCATAGATAAACTTCTGCATGCATATGGAGCCCATCGAACTTCATTTGCCCTGTGCTTTGGAGTAAGGGTCCACCTGCATGGATCACACTGGTTGAGCAAGGCCAATAATTTTGACTCTGGAATGAGATGGATGAAGATGGATGCCTGTGTAGAGAGCCCCATGGAAGTCAAGAGGGCTACACACAGAAGCAGACCACACATGCAAATACTGTCGCAGGGTCAGGACCTTAATGCATCAAGTAAAATTTATAAATAAACATGTTTTTAGGTCAAAAACTATTTGACACAGTCACTTATATGTATCTGACTAAAATCAGAATGCACACCTCTTTAGGTCAAATTCTATAAACACTTAAGTAACAATTTTGCTCAAATGAGTAATTTGGATAGGTGTGTTTACATGATCAGGCCCACCTTAGGCTTCACTGTGGTGAAATATTCAATCTTCACAGCAGCCTAAATAGGTCATGGAAAATTTAGCAAATTTTAACTTTTCCTCTTCTTAAAGACTTCATCCAAAAATTGTTAAATGTTGTGACAGTTTATTTTCCCATTTAATTTTATTAAGCTTTTGAAGTTACAAGATGTCTTTAAAAAGCAAAAATAAAATAAACAAAAAGACTTTTAAGCATAGCAAGTCCTTCTATAAGTTCTTCAAAAGTATGAGACTTAAGTGTAGGAAGAAATTGGGCATCTTCTCTAAGATGTATAAAATGAATAATTTGCATACATGAAAAAGTGCAAAAATGTGTCATTCTTGAACTAAAACTCAGACATGGTATAAAACAAATACTCATGAGAGATTGATATTCAGGGAGCAAAATATATCAGGTTGCCAAATCTGAATAAAATTTCTTTGGATACATATTTATTATACTGCAATAGTAGCAAAAGACTGCATCATCTTAGTAAAAATACATTTTATCTTTAAACAAAGTGTAACAAAATACTTAGGTCTTAAAATGCAGACAAAAGAATTCACATGACCAAGTTAATAATTGTGTCAATTATCAAATATTTTAGAGATACCAGAAAAAAATGGACTCATGTTCCCCTAGAAAAGCCACCCTACTGATTACCTTTTAGTTTTCAGACCTCTCTCTTTGTAAAGTTTTAGTCATAAAAATGACTGTGGTCTTGCTCCAGAGCTTACAGAAGATGGAAGACTTTGACCTTCATTGGGCTTTGGCTCAGACATTGTAATAGTTCTAGTTAGTGTAAGAGAAAGTTGGGGGAGGTGGGGTCTCATATAATATACGATATGCTTCCACTATGTTTAAAAACAGGATCATTTGCCATTAAAGCTAAAAAAATTGAATCTTGAACTGGTAGATCCTAAATGTCACTCAATTTAGGAATACCCAAATACTGAATATTTGAAGATTTTAAAAAGGGTGTGTGTGTGTGTAAAATTCTAACTTATGGTAGACAAGCACAATGTAGTCTTTGACAAGTGCTCCACTTAGAACGTATAGTGCTGCAACTCTGTACAGAAATATCCTTGATCTGATCAAATTTTTCTCCTCTTAAAAGATACTGGTTTGCTAAAAGATGTTGAGAGGGAGCATTCACAGGTTCTCACCACCCATGCAGTAACAAAACAGAATAAGACTTCTTTATGCCAACATAAGTTTTAATGATCAAATTACATTAGTCACATAATACCCGGTTTTTCTGCTTTTAAAATCCTGATTGCATGCAGATGCAGTGTTAGTACATCATGTGTTCTCCAGCTTCTACAGATGTTTCTTTTCTTTGCAAAATAATTACTTTAATGTCTGTGGGATCTAATTGCACAATTTTTGTAATTTTGCTAAAAACTATTTAGCTCATCCTTATTCTTAGAGAGGGGCATTTTTAAACCAATTTTCAGTTTCTTTAATTTTGTGCATTTGACAGTACTTTGCTCAAAATTTCCTCTTTTTGGGTATGAATTTTTCCACCCAGCATCAGGGAAGAGAAACGCTTTTAAAATAGGAAAACCGTTGTAAAACCAAAATTAGCAATAGGTCTCAAGTGTAATACATGAAAGTATTTTTAACTTGTGGGGTTTTTTTATCTGACTAAATTCAAGTTGATAGTTCCCTTTTAAATCTTTTATTTATAAATAAAAATCTAAAATATACATACATGTATTTTCTTCATGGCTGCTGACTGTCACAGACTCTTGGAGTGGCCTCTTGAGGGGCTTTCCCTTCACCAGCACGAGCAAGGATCTAGCAGGGCACAAAAAGGTGCAGGCATACAATTGTGGGGAAATCTTAACCATGGTCCTTAGTTGTTCATCTGTCCAATATGGCTACTTTCATTTGCTCATAGTCCTGAGCTACTGCATCATCAAGCCCCCAGTATGCTGCCTGTGCCTCTCTGATGAGTGGGTGAAGTTGGATCACTTGCAGGGTCAGAGGCCACTGGAAAATCACAGCTGCCTTCTCAAATATTAACAGGAATGATTCCAGCTCATCTGTTATCATCCTGAGGAGCATTGGTGTGACCACCTGAATTACAGGGGATGCCCTTCCCCTAAGGGCAGAACTCCCAAGAGGCCTCTGCTTCACCTGACTGGCCCCCCTCTTAGTTTGTTCTCAGTGAGGTCAGTGTTTGGAATCTTACCTTCCGTTAAATCCATCAGCCATACATTTCCTAGGTTCATCATCTGTTTCAGTCTCCTGGCTGTTTTCTTGAAAATAGCCTAGCAGAGGGCTATTATCACCTTATTATCCCTTCTACTACCTCCTCTTCTGTTGCTGCACTCTTATCTTTACAGTAGGCCTTATTTTCTTTTTTGGTTGCAGCTGTGGATATCTGCCTCCTGATTGGCAGTTCTGGCCAGTGCAAGGGGTTGTGATCAAGCAGCTCCTTTGTAAACAGGAGGGATTCTCCTCCCCACATCTATGTTCAGTATAGGCTTTGTAGACCCCATTACACTGACACAGAGAATCTCCATGGGATGTATCGGCTTATAATAAACTGCCTATTATTAAGCTTGCCTAACATTTTGCTTTATAAAACCCCGTTTTCAATTGCTTATAACTTTGCCAAAGTTAAGCATTTGGGTTGAAATTTTCTATGCCAGGTGTCTGCTACAGGCTGAATTTTTATGGAAGGCTTCAGCCAGAAGGTCCAGCAGTTTCCAAGAATGAGGGTATGGAAAATATATATATAAAAACTGCAAAATAATGTATTTTTTTCCCCCTTGGAAAATTTCTAGTGTCCCACCAGAGGCTTTAAATCTAGCAGTCTTTGTTTCAAGATGTGCCTTTGAAAATCCACCCAAATTTGGTTACCTTATATACCTTTTTTAAAATTGCCGTTTGCATATACTCAGTAGAAACTTTTCACAAGTGGTCATCATGGGTTCCTCATTTTCTGGATGCCCAGCTTGAGTCCTAGGACCTGATTTGCAATGCTAAGCATTCACAACTGCAACTGAAGTCTATGCAGCTGTGCTTTGAATATATAAGAGTTTTATAATGCTAAGTACCCTGAAAAATCAGGTTCTAGGTGTATTATATTGAGCACCCAAAATTAGTGGAAACTTTTTGTATTAATCTCTGTGCCACAGTTCCCAGTCTATAAAATGGAAATAATACCACCCCTCGCTTCACAGGAGGATTGTGGAAATAAATTCATTAAAATTTCTGAAGCACTAAGATGCTATACTGATAAGTGTCATAGAAGAACCCATAAGGAAATGAATATCTGTTTTCAGAGAAGGTTTTGAATAGCAGGTAGGGAGTAAGGCATGAACTACACATTGAATTATGAAGATAAAATAAAATACCTCATCATTAAGCAAGCACCATCCATTCCGTGCACCGTGTGTGGGGTACCAACTCAATTGTCATATAGATGTTTAAGTCAACACTATTATCTTCATCAACCAAACTTGTAACCTCATTTAAAAAAAAAAAAAGATACCCCCACCTGACCACTAGGCAGCACTATGGGTGGTGTAGCACCTTTTACACAGGTTTTCATTATCTTGCCCGGTACTGATGTCAGACTTAACAGGCCTACAAATACACAAGTAATCCCTTTTACTCTTTTTAAATATCGGCACAACATTAGCTTTCTTCCTGTCTTCTGGAATTCCCCAGATAGGATGAGGGATAGTTTTATTTGTTTGTTTTAAGGATAAGGGATAACAGGACATATCTGCGTCCAGTGGAGCCTCCTTGGAATCCCTGGAACTTTCTTCATTCAGCAAGGTCCTGATCATCCACTCAGTCCCTGGCTAAATCACCTTTTCCTCCAGTGATCTCTCCACCTGGGCCACCTGTGCTACAACCACAGGCTTAGGGTACTACCTTTGATTTGGTGCAACCTGAACCCTTGATTCAGTTAATGTGTTACCCTAAAAGATTCTAGTGGTTCCACTTCCCTCATCATCAAACAATGCTACAATGTGTGAGTCTTCATCTCTGGTACCAGAGTCCTCATCCTTGGTACCAGAGGATTTAAATCATATCAAGACCTTCTGTGATGAAAGGCATCATCACTGGGTATTCAGACTAAGCTTGTTCAGAAAAACACCCATAAATTAGAGGTTATTCTTCAATCCTAAACTCCTGGGAGAATCACTCTCCCTATAAATTAAGCAATATTGAAGCCTGCTAAATCTCTGTAGAATGCTCCAGTATCTATAAGCATACTGACAAAAAATATGTTCTTATGCAAGATTCAGCACAGCTTAATTCCCTAGTTGTGACAGTGGTAAATGAAAGAGTGCAATTGAGAAAGGATAAGTCTACTTCTAAAGACAAAGTCTGAAAGTTTAGATTTGTTGCGGGGAGAAAGTGTATTCAACCTCCTCATTGCAAATACACATTGCCAGCCAACAAACATTATTGTTTAAATAGGACTTTGTAAATTGGGACATAATGTTCTCAGTACTTCCCTGAATGTTGTAGGGAAGTGTTCAAGGCATTTATTGCAGAGGACTGTTTGGTAGCCAAGTCTTCTTACAGTCAGCAGTGGATGTAACAGATGCTTTGTCCAGACTTACAGCTTCAGCTGTGATGATGAGAAGGGGCTTTATGGCTACAGAACTCCAGCATAGCTCCAGAAGTTCAGACAATAGAGTGCTTACCATTTGATGGTAGCTTTTTGTTTTCTGAAAAAAACTGTGGGACTTTTGTGATGAAATGGGAATTTTTCCTAATATTTTGTAGGAATACTGTGTGTGCCTCAGTTTCCCCTATGTGCTGCATGATTAACTAGTTTAAGGAAAAAGGTGGTTTATTCTTTGTAGTGATCCAGGTGTGATTGATGCCTGGCTGTCTGGGGCCCCATGCCCATGACGAACCCAGAAAACAATGGCCCAGATATTTGGTGCCTAGCAACTAACGCCCTGGGACTGCCATCCCCTATTCAGGAAACCAGCCACTTTTGGCCAGCAGGAAAACAAAGAGCTAAGGAGGATGACCAGGTGACCTGTTTTGCCTGGGAATCAGAACAAAGGATGAAGGAGGGGTCCTTGGATGTTGGAAGCAGGGCTCTCTTCTGGATTGGGACAAAGAAGGGGCTATAGACTCTCAGGATTGACTCAGGTAAACTATGCTATAACTTTCTATTCTCGATGCTAACTAAAGAACTTTCTACGCTGTGTTCCGTATATCTAATAAATCCTTCAGTTTTTATAACACTGTCTGCAAGTCACTCCAGTCTAAAGAGGTTGGGGTTGCATACTTCCTTTGGGGTACAAGTCTCCTCCACATGGCCAATTCAAGTGGATGCACTAAGAGGAGCTCACAGTGTGAAATAGGTACTGAAGGCTCTGAAGTTTGGACCCAGGAGCTGGTGAAGCCAAGGGGCTTTCCCATTAGAGATGTAAGCCTAAGGGGGTTAACACTTGAAAAGCGTCCTCCCAGAGACTGTTCCAGAGCTGTGTCAGAGCACTGGACCTATGGATCCATGACAACCTTACATTCTTTAAAGACTCCTGAGCTACTTTACAATCTTTGGGAGTTTACACCCAGGCCACAAAGAGATGTCATTTTGTGGGTCAGCAACACCACCAACAATATCACTCTCAGAAATACTTTTGCCAGTCATCTTACCCTGCTAGGGACCAATACCTCTCCAGAAAAGGACAAATCACAGAGGAGAAGACCTTCTGGGTCTAGTTTTATCCAACCAGCCCATCCTCCTCCACATTTGGGGAGGCAGTGTATTTAACTTTCATATCAAGAGCAGCACACTAGTTGTGAACATTTTCATCCAGAAAAGGGATGGGGTAGTGGAATGGGAGGGGAGGATGTACAGAAATTGTATGGTGTAACCTGATTCCACAGTGCTTAGGACCCATCTGTCTGTCATTATACTTTCCCAAGCACTGTAGAAGTAAGACAACCTGTCCCTACATCGAGACTGTGGAAATGTTTTTCAGTTTGGTCAATATCTAAGGAATTCAACGCATGTTGGCTCTTGTTCAGGACATTTCGGACTGTCTGTTACAATTGAAGTTTTTGGGTCTGGCTCTTGGCTTGTTGAGGGTCCACTTGGCGGTGATCTTGGCGTTCCATCTTCTTACCCAAGGAAAGTTGATTTTCTCAAACTCCATGGTAGTGAGATTTCTGAAAGGTGTTGTCCACCTGTTTCCACCAGCAGGAAATGGTCCTATTGTGAGACCTTAATACTATGCTGACCACCCTCCTAGGTCCTGCATCTGAGCCAACAGCAATCTGCTCATTGTGTCTCCTCTCCCAGAAGACAATCTTTCTTGCCACTATAATATCTGCAAAAAGAATCAGCTAATTACAAACCTTAATAGCAGAACCTCCATATGCTCAGTTCTTCAAAGACAAAGTGTCCTTAACACCACATTTAAAGTTTTTGTCCAAGGTGGCTTCATAGTTTCACCTTAATCAGGTTGTTTACTTGCCTGTATTCTTTCCTAAGTCACATTCAAATGCGGATGAACAGCATCTCCATATGGTAGATGCAAGGTGGTACTTGGCATTTTATCTGGAAAGGACTAGATCATTTAGTTCATCCCCTCCATTTTATGTCTCCTGTGCTGATTGGATAAAATATCAGCTGGGCTGCACACAGATTTTTTTTAGGTGGATAACTTCCTGTATTACCACGGTGTATGAAGTAGATGAAACTATGCCCCGTGAACATTATGGGCTCATTCAACAAGAGCCAAGTGACATTGATTGCATTTCTCAACAATGTTTCAGTATTGGATATCTGCAGGTATTCCGTGCATACTTTTACCAAACATTGTACTATTACTGCAGCATGTAGGTTAGATACAAATTTTGGGAGGGCAGTTGTGCAGTCACTGTTAAGTAGACTCTGCGCCCCACCACCTACCAGAATGGTTTGTGAATCACCTGAGTGGAATACACATCTGCAACCACTTCAAGAAGAAAAGAGAGTTATTTACCTGTATTGTAACTGCTGTTCTTTGAGTTGTGGGTGTGGACATGAATTCCATGATCTGCCCTCCATCCCCTCTGCCCCAGAGCAGGGCCAGATTTAGGGGTAGGCAGCCCAGCCAAATGCCTGGGATACCAGACTTGGTGGGCAGTGGGCTCAGGGTGCCGTTTTTGCTAACAACAAAAGGGAAACTAGAATGTTTGAAGTAAAATATTTCAGGTGTTCCAGATCGTTTTATATGACGGGGATAAAACATGCATGCAAACTGTGCATCCAAGTCGTGAAATGGGCTACAAATGCAATAAAAAATAAGGTATTCAAAAGTTTAACAAATGGAGGAGGGGTGCGATTTGGTCTAGGGCCAGCTCTGCCTCAGAGTTTTCAGCCATGGATTCCAGTGTGAAGGAACTGAGGGGTGTTGGAGTGCCGTTGCCCATATATAGCCATGGGAAGAACTACAAGGAACAAAGGGGGGAGCACTGCTCCAACTGATACTGCTAAGTAAAGTGTTACTAGAAGCTGCTACCATAAGAAGTATACATCCCCTATAACATTTGTATTTGTTAATTCCAAAAGTTATATGCTAAATAAATTGTGCAGAATTCTAAACCTTAATATTTCACTTTAAAAGAACTTGTTAATAGTACTTAAATATTTATAAAATGTAATTAAAGCTGTTCAATTGGCATTAAATGCTACCAAAAGGAAGAAAACTGTTAGTTTTATAATTATAAATGATTATAGTGCCACATTTTCCCCTTACATTTATGTTTATCACAATTATAAAATGCAAGTTTTAAGGTAAAGCCATGACTCCAATTACATACTGTCAACTAGCTGTTATATAGAAATTTTTTTAGCTATGCACAAAGTTTTATGTTACCTAATGTCACTGAACATTTAGTTTTAACTTTAACTAATGTTGATAGTACCCATTTAAAGATTATTAAAATTTTGGATTACTTCCTCTAGTTTTGCTCTAATTTAAAAGAAAGCCACAGCTTTTTTGCTCATCCCAAAATTCTGAAAGTTTGAAGTGTACAATTAAAGTTATCCATTCTGATTCTGTAATGAAAAGTGTTTTAATTTTTGACACTAGCACTGTAAAAGAGATATACAAAAATTTTGTAAATAGGTTTACAACTTGTTTTAACAATAATAAAAGTAATTCGTATTTTAACAAAGTATTTTTTGGCCCAAGTCCTGAATCAAGATCTGCTTCTGTGGACCCCTGGGTTTATGTAGATTCCTATTGATTTCCGTGGGACTCTGTGCAGGTTCAAGGTCCATGCTAGAGAGTTCCAGTGTTGAACTGTGCTCTTAAATACTAAGATATTTACTTCTGACTGCTTAACCAGTATTTCTATCATATCGGAAAACCAGTTTACGTTCACTTTATTTGGGATTCTACCCTTCCAGTGTCACAAATGTTACCTTTTGTAACATGGCCACCCCCAGATATGTCAAGATTATTTTAAAACTTAATGTACATCTCACTTTTTATTTATGCTGAGAATTGCATTTTACCTTTTGAACTTTCAAAGAAATACGTATAACAAATATTTAAAGTATTTCAAACAAATATGTATAATATTGCCTGTTTGCTTTGGCAAATAAAATAAAGCTTTAGGCAGCTAATTACAAGCTTTGGTTGTCAACTTTTGTATCTGAAGAATAAGATTGTGGAAATATAGTTATGTTTTCCCCTCAGCTTCATTGATTTTAATCTATTTTGTCAGGCAAATAAATTTTGGTCCATTAAATAATACAATAATTCACCTTAATTACCCTTTTATATTTTAGTTTTTTCTTGCTCATATTTATGTGAGTAATTAGTGTTCTGCGTTTTTATCTCCATTGAATAAAACATGTTCTTCTTCCCTTTACCTTCTAATGTTCCCAGCTGCCTGCACATATTTTGTTCATTTTTGCTATTTATCTCATGACATAATAGCAGTTATTTGCACTCATAACTTTTATTCTGATTATGCTAAATTGTCATGTAAAAATGAGTTCAGAATTTGGGAATAATCATTTTACAGGCTGCATCAATTGTGTCTTATGTAATTAAATATTATATGGTACAGCAGACAAGACATTAATAAAGTAACCCTAAGAAAACCTAAGTTTTTTTAAATAGGTATCTGAATATTTGTTAGTTTTCATAAATAGTTTCTCAAATTGTCTATGACAAGCACTGTAGTTTACTCTTCTCAAAGATTTACCCAGTTACATTTAAAAGGGATTTACATAATGTTTTCAGAAAAGTGACTTCTATAAATACAAATTAATATGATGCTTAAATTATTAAACTTAAATTTAATTCTTCAAACTGTACACTTTAATCTGGCACTCACATTGTAGTATCTATTTTATTTCAGTGTAATATTTCATTGTCTCTTCATACGTTAGCATCTTTTCTTAATGTGCTAAAGTAACTCCCATTATCAATAGGTATCATACACACACATCAAGGAGAGAATAGACTCCTTTATATATGTAATTGATTTGTTATAATTTTAATTGACTGGCCTTGTTCAGAACACTGATACGTCCTACAGTAATCCATAGTACACAGATATTTCCTGCATTTATTGTACAAAACTTTGTTTTAAAAATAAAGTCAGTTAAATATTTTGGGCTCAGGCCTGCCCTTGTAGAAGTTAATGGCAAAACCCCTATTTATTTCAACTGGAGCAGAATCAGGCCCATAAGCATACTCATTTATTACTTGTGAGTGAAATTCCTTCCACCACAGTAGAACCAAGGCCTCAGTAGTGAAAATATTGCCAGAGTAAAGGATGAAATCCCATCTCCTCAATTGTGGGCTAGCTGTCGGGTTGGGATAGTGGTCACTACATGTCCATACCTCCACTTAGGAGCCTCTCAGCTAGTCAGTCTGTAATGTCCATGATTCAGTGGCTCTGCTACCAGCCCACCTGCAACACTTCCTTCCACACAGTCCTCTTTTGGAGCCCCTCTTTATGACACGCAGTAGCTGAGAGGTTCTTCTATCATATGTCCTCTTGCCCACAGCTCACCTGCACAATTTTACTAAAGGGTATAACTGATGTGGAGGACAGGCACAAGGCCTTTTACATCAAGGAAGTCCAAAGGAATCATGTGCAAGTAGAGATATGGGTGGAACAGCCTCATAGCAGGGTTTCCACACTTCTTCTACATGGTGGAAATGTGGGTTCTACACCTGCCCCAAATATGACAGTGCAGATGTTAGCACTTCAGGCTAACCACAGATGGACAACTCAGTCCATGCTTACTCATGTAGGTGGCTACAAGGGTGACATCCATTATTCTAGTCCAGGAGCTGAAAGAGCTGTCCTGGAGAGTCTACAGAACTCCACTACACTTCCCTTTTACCACAGGTTGGGAGGTAAATTTAATCTCCTCCAGCCTCTACAGAGGTCTCTGCACCAAGCCCGGAAGCCTTTGTACTGGAGCTCTGTACAAGGGGTCTGTAGTATGCGTGCACAGTTGAATTTAATCTCTGACATTGACCATATATTCTAACTAGGGTCCTACTGAGATATTAATATGTTAAAATTATCTGAAAAGAAAGTCTCAATTAACAGAACAACACAATGTGAAAGTACATTCTGTCTGGATCAGAAAATAAATAATTCATAACCAAAATGCATATTCTGATGGCTTTTGTTATTTTCAGAAACAGAAAAAAGTTTTGACAACCAGAAGGAAAAAAATGTTTCAAAACAGGTAAGTACATCTCAAGGTGGAATGTATTCTTTGATTGATTCATGGTTTTTCCTCCCAAATTGACTATGCTTTATGGTCATATTTAAACTGTTGGCATTGTCTATTCTCTGTACAATGTAAAATTTGCTTTAAATACAGAAATTTACACTAGTCTGAGACCAGGGACTCACTGTGTTCTGTCATGGACCAGTGACAGAAAAGCTTTGACAGACCAGAGCTGATTTTTAAGGCCCATCTCTGAAACCATTAGATCTAGAAATCATTCTACTATGGAATGGTTGGAAGTCCCCATTTTGCTACTACTTTAATGGAGCATCTGAAGTGGGGAAGACGCTAGATAGTAATCAGAATCATACAACTCTCAGGTTTGAAGTTTGCAACATGCTAGATGTAGAAACACTGGAAGGACAAGTGCAAGTGCTTGCAAGATAGGAAAACCTTTGCAAGCACTTGTCGTATGCCAGTGATCAGGAGGCAGAAGTGAAACCCTTGAAATATATGTAGGATTGTTCTAGGATAAGGATATACAAACAAATTTTGAAAAGTGACCATTGATTTTTGATGTGTCTGATTTGAGGACCGATATTAAGGCACCTTGGGCTTGATTTGCAGAGATACTGAACATCTGCATCCCCCTTTAACCTAAAATGAAATAAGCACTCAGCAATTCAGAAAGTCAGCTCCTGGGACCTTGATTCAATGCCCATTGAAGTCAATGGAAAGGATCTTACTGATTTCATTGGGCACTGGATCTGACCCTAGATATCACAATCTGAATTGAAGCACCCCTAGCTTGCAGATACTTTTGAATATTTTGACCTCAGTTGATCAAGTAGTTGTGCATTTATTTATTTAAACCATATTCATCTAATCAATGTTATCAGTTATGAGTATAAAGCTGCAGCAAAATACATTTATCAAATTTTTTTTGGATAACACAAAATTATTTTATTAGTGCACTTCTTGAAATGTTAGTACATTTTGTGCAGAAATATAGCTGAATTTTAATATTTTTTACTTGAAATAAAAAGCTATTTGGAAGCAACTTCATTATGAGCTTATGGCTTTAAGGGAGTAAACTTTTCATAAACCTCCTTTCAATTCTAATCTCTTTCTGTTAAAGAGTTGTCTGTTTTGTACTGAATCATATTTGCTTTTGTAGTCATTTTTCAAGTGAAGCAATATACAGACATCTGAACATCAATCTGAAAACAATGTACATTTGTTAAATAATTCAATTATCTATGTAGCCGTTGCTTAGAACATATTTGAGAAATAAATCTGTGATTTCTGGATTGGTAAACATTATGGCAAACAGCAGCAAGAAAAATATTATATTCAGCAAGGGAGAGGGACTCTTACGATTTATGAATCAGTAGCCAGAATTTTGCGTTTGCACTCTGCATTCTAAATTTTAAAAGGATTATTATGGTAAACTGTCATAATTTAGATTGCAAGACACTTTCCATTATAACTTCCATTTTGGAACTGAAGTTTCTTAATTTCTTAGTCAATAATTTCTATGCCAAGTTTCAGCCTAGAAGTGAATACTTCTGGAATATTTCTGAAAATTCATTTAGCCATTCTTTTAAGTCTTCGGTAATTTTTTTCCTGTCCCAAAAACATGTTAGTCCAGTATTTCTTTTAGGATCTCTAACCTTTTAAATTAATGGCCTTAATCTTCCAAAAACATCACTGAAAGGAGCCTTGTGACATTTAATTGGACAGTTTCTCCCTGATAGGTGTTTTGTATCAACAGGAAGGAACCAGCTATTTGGACAAGAAGAAGTTAGCTACCTAAACTGTATTGAGTCCAGTTCCCTCTGTGATCTCAGCCCCTGTATGCCACTTTGCCTGCATAAGGGGGTTGTAATATACGCCAGGGAAAACTCCAAATGTCATGAGGTTCCTCAATCTATGTGGAGCCAACAACAACTCTACATCAATCCTCCAACTTTGTAGGTCACATCCAGATATAAGGTAAAATTCACATTCAACAATAGCCAACACCAGTTATAGTTTCTTTGAATATATATTATATTCTGTTTCTATTCTGGATAAATGCACAACTTATAGTGTTATAGAAGTATACCATAAAATTTTCAAGCTGCACAATTAATTAATGGTATCAGAAACCTTATTTTGATTATTCTAACTGTGCGTCTTTAATGTTGATTGCATTTCTCTAGTAAATTTACATAATTTTGCCTATTTGAAATACAAATATTTGTTTAATTTTGAAATAGTTTCTGTAAAATATGGAACAGCAGAGGGCAACTCCATTTGCCTTTGACATTTAATGATGATGCATGTTGGACATGCAAGTGAACAAAAAGATAAATTAATTATGGCATTGCTAAGGGGACACAGTGCTTCTCCTGATAAATTCTTTGCCTCTTTCCAAAGAGTCACAGCTATTCTTTCAGCTTGGGGCTGGTTTACTGCCTAGAGCAAAATTGGTTTTAATAGATTTATACAAGCTTAAGAAAGTATGATCTAGTAATGTTTCATATTCAAAATGTGAAAAAACCTTCCAGAGAAAATAGAAGAGTGCTGCAACTGAACCACTTCATACAAATATAATTTCACCTAGAGGTAAAATATATCTGTGATGCTGTCTGGATTAGGGGGGACCATTTATGATATTATTTAACATAAATATTTCAAAATATTATTTCAAAATTACAATAATTCATATGAGATATGAATGAGGTTTTTCGCCTTCCTCCGCAGCGTGGGGCATGGGTCGCTTGCTGATGGATTCCCTGCAGTTTGAGGTCTTCAAATCTCACTTTTGAGGATTTCAATAACTCAGTCATGGGTTCGGGGTTGTTATAAATGTGTATGGGTAGGGTTTTGTGGCCTGCCTTGTGCAGGAGGTCAGACTAGATGATCATATTGGTCCCTTCTGACCTATGAGTCTATGAGTCTATATGCCATGTCAGGTATCATTAGAAAGGTTATAATTTGCTAAGTATGATGATATTGTTTATGTGTATATGTCATATTTGCATTAGAAGTTAGGGATATGTTTGCTATATCTTTGTTTCAACTTGTTCTGTATTTCTGGGCGACACCCAGACAGAATGGCAGCAGCACTAAGTCTTCTTAATGGCCTATTAAGGGAACCCACAGGTACAATGAGCCCAGGGAGAAAAGCCAGGGCTACACCTTTATGAGTCACCAGCACTTGTCCAGGTAACCCTGGACTCCATCATGTTTCTGTAAATTTCCACAAGCAACATAGGAAAGGGACATAAAAGACAGCTCCATATTGTCTTCAGTCTTCATTTCTGCTTCCTACTTCTGGACCATCTCATCTGCAACTGAAGCTGTAAAACAAAGGATTGAGACCCATCCAGATACTGGATGTACACCAAAGGGACTATACAAGCCTGCAACTCCACAGTTGTACTGAAAACCTAATGTATATGGACTTTCTAATAATTTGTACGTATCTAATTGCTTTAATCATATAACATCTCTCACCTTGTTTGTTTTTTTCCCTTTTATAATAAACCTTTAGTCTTAGCTACTAAAGGATTGGCTGGCAGCGTGGTATTTTGGGTAAGATCCAAACTTACATTGACTGGCAGTGTGGCTGACCCTTTGGGGATCAGGAGAACCTTTTTGGTAAAGGGAATAGCATGTTAATAACTTACCCTTTGCTGATTGGGAGCCTGACACTGAAAATGCAATAAGTGGGATATGTAGCTTTTTGTTTTTAGTTTCTTAATAACCAGTGTCCAGGATCAAAAGCACTGTTTGTGACCGGTTGTTGAATTTACTGCAGTGTTAGCCACCAGTTTCGGAGAATTTGCTTTCCTTTTGCAGCCTGCCCTGACCTTGGCCTTTTCAAGTGGCACAGATTAGGCACAGATAGGTCACAATATCTATGAATGAGCAAGATTCTCAGGCTGAAGAGGACAAGTTATTTAAATATTATAATGTCAAGATTAGATAGATTTTAGTCACTTTGGTGGAAGTATTTAAAAATAATTAAATTCAGTTAAAGGGGTATGGAAAATCCAGCTACCAGTTCAGCTAAAATTCTCCTGTTGCAGACCACTATTAGTTAGGGTATGTCTTCACTGATGGCGGCAAATTCGCTGCAGTCAGACTGACTTATCCGGATCGACTGAGCAGAAGTGAAGACCCACTCAATCAATCCAGAAGTCAATTCAATAGAAATACCTCCAAAAAGTGTAGCACTGTGTCGATAGGTACACATTTCCCGTTGGCTCAGTATAGTGGAGACGGTGCACAGAAGAGAATTTAGGAAGTTGATGTAAGTTATGCAAGCTACTCTGTAGCTTGCGTAACTCCCGTCAACTCCCACCGAATTTCCTGGTTGAGTATCGACTAGGACTCAGTTTCACTGTGAAAGAAAAGGAAACAAAGAATCCTGAACTGGAATGCTTTGCAATCAGTTATTCCCAGAGAAGGGGGATTCCTATGCCTACTTATGTCAGATCTGCACTAGAATATTTTGCCAGTACGTTAATGTTGACTAGAAGTGTGTGATGGGGTATACAAACCCCACACTGGACAACAAGCAGTTAAAGAGCTGCATAGGGCTTAGCCAGCCCCACCTTGCCAAGACATGAACAGACAGGAGGAGTTAAAGGGGAAGCAGAACAGCTCACTTGGGAGCAGAACAGGGAAGAGAGAAGACCTTCAACCCCTGAGGAATGGGCCAATGGAAGGCAGGAACTTCCCTGAAAACAGCTGCCTGAAGGGCCCTCCTTGATGAATAGGAAGGTCTGATCCAGATACACCCTGAGAGGGAGGCATTCCCCCACCCCAACTCAGTTTGTGTGTGTTAATTTCTCTTGCTTTTTGTTTATGGAATACCTTGGAAGGGGGAAGACTTGGAAGTAGCCTGGCCAGAAGGCCAAATCACAGAAGAAGGCTAGCCATTCTGAGGTAGAGCAGCCAGCAGCTGCAGATGCCTGTGAAGAGAGTGTTACCATGCCACACCTGGCCATGACGGGTGCTTGTGGTGAGCTGACCCCTTCACAGAATGTTTTTTTAAATGACATTTCTATGCTAACAAAAGCATTAGGGTGAATTCAATAATACTGGCATTTTGCCAGTATAATTTATTTTGCCAGTAGAGCTAGGGTTACCAACATTGCATTTAAAAAATAAGGAAGTGTTTTCTTAGCACCCCTGCTCCATCCTTCCTTCCAATATTATTTCACCATTATTAATAATAAGCAGTACTCACCTACATTTGCCAAGGGTATTTCTCGATGCTTTTTGCAGCACTCAGCAACTCTTGATCTTGTACAAAGATGAAAAAATAAGGGATGTCCCTTGTAACAAGGGACTGTTGGCAAAAAACACTTTTGCTGGTATAAGATGCATGCTTATTATGAGGACCTTTTCTGATGTGTATCTCGCCTTACAACTGGCCCTGAGTCCCTACTTTTCTTTGATTAGTATGATAAACACCACCCTGGAAGAGCATGCAACTCAAGTGGTGTCCCAAAAGAAAAAAGTAACCATAACAATTGCAAGAGGCATCAAGAACAAGAGTAATTTCAATAGCCACGAACAAGACTTTTTAAGCAAAAAAAGTAATAAGGACAAGTAAGATAACTTCCAAAAATTCAGACTTAACATCTCAATAGCGAACTCAAATGAGGGACGTCCCAAAACAAACAGAATTTTCAGGCATATGTGAATTTGCTACAGAAACATGTTCTGCAGAAGAGAAACTACAGCAAGATTTTTTCCAACAAGTCAAATTAAAGACACAATAGAGCAAACCCTAAGTGACTGCTTTGCATATATATGTTCACATCCCCAGGCAGCAGAGGCCACTCTGCCTCATATTCAAGGAGCTTTGATGTGGCCTTTCAGCTTGTCAGGTCAGAGCAATGTGATATGCAATCAGCCAGACATTTATACAGTCATTGTAGTGATGGTATTATCGACAATACAGTTATCAAATAAAGCGAAAGTTGGGTAGACTTTATAAGGTTTTAATGCAATCTCAGCAGGATCTCCAGGACTTTTAACATCAAGCATACAGGGAAAGGCCTCATCTAAATGCACATATGCGTGTATGGTAAAGGTAGTGGTGTTGTAGCCATATTGGTACCAGGATATTCGAGAGACAAGGTAGGTGAGGTAATATCTTTCACTGGACTAACTTCTGTTGGTAAGAGACAAGCTTTCAAAATATATTTTGACCTACCTTGTCACTGGGATAAATGTAGGCAGAAAGAAAGGAACTCTATAACTGCTTTGGAAAGGAATCTCAGGTAGTGCCACTGTATCCTGGTAAACTTTTGCATGAGGTGGATCACTTACTGGAGCCTGGCCCTCACTCATGCTTAGTTGAAGTTACTGCCATCAGGAAAACGATTTTACCTAAGAAACTTAAGCTCATAGATATTCAGTGGTTCAAAAGGAGTTTATCAGTTTAAATCAGAGACACTTGCCAGTATATACAAGAAAGCATAATTTGGCATTAAGTATTATGCTGGAACAAAACTGCTCTTTATTTTTAATACATTGCTTTTGTACTATATTCGGCATCTCTTTGATTATTTATTTTATAGTGCGCAGAAGCATGTTAGATGCTTCACAGAATAGGTCTTTGCTCTGACAGGTATTTGTTATACCCCACCCATGGGTAGGTTATTGGCAGTGGGGATCTCTGAATCTAAAATCATGAGCCTCTACTGCCTAAGCTAAGAGATCCTAGTCTGTTAGCCAAGGCTGTAGCTACTGCAGGCCTATATACGTCTATGTGTGGTCCAGCCACCCGACAGAGTACCACACTGAGTAGATTACACATACAATGTAAACAGATTCATCTGATTTGTGCAAAGATGATGAAATTTCATGAAGATATTATTAAACATTAAAATTGAACAAAAAGCCCCAAGATGCTCAAGTTGGAGAATTCTAAAATGTGATTTATGTGTTTTGCATCACTTTGGTAGTGTTAAATTACAACTGCAGCCATTATGAACAATAATATTAACATTATTAGATGTTTTAAAGCTTATGAAAAGACCTTGATAGTGTCCTATTAAGTAAAAACCTACTTTTAACCCCAGTCCTGCAAATACTGTATAAATGTTTAACTTCTTACATTGACTTCAATGAGGCTACTCACAATATGTAAAGTTAAGAATATGCATGTGCTTGTGAAAAACCAGGACTTTAGAGATTGAATATCCAGAAACAGGCCAAGAAAAATGGAGACTAAAAGTGAAGATAATACTCGAAAGAAGAGTTAACGGTTTGTACAGGATTGGGGCCTAACTTATAGCACCCTCTTCTGTCTGGACCCAGGCTTGTGTGAACTGAGCCCACTCCCTCCCTGGGAAAATTATACTTGGCACCCTCTCATAGAATCCAGAGAAGATAGTTTCCAGTGGATTTTATTTCAAGCCTTCTTAACAAAAACGATCAAAGCTTCACAGCCTCTACCTTCAGAGTCTGTAGGGATTAACTCTTTCCCCAAGTCTGTCCATCACCCCATAAATTTATCAGTCCAAATCTTCCTGGCTCTTATCTCAGAGACAAGACTTTCCCAATCTCCCTTCTGTCCATCTGTTTCTTGAAACACACCTCCAGCAGTTGCTCCAGTCCAGTCTCTGGCAGGTGTCACAAGTGCACCTCCTTTTATGAGGATCAGCCAATTAAGTTTGGAAGTCTTTTTCCAGATACCATGGGTAGGCTAATTAGCCAGCCAGCCAGCTACAGGCCTCTGTCCACAGGGGAATGTTATCCCTTGTATCTTCACCCAGGACAAATACTGTTTCTTCTTGTACAACATATTTTGAGGAATTGAACGTGTTTCAGGAAACAAAACTTGGATATTTTAAGTGTTAAAGATATTTGAACCGATTGTTACCAACAGTTAATGTTACTAACCTTCTCATTATTACAAAACAGAATTCTGACAATGCTTACTGGACTGTCTTCTGAAAAGCTTTGGGAAATGACGACTTCTTTTTATTAAGGAATCATCAATAAATACATTGACTATGCACCCTATTGATGATCACAAAATTTTCTATACAAATTTTGGCATCAGTAGTTTTACTTAACCTGAAAAGCAACATGGTACAGTGCTTGTAATGTAGACTCCTTCAATCCACACAGTTGAAATATGCTTACCCTCTCAGAATTAACTGTGCTGAATTCTGCTAATGTTTTATTTACAGGATTTGGGTTTTAACATGTGTTGCAAGTATGGTTCAGTAGCTCATATGGCAGCAAGACAAAAGACTGTTTAATTTATATACATTATATGTACTCAGAATAAAAGTAGGTAAAGAATTGCAACAAAGCACACATGTAATTTCATTTATTAATCATAAGGTAAATTATATATAAGAGAAAGGAATAAAAATAGTTTTCTATCCATGTAAGCTTTATCAAAATAGTAAACCAGTTTTGAAAAAAAATTGTATACAATTTATTTTTTCAGGAAGCACTGAATGAAAGTCAACTGTTAACAATGCAAGATACATTTTCTTCACAAGGTAATAGATTTGGTTGTAAGTACATGTTTTCTACACACCCCCTCAGTTTATGTAATGTTCTGTTAGATTAAGACAACATTTACTAGAACTAATCAAGCTTTCTAAAAGATAAAAATGTATTGGTAAATATTTTAAGCGAAATACATTTGAAAGGTTTCTAATTTCTTCTCAGGTATTTTTGATATACCATGTCCATTCTACATACTACCTCTAGTTAATGCAATACTAACAGTTTGCTGTTGACTGTCAAAATGATGATCTAATATGTTTGTTCTATCTTCAATTTATTTGAAAACACCACAACACATTATGTACAAAAAGTGGTATCCAGAATGCAAGCAAAGGGAACTGCAATCTCAATCTGCACTGCAAGGGGGCAAACCCTGTGTGGAGGACCCCTCTCTTCACACGTAGCTCACCAGTCATAATCTGTCCTATTTATGTTCATAATAGGAAATCACTAAGGGTGAATTCTTGGTCTCATCCAAATCAATGGAAGTTTTGTCATGGATTTCAATGAGGCCAAGATTTCACACCAACACCCATATCTACTCCCCAGTTTGGCAAGATACATAAGCACATACTTCTTCTGAGCATGTGCTGAAATCCATCATTATGCAACAAAGTGCTTAAAAATGTGCTTAAACATTTAAGTAGATGCTTAAGTGCTTTGCTAACTTTGGAGATCAAAACACCATAGTTCCCTTAAATTACATTTAGGTAATAGTCCATATTCTGAAAAAAAGATTTTCAAACAGTCTTTCCAAAAGTAGAAGAGGTACCAGAGCAGTGTTAAACAACAATTGGGTACAGCCAGTTCAAAACATATTTCACATAAGAGGTAGTACTGGGAGCTAATAGTCTAAAGGCAAAAAATGAAACTAAATGACTGGTTAATAAAAGCTAAATTTTTCTATTAACCATAAACAGGAGTTTCCAAAATATGTAATTATATTCAGTCCAAAGAAGAATTCAAAATATATATCACAAATTTACTCCCTTCTAAGAGCATGCTTCATTTCCAAAACAACACAGCATGTCCCACTCTAGAAAGAAAGGAAGAGACAATGCTTCAGACAGAATTTTTCAGGATCAAATCAGAGCAGACACATTCTAGTCATTTTATATCTTACAACCTCTTTGAACACACAGTTTCATGAACACATATTTATGTATTCTCCATAATGATATACCCAGATCACCAGAGAAAAACAACATCTTCAAAGCATTCAGTATCAGTCCAATGACAAGTCTAAAGATAATATTTGCAAAAAAAGGTCTTTTTCAGAAGGAACCAAACTGGTTCCTAATAATGATGAATTGAGAGGGTGAAACGTTAACATTCAGCCTAATGCTGAAATGAGGTCCCAAACTGAGGGGAAGCATAAAAGTATCCTTAAATTTGGGACCATGTTCAATATATTTTAAACCATGAAATACAGAATAGAGAGGCTTATACCATTGTGATCAATATTGGATTATTCACAGTGTTGTAAGGTGTATATGTCAGAATGCCTTGTGTACATTAATGTGAGGGTATAAGAGCATTTTGAGCTGGCGCTAGTAAATAATACTATATCAACCTTGCCATGGCTTGACTTAAGAAATCTATTAAACATACATAATTATCACCACTATTTTGGTCACCACAAATTAATAGACCCCAAAACATCAGGTGTTGGAATTGCTAGGTAAGTTTGTGTAAAATCAAATTAAGCAGGACCACTTGTTACTTTCATACTCAGGCAAATTATGATGCAGTTGACCAAAGAGAGCTGAATACCTTGATAATGACAGACAACAAGAAGAATCTTTAGGCTTTTCCTCTAATGTAATCTACACCTGTGCTGAAGTCCCTAAAAGATTAGACTTCTAAAGTTTACTACGGATAGTGTGATCTTTCCTCCAGGTGGCGCATTACCAAAAATTTCTCTCTTGCTTCTGTTCATATACCAGTCATTGTAGATTTTACCCAGAAGTATTGAAATAATGGATTAGTTTTGAGTATTGTAAGGCTTCACTATATAGCATCTATAAGAAGATTCAGCAATAGAATTACAGCTTCAATACCAGGTTCTGCAGAGAATAATTAGAATTATATTACTCCTTTTTTGATCCTCAATATATCATTTTTAAAAGTGTACAATATATAGGTAAGTCTCTTTGTTCTTAACCATATATTACCGAGCAATTTAAACAGAGAAGTATTAGTTAGGGTGGAGGAATATTTTATTTGCTCCATTGGTACCATAATTTTAAACTGAATGGTTCTATCTGCCTTGTAAATCAAACTGAAGTTCATCACTACACAGAAAACCAATTTGTAGATAAGAAACCAGTCCCCTCTTTACAAGGGGACTCCAAACATACAGTCATGGGGCTGGAGCACCCCTTATTCAGATGGCCTGCTGGGATGTTAGCCATCTTTCCACAGACTGTATATTGCCTTTTATACATGTCTTTTTCATGACTTTTTTAAAACCATGGCTTCACTCTCTCTTTCCTGATTGTCAAATATGGATTTTAGAAAAATGATACAGCACAGTTTCCCCTTTAATGATGTATAGGACATTAAAGCCTTTTTCATAAGGTTTACATGGAAGGGTAGAACATGACTGCAAAACACCATTAGATATAATGTATTTCCTGGGTGCCACTGTAATAAACTGAAGAAACAGCATTATACCTTTTTTCTCTCTCATCAGCAATATTGGGTTGATTCAGGAAGGGAAGAAGGTACATATGTCCCCTCTAGACTTCTTTAGGTGTATATTCATCACTTTTACAATAAGTGATTAGTAGCAATGAAGTATCAGTGGGGTAATATTCATAAAATTGTATGCATGAAAATCTGCAGAAGTTATAGTAATTGCTACCTGACATTTAATGTCACCATCGTTTTTATTTATTTTAGTTTTATTTAAATACCAGCAGCCTCCAATTTGGTATAAACAACAATCGTAGCCGTATGCTACTTACAGCATTTAGTCACATGCCTTGCAGTTGGTGTAAGCTATAATCTTAGCCTTACGCTACCTACAATATTCAGTCATGTAGTTGGTTGAACTCACATAGCAGCACTAACTGTTGTACTATGTCAGCAAAAGAGTGGGTTAGTCATAGATAGAGAGGAAGCAAGATAGGGTCCCAACATATTTATTTTACATAAGACTGAAAAAACTAAGGTCAGCTCAGGAGTTCTATGTGTAGAAAATATTTGTTCCTAGGAACGCTCTTATTCATCTTAATCAAATGCTGAAAAGATCTAACCTGCACTACAGTGACAAGAATCATATCTTCTATTTATCTGCTTATGTTGAAAATGTTTGCATGAGGTTTCACTGGCATTCACCTGTCCATCCACCTACACCTTAATGGTGCAATATACAATTAAAAGGACAAAATCACCCATCCCCCCTTCTTTATCTTAAAACACTCAATGCAGAGAAACTTTCTTATTTACATCTTCACCTAAAATAACGGCAGTCTTTTCATACTGATTTACCAAAGTAATGGTAAAAATATCAATGATAGTTGAAGGACTGGTTTGTGTTAAGATTAAAATATTATTTTCTTTGAAAGTTTTGAAAAGTTCACTGAAGATTTTTATATCTGTAAAACCTGTATTTATTTGCTAGTTGTTTTTGAATAATCCATCAGGTATTCACAAACAATAAGCATTGTGGTTAGGTACTGTAGAGATGGTATTTTTTCTTGACGTCATAATTTGCTTTTAACTGAGTAGTTTACCATGTTGTTCTTAGAATGATCTTTTCTCATTTTTAATATAATAGGATTTTAATCAGATTAAATTCCCTTCTGAGCCCACTTGCTGACAGAACCCTCTTGTTAGTAATTAATCCGTAATGTCTCTCTAAGGTGCAGTAGAAACTGAGTTTCTGTTTATAAGCCTGTCTCTAAAATTAAAATTGATAGTATACATCTGGGGCCAGCCAATATTGGATTTTTCCTGAAGAATTTGAAGTGATTCAGACAGGAGGTACAACATGATATCCTAAAATTAAAGCTGTTCAGCATAGACCCAAAGGCCTCCTAATGCCTCCAGAGGAAAGAAATAAAACTTAGTTTACTGGTCTCTCCTAGCAGAGGTCTAGGTCCAGATCTTGACCACTGCATTAGCCATTTTGTGCCAGTCTGGCTGTGGAAAGAGGCTGGAAAACTAGCTTAAATAACCACTGGGGGATTCCCCCTGAGTTGAGGTAGTGTTTACTGTAAAGCCAGCATAGTTGGCTCAATACTTCCTCTGTACAAACTCCTTGGTTGTGGGGGAATGTCTGAGGTAAGAGTGGCAGGGGCCAGAGCATTTTGCACTCTGGCAATCTATGACTGCCTAACAGCTTTAGAGGGGCATTATCAACTGGCATAATTTAGAGCAGACCTACAGCCCTTTAAATTGCACTAGGGGCCAGACCACTATCAGGCAAAGTTAAGTTACTATAGGTGCCTAGTTTGAACATTGCTACCATAGCTCCATTTTCTGTTTCTAATGGTTGGGTTTTTGCTTAATATTGTTTAAAAGGTTAAGTTAATTCAACCCACTGTTATACACCTGCAATTTCACTTTAATTATGTTTGGTGGCATTTTTTTATGGGTATCTAAAAATGTTTCATTAATATGTTAAGAGCAAGAGCAAGTAAAGTACACTGAATCATGCACTGAGAAAAATAGGTGCAGAATCAGATTCTGCTCTCAGTTGCATTGCTATAAAATTTGAGTGACGCCACTGATGTCATTGGATTTATACTAGTGTGATTAAGAATACAGGTTGTATCACAGGTTGTAAGATTACAAAATTCGATGAAATATGTCCATAGGCTCCCAAGCCTTAAGATGTGACTTTATATATAGCATCTCTTATCCAAATTACTTGTGGGTAAAATGTGCAATACTGAACAGGGAAATGTAAATGTGTTACTTCATAGAAAGCTAATTTAAACTACTGCAGTCAAATAAAATGAACTTATTACTTTTTCAAACAGAAATAGCTTTACTGCATCTTTCCTTTCATGGCAATAAATCCTTACTCATATTATATTAATCTACAATCATTGTTTCCCCTTTTTTGTGATGTGGGAGGTGCAGGCAGAGGGAGCAGATAGAAAGGAACGGTAGAAGAAGAGTATGGTAATTAGTTGTTGAAGTCATTCCTTTTTATTTCTATGTTTTCAAATACTTTAAGTATATATTTATGAATAAATAAGTTTAAAGTTATAATTATTATTTAAGATGAAAGTTTTAAAATATAGAACCACTTAAAGTCCAAGTTGTCAGATATTTTATTATTGGACAAATCCTATGAATAAAGCAAAAATTATTCGTCTAATTAGGAATGCTATGGGAACAAAGGTAGTTTATTATGGATTTTAATTTTAAAATTAAAATGTATCAAAAAAGCACTTTTATCAGCTGTCAACCTTTCAAAACAAATGCAAGATTTAATATAATTAGCTGTCTGTTCAGAAGAGGCCTGGGACAAGCACAGTAAAGGTATTTCAGGCTATGATTGAAGTGCAAGGAAACATGCAAGGTTTCATGAACATGCATAATCAAAATCTCTCTTACCACACTGCCTGTGGAGCCGGAATCCTAATTCTGGAATTTCACAGTTTGAGAGCCCAACTTTGCAACCTTTAATGTTTTAACATAGTTTGTACGTATACTTTCCTAGGTATTTAATAAACAAATTGAAAAAACAGAAATTCTATCATGTGGCATCATACTGACAACAAATGTCATCAGCAGACTGGGACCTGTAGATCCATGGCACAGACCTCTGCCACTGAGCTAACAATGATAACAATACTATCTTGTAATCTTTTATTTGGCAAGCACTAGTAGTGATGAGACACTTTGCTTGTGGGTTTCACAGATATTTTCTAACAACAGAGGAATGGTGCAGACTCAGGAATCTTGAGTTCCATTTGAGGTTCTGGAGGAGAGTGTGTTCCAGTATACGCAGGCATTCTGCCTGTTTCCTCCAAGCTTGACCCCTTCTGCTCTTTCTCCTCCAACCTATCCTTGTCCCAGTCATGCGTCTTACCCACTCGTAGCTCCTTGTCCTAGCCCTATTCTCCTTGCCTAGCCAGTCCCAGTCTCCTTGCCCAGGCAATCGTAGTCTCCCACTTCAGACTCCCCACACCAATTTTTCCCTCTCCCAGACCTGCTCCTTGCCCAGCCATTCCCAGTTTCTCCCAGGTCCTTGTGCCCAGCAAGTCCCAGTTTCCCTGTGCTGGTTCCTAGTCTGATCTGTCTCCACTGCCTGGCCTTCAATCACCCTTATGCCCATGTTACCCTTCCCCACTGATTCCCAGTGCCAACCTCTCTTCCCTGACTCTGTGTTCAGCATCAGGGTCTCCCTCCTCACTCACCTTAGCATCTTGTTCCAGTCTCTTTTCACAGCTAGTCCCAGTGCTGTTGTAGCACCCTGGCTCCTCATCAGATGTCTCCCCTTTCCCACCTTCTTACCCCCACTCTATAGGTTCTTAGTCTCCTTGTCCAGTCAGTCCCAATCCCCTCCCGTCACCTGACTTCAGTCTTTACCCACGCCCACTGATTCCCAGTCCCTCCCTCTGCCAGTTCCCTTCCTGGCTCCCAGTCTCTCTCTCTCACACACACACACCCAATCCCTGGATCTCAGTCTCTGCCTAGCCCATCGCAGTGTCTTCACCTGGCTCTTAGTCCCAATCTCCCTCTACCCAGCTCCGAGGCCCAGTTTCCCTTTCTCCCTCCAGCCAGCCAGCCTCTAGTCATTCCCTGTTCCCCAGGCTCCTTGTCACAGTCTCTTCTTCTCACTCCTCTTCAGTTCTGGGTTTGTCCTCACTGTGTTTGGTTTAGTTGGTTTCCTCCTCCTCACTGCCTGGTGCAGCAGGGGGAGCAGAGAAAGCATAAGACAGACAGGCTCCCAACCCTCAGTTTCTGTGGCTGGTCCTGGACCCTGCATGGCCCACAGCAATCCAGTTCCAAATGCAGAGAAACTCCTGCTCAGACTGCTACAGCCCTGGGTTTGAGCATTCTCCATGCAGATGGACTGTTCAGGGAATTATGTTCCACAGCTCTAGCAAGTCTCAGAGGATGTGCAAACTGCAATTTTTCAAATGCTTAGAACTTTGCCAAATTTGGACAGATTTCCCACACAGATTTCCCAGGGGAAGGCAAGAGGCACATCCTGACACAAAGGCCATGTCCCTGGCAAATTTCAAGTCCCTCCTCCAAAGCACAAGGGCACTAGAACTTCTCAAAGAAGAGGTGGTCAGATTCTTTTTTTTTTTTTAACATGGCAAGACAATGTATTTTTTCCCTAACCTTGTTATGAGAAATTGCTGAACCCTTTCTGGCTGAAAATTTCCATAATAATTCAGCATGAGGCAGATACCTGGCATGGAATATTTCATTCCAAATGGTTTAAGATTTGCAAAGTTATAAGCAACTAAAAATAGGGTCTTATAAAGCGAAGTGTCTGTCAACTTGAACTATAAGTAGAGCTACCATGCACACCTAGAATATAGCCCACAGTGAATGATAACAAGACTATAAGAAACAGCCCTAATATGATATTCTGAATTTGCCCAAATTTTAACAGTATATAACTTTGTCCACTGGCAATAGCATAGCTTAGGTTTTACATTAAAATGGATTCTAAAATTTTCTGAGTCTTATTAAACTTTAGCCAGAGCTTAATTACACAATTCATAAGCTCATGTCCCTGAGTCCATATTTGACCATTATCTGGCAAACTTATGAAGAATGCCATGCCATAGGCCTGATGACCCTGATTCAGCAAAGCACTTTACGTGCTTAACTTTAAACACATGCTTAAGTTCCATTGAAGATAGTAGAACTCAAGTTTAAGCGCTTTAGTCAATAGGGGTGGAATTAAGCACATATTTAGGTTCCAATTCAGCAAAGCATTTATTAGGTTATGCATACTATTGCCCCTTCTTCCAACACCAGTTGGAAGAACCCTATGCTGAGCAGTAGCAGATGTTCAGAGCTTTGCAAGTCTGCTTTCCCACACATAAGAAATCAGAATATGCTCAGATTCCACATTATGAAGAGTAACAAACAGAATGAAGGCAATCTCTTTTTTTCATAAATTTCAGACCAACACCAATGCCCAGCTCCCCGTGAGCAACTCTGCCTTGATTCAACTCTAACCAGAGACCAATCCTCTCTTGGTGCTTCTACAGTTCTGTCTCCAAGTATCACTGTACAGAGCAGCTTACATAACCCAAACAACAACACAGAAGGTCTTCCAAGATTTTATCAGAATTCTGGTTGCTGATAGGACAGGGACATGTGATTACCTGTATTTATTTTTATCATTATCAGTGATTGCAACTATCTGCATTCATGTAGAAATGGATTTTGAATCTCTAATCTAAACTGAGTGAAAGGAGAAAAGTTTCAAACATAAGCTGTCATTTGTCGTTGGGAATCACCGCAGCTGTATCAGAAGAGTGTTTGCTCTAGTTCAAAAACAGTTTAAAATTTTTGTTAATTTTAATACATATGTTTGTGTACACCTATAGCAGAAGATCTGGCTAGGAAAAAGAAGAATGAGGCGCGAGGACATCACCTTTATAAAATGAGCATCAAAACACTGAAACATGCCAAAAGTAAAAAAGAGAAAGAGGAGTAAGTCTGTACTCTAGCAGTTGTGGGGCTAAATCAATAACAAAGATAATGATAAAAACAATGAGAGTCCTGTAGCACCTTAAAGACTAACAAATTTCTGCAGGCATAAGCTTTTGTGGGCTGCAACCCACTTTGTCAGATGGGCTTTAGATAACAGTGGGCTTTAAAAACAAATAAGAACATACAATGAGGAGTTCACAGTCTAGACTTTAGTCCTATAGAGAGTTTTATGCTACTGTACCGTTCCTGGAGCAGAGCCTCATTGCCATCAGTATAATCCTGCAAGAGGAAAAATATTCCTTGGCATAACATTTGTCAGGATTGGGGCCAATGATGACTTAGTCAAGTTCAACATTACTGAATATTTCTATTCCAATTAGTTACCTAGACTGGTTTGCATTTAATTGGAATTTTGTGTTCTTTATTCATAACCCATAGTGCAAAGACATTCAAATCAGCAAAAAAATAAAATAAATCTGTTTGATTCAAATCAAATTCAAAAGTTGTGGAAAAATTCTAATGAACTGAAAGAAAAGTGTCTTTCTGGTTGAACAAGTTTACTCAAACTGTGTTTTGGGGGAGTTTTTTCTGCATGTCGGCAGCAGTTAGGACACTCACTTGGTTTAGGGGAGACTTGGGTTCAATTTCGCTCTATGTCTGATATGGAGAAGGTAGTTGAACACAGGGGTCTCATACTGCATGAAAGTGCTCTAGCCACTGACTCTCCTACATCACAGGTGAGTTATAAGGAAAGCAGTACCCCCACCACAATAGTTTCAGGTTGACTAGCACTACATTTTTTAGCAAACAAACTATTAACCTGAAAAATTTCACCCAACTCTAGTAGTCACATGAATTTGAAGTTACTGTTCAAGGAAGGGTGGCTACAAACAAAGAAGCTGAAACTTCTCTGCTATCAGAGAAGCATGTTTTAGTTAGTTTTCAGGAGATGAATAATAGAAATTAGTACTTGAACTGATATACTTTAGTTGCTAAATCGCCTCTTAGAGATACAGGTACTGTACCTGAGAAGAAAATTAAGATCAAATGATTAAACCTGAATTTTCTATTCCTGAATCAGAGCTTACCAACTCCTTACCAAAGCGGCAGACATGGGAAATCTGAAAGCTATGGAGAAATTGGCTGCTGCTTTGCTGTTTGGTTATCATGGTGCTCAAAATATAACTGCAGCTGTGACATTATATGAGACATTGGCTGAAAAAGGATCTCATAAAGGCCAAACTGTAAGTATTTTTTTTTTTGAGTGTATAAAGCTTTAAATAGGACATTGCTCAACTGGAAAGCTTATTAATATTTATATTTGAAAAGCAGTAAGGTGTGTTTTTTTTTTTACATGTATGCTGATATAATGTGGGACTACACAACAGGTAAGTATTAATTAAAATATATATTTAAAAATACATTCTCTAGTTAAATCCATTTTTAAACAGTAGCACCAGATAGTTACAACTGAATTTTTTAAATCTACTATACAAATTGATTGATTGTTTTTAGAACTTTGTTCATGCTGCACGATTGAAAGAGTAATCAGTGTCACTTACTGGTATGTTTGTAGTCAGTTTAACTTTCTCATGCATTAGGGCAAAGTGCATTTTTGGGTCTAAACACTCAGGACAGTGTTTAGCTAGAAACAAAGTACTGTTTTCCATTAATATTTCTGTAACTTTTAAAACTAATTTTTTATTCAATAACACCACCTGACAGTCACTTGATTATTTTTTACTTTGGATATTTGTACACAGATGCTGAAAACAATATTTAGTTGTAATTGTGGCTAGTGATATTGTCCAGAATTTTAACTTTTTTCCAAGATAACAGTAGTTTTAATTAAAAATACAAAATATTTTAAAATTGCATGATGGGGAAATTTAGTTGCTTAATCTTCATTGTTACACACCAGATGTCACTTAAAGGAATTTTGGAGGGGAGTAAAACTCCTTTGCAACCACATGTCCTCTAGCTGCAAGGACTAATGGGACATCTTTCAAAGCTAATAGACCTTGCTCTCAGTTGCTAATGTTCTCTACAGAATCATGCAAGAGTCACATAACCTTAGAATTTACTGTACTACCTCCACAGTACACCCAATCCATGTTTACACTGTCAGTAAATAACCAGGACCACTCATTACAAATCCAATTCTGCAAGAGAAATCCCAAAATTTTATTGGTAATATAATAATGAATAAGTCATCCAACCTTGCTGGATAATTCACATGGCCTTGAATTGGCTGTTTCGTTAAAACAGATATTTAAACCATTGTAAGGCAATGTGGCACACTTTGTATCAGATTTCCGGTATAAGAGGTGCCCAGATCCCAAAGATAGATTTGTGTGGCTGTGTCCACTTACTGCAAGATATCGGGAATAAAATGAATTGGTAAACAAAAATTCTCAGACTACCACATCACTTGCTGTGACGTTTACATAAGTTTACTGTGATCTTGTTATGCTTGGGTATCATTGTTGCAGATTTCTTTTTTGGCTACTTTAATAACTTTATCAAGGATATCTTGTGTTTGCTTCAGATCTCATGGCAACAGTGGGACTAATTGAGGTGGCTTCTTACTCAAACTAAACATATCTAGAGTATGTCTAGGAACAGTGTGTTAGAAATAAACATTTGACATAATGAGATCAAGCCATTTTCTCATGTCTGCTGAGGTGATGGGCCTATTTCTACCTGCATCTTTCCACAAAGGAGTTTTAAAGTTGCAGAATTATCCAAGAGGCATTTATTGTTCAGCTTTTGAGCAATAAGGCCGTGGTTTAAATGAATCATCATAACAATTGGTTGTCTGTGGCCATCGACATAGTCATACCTTGACACCTCCCTCCTCCTCCATCCTGGACTGTCCTCACAGATCTGGTTTCAGTGTGAGAGGTTCATTTACATGGGAATAGTGGTAGAGCACAAGGACAAGCTGCCTAGTCATGCTTAAGCAAGAGGTGGTTAGTCTCTGGCTCAAGTAGTGACTATTGGAGATTAATAGTTTTGCCAATCATGTGTTGAACCTCCCATTTGTAGGGAGTATTATATGGATGATCATAATGAACCAACTCCCACTGCACTTAATCATTATCTTTTCTCCATATCAATCTGAGAATGCAAATTAAGCTATTGATATCAAAGGTTGTCTTTGTGAAAACAATTTTATGAAATCCATGAGCAAGTTTTGACCATTGTGAATGTCATATTGTTGATACACCTGTGGGCTCTTGCAAGAGTGGGCAGAGTAGTTGTTTTGTGGATTCACTCCTTCTATTCGGAGAAGTCCTATATGGTATTTTTATGGAGCTGCTCATCCTCCGTGAAGGTCCCCACTTGTAATGGCCTTCAGGGTTCCATCTTGTCATCATTGCTGAACTATGTTTATATTCCATACAAAAAACTATGAAAAGTGTCATCCTAGATGTTGAAAGTTTCAGAAAGTTACACTATCAGCAGTTGAAAACAAGGGTTAAAATGGAAATTGTACCTTCATGATTGTTGCTGCTCCGACTGCTCTGTTGCCAAGGGGGAAACTAAGAACAGTTTAGGTAGCAATGTCATCAATGTCATTCAGCTCTAAGTCTCCTATTAATTGAGCTCATATTCTGACTTTTTAACTTTTTTGACAAAATAAAAATAAACTGGCTGCTATGCAAGCCAAGAATGACACTGGTTGGCAAAAGGAAACAATAAGTATAAGAGTGTTAGTATCATATATTGATGTGGTATTCCCAACTTTCATCAGAGTGGTAGGCAGCCTTGAGGTCATGTTAAATCCAATGATACTCCTGAATTCCAAGAAATAGCAGCAATGATCTGTCATGCCTTTCATCATCTGTGGCACACCAGAAGAGATCTCAGCTGCCTCTCACCTTAACAGCATCACAGCAGTTAAGGTCAGTTGAAAGTGCTTGCTGTCAGAACCTCAGTTTGAACACTCCTAGTCAGCTCCTGTGCTATTCTTCTCTGGAGGTGCAGTACTGAAGGAAAAACCCAAGATGACCATGACTTTAAGCCATGTTTGCACCCTCCAAATTCAGGACTCCTGTGGAGGCCAAAATTCCACCCCGTTCATGATCCAGAAAGCCCTAGGATCACCTCAAAATTACAGCAGCCTCCCTACTGCTGCTTATGGCTTCTGGAGCAAGCCAAAATGACTGTAGCAGCATGTGCTGTTCCTCTATCCCCTCCCATCTTGCTCAGCTCTCACTGGCACTTCCTTTATCCTGGGATTTGCAGAGGAGCTAGTGGTATACAGGGTGCTCCACCAGCCTGCCCCAGCACAAGTTGCCCCTTTTCCCGCCACAAATTGTCATCAGCAGTGAACCCCTGGAAAACATTGCGCATTTCCCTTACTTTGGTAGCCAACTCCCCTAGACAGCCAATCTTGATATGGAGATTGAACACTGATCCATTGTACCAGCACATCCTTTGGAAAGTTGCTCCATTGTGTCTTTATTGATGGAGATCTGTGAATAGAAACTAATCCCTACTCTTCTTTATGGGTATGAGCCATGGGTGATATATCAAATCCATATTAAGCATCTGGAGTGGTATCAACGGTGCTCCTTTAGGAAGATTCTTCGTATCAGATGGGAAGACCATCACACCAATGCCAGCATTCTCTCTGCAGCTAACAGCACCAGTGTTGTGGCGCGGATTATGAAACATCAACTTTACTGGGCTGGTCACTGTGTGCAGATGGCTTCCGAAGCAAGTCCTCTTTTCTCAACTTAACCATGGTAAGAGGACCCGCAGGGGACAGAGGAAATGCTACAAAGACACCTTGAAAATATGTCTTAAGAAGGGAGGCATTGACCCCACGAATTGGGAAGAGCTGGTTGGCAATAGACTGCAATGGCATCAGCACATCCATCAAGTCTCCTCCCATTTTGAAGAGAATCGCCTTGCTCAAGAGGCTGAGAAACAGCAAAGGAGGAAGGAAAGTGGACAGCATCCTGGCCAGCAGTTGTGCTGTCTCCAAGCAACCACTTGTCACATATGCGGAAAAAACGGTAGTGCATGAACTGGACTCCTCAGCCATCTTAAGTCCCATCAGTGACTTTCCTCCTGGCAGACATCATCCTCGTATTGAGGTATAGCTGCTGCTGCTGAGTGGTATACAGGGGCTCGAGTGAGAACAGAATCCCTCCCTGAAAGGGCAAGGAGTAGTAGTGTTAGTTGAAGGCCTCCACCTTTGAATTTGATTCCTCTTGGGAAAGCCAGAGTCTAGAGATCATCAGGATGAAATTCAAGATCCATTCGTTTTAACATTTTACTATCTTTTGTTTGTTTCATTTCCTTCTTTAGTGCCTAATTTCCATTGTGGCAGGTGCTACAAAACAGAACCGAATCTTCTGGAACACATTAGAAAAATTATAATTTCACCACACTATTCAATCTAAGCATGTGCTATCTGTAGGTACTGGCTCAGGACAGCATTAGTGCTGAAGTCCAGTGGAATCCTGGAAATCCTATTAAAATAATTTATCAATCCATAAATGGTATCAGAGCAAATATAGCTACAATTTAAAGTATGATGTTTTATTCTTTTGGACCAGTGCTGTAATGTAGCACTGTAAAGGGCTAAGCATTCAGTCTGTACATTCAAAGCTGTCAGTGATGGAGAATCCACCATGACCCTTGGTAAATTGTTCTAATGGATAATTACTCTCACTGGTAAAAGTGTGTGCTTTAGTAGAGAGGGCAGTATCTGTAATTATTAACATACTGAAGAGAAGACGTTTAGGACTCAGCCAGTAGTACAGCATTAGTTCTGCAGAACGATGCCTCAGCTATATATTTCCTTTGTCTTATTGAACAGTTATTTTATTTTGTTCATAGTTCTCACTGTTATGCCACTTATACTTGCTCAAAGGGTGACAGATGAATTTTATACTGTAAAATTAAGGGGCATTATATACACCTTGATTTCAATAGTATTGCTTTATTTGGAGTTCACAGTGAAAAATGCTGTTTGAAAACTAGAAAATCATATTTTATATACATAAACAGAATTACATATACATAGACACAGGAAACCACATTAAATAATCCTAGGCAGTAAAACTTCATCATCGTGGAGTTAAGATTGCTATGCAACATAACCTACAAAATCTACTTAGCAACATTACAGTTAATAATCCATGAATATGGAGAAGTTCAAAGTAATATAGATAAAGGCAATAACACCTTTGTGGTTCAAACGTTCTTTCACATGTAGAACAAAGTCAGAGTCCAACAACAGTTATACCTTTTTCTTTACCTATTTTTGTGAAATTCATCTACATTTTGTAGAATTATGTCTAGTTACAATAATGTGGTGTAGAACTATTCTACAGACAGCGAAGAGAGTATAGTGAAATAAGTTTAGATATTGAGTGCGAGTACAATTTTGACCTTAAAAGATATCTTCATAGATTATATCTAATATGAAAAATTTCTTACCTACTAATTGTCTGGTAAAAGTTACGCTTTTTTTTAAATCACAAGTGGGTAATTCCCTTCGCCTATGGAGCTTGGAGGGGATACAGTGCAGTTGCTAGAGGCTCCAGGACTCAGCCCTACCTTTCAATTCATGTTTTTTTCAAAGCTGTAGAAACACTCCAGCAATGAATTACTGGCATTAAGACTACAATTTGAAAATACATTAACTAATCTTAGTTCTATGTTTATACATGCCATTAGAGAAAAATTCCAGTTTACATGTTATATTCCAGTCATTTACCTGGTGATCTGGTAAATGACTAGAATATAATTTGTAATAAATTGAATTAAATGAGGAGAGAAACTGATAGGAAAAATAAAGTTATCACTTAAGTAGTTTCTGATGCAGTCCTTATTCATAATAAATGGAAAATAGTGAGCAATGATTCACAGACATAGTGGGGGTAAAGGGGATGGTGCAGACATTTAATTGTTACAGTAGAATAATATGCAAAAATTGAAAATCCCCTTATAAAGGAAATATTTTTAATTCAAGGAATAATTTTGGAACCAACCTGCAGGCAGCTTCATACTAAAGAATGTTTCTGCAGCAGAGAGCAAATCTACTTTACAAATCTTTCTTGGATGAGGTTCAGATACTTTTTTTCCCCCAGAGTGCCACTAGGGAGCTTGTAGAGGAAACCTTCATTTCACCCACGCATGGTTTCTCATATGCCTAACTTGTCAACTGGTGCAAGATTTTAATGTTTTGTCTGCCCCAACTCTGATGCCCTAAGGCCCTGGTATTTTGAACAGAATGTGATGAATAGAGTACAGTTGATGTGTTTACTCCATATACCTGAGATATATGTTTATAGCTCTATGAGTACCCATTTATGTCACTATCTTACAAAGCAGTGACAAGGATTGGGACAAAATTATGGGAGAACCATTTCTCAATACTTGTGGAAAAAAGAACTCGCCTTGGGCAGAAAGTTTATTTGTATAACTCCAGAAACATTTTTACTCACAAAAACAGAAGTATGGCTGTTGAAAAAACTGAGGACATAATTCTAAAAGCTGTCTCTCTCAGGTAATGACAGTTAGAAAAACCAGCCACCGACTTGTTTAACCTGTCATTTTAATTAATCTTGATACTCAGATGGGGAGTCCCTACATAAATAACACCACAGAGCTCAAAGGTGGGGGAGGACAGGAATTACATTTCTTTCTTCATTTAACACTCTGGGATATTCCTTTTAATTTTGTATCCTCTGTCATGATCTGTGAGCCTTCTCTCATGTGTGGGATTTGTAGTACAAATGGTACATGAATGATATATTTAAATACAACTTTTCCTTGCATTCTTTTAAAAGACTCCAAAACATTCTTTTTCTTCACTCTTCCTGAAAGGAGGACAGACACTACTATGTTTCCTCCCCCATTTACAGAAAGGAAACGGGGGAATGTTCACTAGATGCAGCCATACTAACCCCTTTTTCTAAGGGTTGTAGTTTAGGCCTTCCCAGAGCTTCCTAGTTCTGAATTTCAGATGACTGAGGGACGGTTACTAATCCATTGCATAATGATAGAGCTAAAAAAAAAATAAAATAAAAAAAGGGAAACCAGTTTGTCCCAATCCTTAGCTTATTTTGTTTTCCCACGTATTTCTATGTATTGTTTTGTTTTCCCATGTATTATTTTACCAAGTAAGAATAAGGTTTCTTCCCACTGATGTGATCCAGGGAGAGAAAGAGTTTGGATTTTTCTTCAAACACCAGTTAATGCATGGAAATGAGTTCTTAATCAATAAGTGGCAATACAATAGAGCGTGGCCCAGCTCTGGCAGCTCTAATGAGACACCAGTGCTGTAGTGGGCAGATAAGGTCACTGAGAAAATCTACACCTTTCCTTTTTTTGTTTTGTTCTGTACAGGTGTAGCTACCCGGAACAAGCCTCTAATGTAGACATGCTGAATTGGTGTACAAAACAGAGTTAGTCAGGACATGATTTCTTTGTCCCGCTGGAAAAAAAAAAAAAAGTTTTTTCCCCCCATTTTTGTTCAGTTTTTTGTGGGACATTTTGAATTTTCATTAGAAAACGGAAAGTTTTAGTCAAAACTAATTTTCAAACAAATTTCAACCCGTGCTGGTCAGAACTGACTTGAGCTGCTGAGTATTACTCCAGTTTAAACCATGAAACAAGGCTTGGGTGCTTCAGTTGAGGTTATGACTCCTAACAAACAAACTTATATAACCTCTTTGGAAGAAACTGTCTCAGTTAGTTCAAATAGATGAGTTTCAAAATAATTTTAAAAAGCTACATTGGTTAACGGTTATCTAAGATTCATCTTAGCTTGAGTCATGTTTCACACAAGCATAACCTGCTCGCTTGACTGGTAACAAAAAAGGGAAGCATCATAGCAAGTTACTAAATGAAGACTTCATAACCCCAGTTAGAACAGTTTTAACTCTTAAAAGCCCCTTGCGAATCAGAAATGAAATTACATACAATAAAATAAAACAGCATCAGTTTCAATTTGTATAAACAAAATGAATGACCACAAATAAATAAATGCACTGACATTTACTTTTATTTTGGAGCTACAGGCTTTAGGATTTATGTTTTCATATGGCATAGGAATGGAGTATAATCAAGCCAAGGTAAGAAAAATAAGAAGTGACATGCTAGTCTTTTGAAAATTAAAGAAAAGATTTACCAAAAATGCTACTGGTTTTGGTTTTTCATTTCTTGTATGATTTTTGTTTGTGTGTTTTAGGCACTTGTTTATTACACATTTGGAAGTCTTGGAGGAAACTTGATATCCCAGATGATTTTGGTTTGTAAATTATAAATTTGGCAACCTTATTTCTTGTTCTTTGTATAATAATCCAAAGTTTAAAGAATAAAAAACATATCTGTTATTTATTGTTTTAGGGATACCGTTACTGGGTAGGAATCAATGTTCCAAGAAATTGTGAAGCAGCACTAACTAATTACAGGAGAGTGGCATATTTCAGTAAGCAATCCACATGTTATTACTACTATCATGCCTCATTTTAGAACAAATGAAAAACTAACATGTGAAGTGAAGAAAAACAATTTCTCATTCAGAACTAGCAACTATCAATAGGAGCTGTGCACATAAATCTGACGACAGATTTTAATCTAGGTAGTATTATAATCTCATTCAGAACTAGCAACTATCAATAGGAGCTGTGCACATAAATCTGACGACAGATTTTAATCTAGGTAGTATTATAATCTCATGAATTCTATTACTATTCTGTATTTTCAGATAGTAGTTACCATAATACTTTGGAAATGTGGCAGGGACATCATATTCAAAGTTCTAAGACAGTTTCCATTAAAGCCTGATTTTGGCATCCCTATCTTCACAAAAGGAAGTGAATCTGGACACTCTTTGACATGATTGGCTTTTGACATGATTCCAGCCAATGCCACCATTTTAAGAGGCTGAGAAAAAACTCTAATGGCATGAGGGAGGCTGCATTTACCTTGTGTCACCACAAACTTATACCTCAAACAAATTTCTACCGGGCATTCCTGCTCTATTAATGGAAATGAATCTGATACTGGAACTTTAGAAGCTCCACAACTATGCTCACCTCAAATATGGTTCTGCTAAAGCTTGTACGTTTATAAACCTGCATTTAAGGCTTCATAGAAGTTTTAAGCCCAGCCAGCATAGCCGTAACTCATGAGGCCTGTATTTCTTCACTGAAGTTATAGGCAAAAGCTGTTCAGCCATTTGAGTTATGAGCTTGCCCAAACACACCCCACATTAACTGGAAACAGAGGAGATATGGCTTTAAAGTGTATGATAAACCCTGTTATTGTTATTTATTTAACTATTATTTATTTAACTAAGTTAAACTAAGCTTTTTGTGGGAACTGGTGAGGCTCTCCAGCCTATAGGTTGGGCGGGGGGGAGGAGGAGGAGGAGGAAGGGAGGGATGGAAGAGGGGAGGAAGCAGAGATAGGGACAAAGTTAACACTGATATTAAAATGTTAACTGCAAGTTTTTTGAACTCCCAAATTTTCACTGATGTTTGTTAAATTATAACATCATTAATTTTTAAAAATTTACATTCTCAACTTTAACTTTAATTTGTCTGGGTAAAGATGTTCTCTCTCTCTGAATTATAAAGTGACCTTCACATAATATTTTATAAGAATGGAGAACCAGTTTTTCATATCTGAAAGTAATATACACCAAATTAAAGTATCTTGTATTATTAATATCTGTGGTATCTTTTCCATTTATCAGTTATACTCTTACTGCAAAAATCAATAAAATGTTGTTTATTGCTATGCGCTTAGCAAGAATTATTGACCTTAATATAAAAGTTATGAAAGTAATTCTTTTATCTTACTTCTAGTTCCTCAAATACATAGAAATCATCTTTATGAAAGTTGCATAAATGCAGCAATAACCAGTATTTTCTGGCAGAAATTAATACGATTTTGATAAAAATGGCTGTCATTTCTCAGGTCAGCCCATATTGGCCTTTCATCTACATGACAGATGCAACAACTGGCAGATGCAACAATAAAACTGCTGTGTTTCTAATGCAAATCTAGGCACTGTCCCTTCTTCCAAGCTCCTCACTTTTGGTCTACTTCCCACAAAGCAAGTAGCAGATATTTCTTCATCTGCTCCTTACCATCAACAGTTGTCCATTCTTAGTACTCAACTTTTTAGTTCAAATCCAGTCCTACCTTAAGCATTGCAGCTGATATAAGGATTTGTCAGCAGCCATTTTAAGTGTCTTTTCAATTTGCTAATCCAATGATCTGCTTTTCATGTTTCCTTCATTGCCCCTGCTACATAAGATCTACATGACAGGGGCAGATGCTATCATTTTTCTTGAATTCCACACTGTATAAACAATGCTATAACCAAACAATACCTAAAAAGAGGAATATCACTAATGGACTGTCCAATGGTATTGCTTTATTTTCATAAGTGAGCAATAAGCTCAGGTTAGATACCGTTTTTGCCCTTCTGAACAATATGACAATTACTAAAATATGACAATTACTAAAAGAGAAAATGGCTAACACGGCTACCCCTCTGGAACTTTTCACTGTTTTATGTTGAGTCTTGTCTTATCATTTTTATTAACAGTTGTTGATAAAATAGAAAAAAATGAAGATATGCCAGTAGAAAAAGTAAGACTGATGGAAAAATCAGAAAATCTGAGTTCTAACAATGACTTCTTAGATTGGGATGTACACCAATACTACAAGTTTTTGGCTGAAAGAGGAGACACACAGATACAGGTGATGTATAGAGATGAGATACTTTTTTCTGAAAAAAAAATTGACGACTTCTGGAGACAGGACAGTGTCCATGAACTACAAATGTTTTGCCATATTGGGCCTTATCCTGCAGCACTCAAGTCAGTGGGAGCAGGATTTGGGTATACAGGGAAGCGGGTACTGGGGATCCTTGGTGTCCGGGAATCCTGACATGGCACAGAGCCAGTGATGATATCCAACCGGTTCGCAACGGTTCGCACGAACCGGTTCTCAAAATAGAAAAAATTCAGCGAACCGGTTCTTAGCGCTCCCTGCCGCCAAAATTGACGAGGGAGGGTCAATTTCACAGTGGAGGGCACTGTGAAGTTTGGGTGCTGGGTTGTTGGGGTGCTGTGTGCATGATGTTTAAGAACCTATTCAGAATAGTTCTTAAATATCACCTGCCTTTATAGAACTGGTTATTGGAAATTTGGGATATCATCACTGCACAGAGCCATTGATTTCCATTGGACTCCATGCAAACACAAAGGTCTGCTCATATGGATCTGATTTCAGGATTAGGGCCTTAGAATGTAAGCTCTTTAGGCATGAACGATGTGTTTGTGCAGTGCCTAGTACAGTGGGGTTTGAACCTTGATTAGAACTTTGCGTGCTACCATAAAATGCAGAAATTAAGTAATCATTTTATGTTAAGCTAAAATCATTACAATATGTATTCCATTGTATGAAAGCTTTCAAGATATACTACTTGCTCAGAATTCAGTAATAGAGTACTTTAAATACTTTTATTTTCTGCACTTTGGGAATTTACAATATTTTTTTTTCTGGCATTTCAGAAAGACAGTATATTGCTGAAATAAAATCTTTTGAATAATTATTTCTAGGTATATCTTGGACAGTTACATCTTGCAGGAAGGAAGGGACTAGAAAAAGATCATTCTGTAGGTATATTTAAATAAGAGAGGAGGATAAAATCTTATAAGATTAGTTTTCACTGTAGCCAGTTTATTTGCATGAGCGCCGCCAGGCAGACGGTCCACGCGGCCCCGAACCTGCCCGCCGGCTGCTCGCCGGCCGAGGCGTTGCCGGGCCAGGCGGCCGCGCTGCTGCCGTCCATGTCGGAGCCGGGCGCGATCCGCTCCGCCGGGGCCCGATTCTCTGGCTGCATCCCACGCGCGCGGCACGCCCCCTTCTGCGGAGCCCCTGCCCCGGCGGGAGCCCGGCCCAGCGCGCCCCTCCGCAGCGAAGGGATCCCCCCCCGGGGCCTGGCTGGCCCGGCGCCCCCCGCCGGGGTCGGTCTCCCCGCGTGGCTCGCTGCCCGCCGAGCTCGGCTCCGCCGCCACGTGCTCCCCGTCGGCAGGACGCGGCGGGCGGCCGCGCGGTCACTGGCCGCAGGGGTTTTCAGCCTCCCCTCCCGCGCCCCCCTCTCCGCCCCCGCTGCGCCTCCGGGGCGCTGTGCGGCAGCCCCGCGGGCGGAGCCGGGCGCCCCTGGGCGCGGGGGAGCCACCGAACCGCCCGGTCCCCGGGACCGAGCCAGGCTGGGAATCCAGTGCACCCGGCAGCGGGAGGCTCGGCGCCGTGGGAGCGGGTGCCCCCGGTCGCCTGACCTCGCCAGCCCCCCCCGGGTGAAGCTACATGGGACCCCGGCAGGGTCAGCTGTCCTAAGAAAGAGCAGTCTAATGCCGCCTCCTTCCCCCAGCGCCGCTCTTCGTAAGAATAACCTCGACTCTGCTGGTTTCTACTCTCCGGGGTCTCAATCCGAGGGAATCCGCACCTACTATAAAACATATTTGCAACCCACCCGGTCCATATGGAGGCTTTCCACTGCCCTCTATTCAGCCACCTTTGGACTATTGTGTCCACTTCTGGGCCCCCCACTACGGGGAGGATGTGAACAAATTGGAAAGAGTCCAGGGGAGGGCAACAATAACCATGAGGGGGCTGGAGCATATGATTTATGAGGAGAGGCTGAGGGAACTGCAGAAAAGTCTGCAGAAAAGAGCGAGGGGGGATTTGATAGTGGTCTTCAACTACCTGAAGGGGGCTGGGTTCCAGGGAGGTTGGAGCTAGGCTGTTCTTGGTGGTGGTAGATGGCAGGACAAAGAGCAGTGGTCTCAAGTTGCAGTGGGGGAGGTCTGAGTTGGATATTAGGAAAATCTTTTTCCTTAGGAAGGTGGTGAAACACTGGAATGGGTTACCTAGGGAAGTGGTGGAATCGCCATCTTTAGAAGTTAAGGCCCAGCTTGACAAAGCCCTAGCTGGGCTGATTTAGCTGAGGTTAGTCCTGCTGTGAGCAGGGGGTTGGACTAGATGATCTCCTGAGGTCCCTTCCAACCCTAATATTCTATGAGTCTATGAGTCTATAATATTCTGCAGTAAACTAAAGTCATTTAACTTAATTGATTCTGTACAATTAAGAACCCCATTATACACTATAAAAATACTTTTATTCTATAGAGTTTCAGCTATCATGGTTATGAAGGTGGGTGGGCAGAGAGAGAATATCTGGGCACCATAATTATCTCAGGACTCCAAAGCAGCCAAAAAAAGATTCATTGCAAGATATTTTTAAAACATTTACAGCAAATGTCTATGAGAGAGGAGAGATTTAGAGGAAAGTTTCTTCCCTCTCTAGTCTTAGTCTAGTGGGGAGCAGAGTAAGTAAGGCAGTTAGTCTCTTCCCTTTCTATTCTTGCTGTCAGAGTGGAAGATAGAACAATTTTTTACTTACTGGGTACGGCCTTCATGTTCCTCCAAAATCCAAAGATCTAAGCAGTTCCTTGTGCCTAAGAAAGGCCCTCTAAGAACACATTCTGTAATTTAGGTACATGTAAAAACCATACGACATTGATGACATTTTGTGCTTATCTGACTGTTTTCAGACACAGACTGACATTGACAGTTGTGGGAGGGGATGTATTTTAAAGGCAAAACGATATTCCTGGATGCTAATTCACATTATGGGCACACTAAAGTTTTTTCTTATGGTCACATGCACTGTAACAAACATTTGTAAAAACTGGTTCATATGACCTCAATATGGTCAGTCTGTTCCTGACTAAGGGCGCAGTCTTCTTAGATAACAGATCTAGATGCTCTATTCTTACCTTTGATTCAGCCACCGCTCATCTGTCATATCACACTAAGGCCCTGATCCTGCAAAGGCTAACATGCATGAATAGTCTTGAATGCGACTACACACGTGCATGAAGTTATACTTGTGTGTAAGCATTTGTAGATTCAGAGCCTAAATGTGTAAAGCTATTTTCAGTGTTGCGTTGTTACACTTTCTGGTCTGTCTAAATCCAGAGGAGGTATACAGCTGTGAAAAACATTTGTCTTGGTTGAAATTTATAAAAGAACCACCTTTTTCAAGTGGAAAAATGTAACTTTGTTGTTCCTTTTATTCAGAAAGCTTTCTACTATTTCCTAAAGGCAGCAAAAGCAGGGAATACAAATGGTATGGCATTCCTGGGAAAGGTAAATATTACTTTACATGTGATTAATTTGGTAAATTGCAGTGATCGAGGACTAAATAATGGCTAGGCCTAAAGTAGCCACGCAGAGTTGTACGTGCAGTAGGACTTACCACTCACCTCTCTGTGTGGCCACTCCACATCTTGGCTCAAGATGCTGGAGACAGAGCAGGCTCCATGCAACTGCTATTCCCTACTATAAACAAATAGGTAGGAAGAGACAGGAGGTGGCAGCATCAGAATTTGGTAGAACTGAGCCAACATATGAGAAAAGGGAGGAATTTTTGACACCTGGTAAGGGATGTAACAAATTATCCCTTCTCCTCCCCACCAACTCCTCATAACGAGACAGTGGAATCTCGCCCTAAGAAATTGTCTAGTAACTCAGTTTAGAACTAGGTATATTAAAGTTAGGCACTGTAATGCCAAAAAAAATACCTGCTAGTAAAGAGACAGATGACCGAAGACATACATTTCATTTATGACCAAAGCCACTGTTGAATCAAAGTCTGTTGAAATGCTACATAAGTGAATTATTTATTTCAAACCAGTACTAATTTTATATTTGCGTCTAAACACACAGGGCCAGGCTCTACCTTCATTTACACTGAAGTGAGATTCCACAGGTAGAACTGAGGACATATTTAGGCCCACAATGCTTATCATGATCAAAACAACACAATGGAATAGAACTTTAAAGCAACTTTGTCATACAGGCCGGGTTTGGGGCCTAAAGTACTTTAATATTTGTATCTAATGGGATACATAGGAAGTTTTGCTATTCTGTCACCAAGTGAAAATAAAAAAACCCTATCAAATTAATGGTTCATCACAAAACCAGTGTCACTTCCTGTTTATACTCTGAAATCTGCTGATACTTAATAATGCTGATGAACAAAAAACCCATTTACATTTCAGCTCCAATAGAAACCCTGGAAGGAAATCAGTATTATCTAGCTACTGAAAGGATAAACTTGGTAGAGAAAGGTATGTCTTCAAGCTACCTAGGTCAGGATTTTCCAAAGTGATTCATGATTTTGAGTGCTTCTGTTTTTGGATGTCTAATCTGAGATGCCTTATGAGGGTCTAATTTCCAGAGGATGGGTGTTGATCACTTTCTGAACATGTCTCTATAAGGTGTCTCAGTATGGGCACTAAAAAGGAGGCATGCATAAATCACCAGTCACTTTTGAAAATCTTGGATTCAGAAGTTATTACAAATAATGTAAAGGGTTTTTTTTAAGAGAACAAGTTACAAAAAAGTAATTAACATGATTCTATTAGTATGTATTCACTATAAATCACTTCAGAAAATTAAATCAGTAAGAAAAACTCGTGAGTGGCAGAGAACTGGCAACGTTCTGTTCTCTTACATTTGTATACTTCCATTGGCTTTATTGAGGAAGTACAAGTGGAAGTAGGGGCAGACTTTGTCCCATTGTTTAATTTTTTTTTTAAAATAAGGAACTGGATAGGCAGGGATTCATAACACATATCTAAGGAGCAGATATCGCCTTCTCTTTGTATTCTTCAGATGTTTTTAGAGGGAAGTGCTGTGGTGACACAGAGTAATGCTTCTGCCTTTAAGTACTTCACAATGGCAGCTGAAAAGGTAATGTAAGAAAAAGTGTCTCATGTTTTTAAATAATATTTTTTAAATGTATTTGATTTACACCTCAATTAGTGTGTGAATTACAGGGGGAAAGCATGCAGTCCATTTCTCCCAAACAATGGGAATATTATTCAGTGTAGATTTTTAACAAATATAGCACACTTGTGAGGCCTATAAAATATAATCTGATGTTATGCAGTTGGTAACAGAGGGTAATGCAATAGCTAACAGAAAAGTTGGAGAAGTAGGAACAGGAGGTGGAACTGTCATTGTTTGTGAGCAAACTAAAGACCCAGTCCTAGAAGATGCTAATCACCCTCAACTCTCACTAAAGTCCAAGTCATCTCAAGAACTCACTAAATGGTCTCATATTGTGTAGAGTGGATGACAAGTAGCAGGTGCCCATCAAAACACTATGATCTGTCTGATAGAAACAAGTGGATCCTGAAATCTAGGAGCCATTTTAGGCCATATCCTGTTCTGAAAGATACTGAAAAAATGTTTCATCAGAATTTTTCCATCCACCTCTAATCCAGACATCAGGGAATCCAGCTGTAGCACCCAAAATTGAAGGTTGCTATTATAGATGTGTCAGAATCCCCTTTTCCAACGGGAGGGGAGATCCCTGCACAAAGAGTGTGTTCTCTGCATGTGCCCCTGAGATCTAGTCAGGGCCTATTATTAGTAGCATATTTAGGAGGGAAAAACACCCACTTTTTAAACATAGGGCATAGTGTCTCTCTCTACAGGGACTCAAGAGATTAAATTAATATTCTTTTTCTGATTAACATTGATCCATAGTCTGAATTCATAGTTCTAAGCTCACTATATCATATTCAAAGAAAAGCAAGAATGGTTAATTGGTTACTTATTTTATAGATGTTTATTTCAAGTTTTTTTCAATGTCTTTAATGAATAATTACATTCAAACTTAATACATTATTTTAGGGTAATGCAGTTGGACTATGGGGGCTAGGCCTTCTTTATTTTCAAGGAAAAGGTGTTCCAGTGGTAAGAATTATTTTAATCACTTCAGATATGTTTTTCACACTATAACTAGTAAAAATCTGAGAAAATAAAATATTTAATAAATATGATATGTATTAACACACTCTTTACAAGGAGATTATAGTTCAAATAGCTATAATATAGCTCATTCAAGTGATGCAACTAATAGGTTAATAACATTGCAAATAAGTAATTTTTCTTGTATTCTGAATACTATTATGAACACAGCATTGTGTGTCTTTAAATCTGGAGGAACTCCATTAAACTAGTGTAACTTCAAAAGAATGAGGCCCAGAATCCAATTAAATAAATGAAAAACATTGGTAGGTCTCAGTGATCTCAATGGAGTTGCACCGTGTGTAACTGGTGTGCAGTTATAATCAGGCCCCTGGTCTCAAATAGTATACAAGCTGCATCTTGGACAAAACGTTAGTTTGATTTTGTTTTTCACTTGTTTGGAATACAGCATAACTTTCTGACATTACATTGTGCCACTCGAAAGTGAGACAAAACTTGCCTTTTTCATGAACACACAGTTCTTACCATGCTGGCAGGTACATAGAACTTTCACTAATGGAGGGCAATTATCTTTCAGAACTATACTGAAGCTTTTAAATACTTTCATAAAGCAGCTGAGAAAGGTCTGGCAGATGCACAGTTCCAGCTAGGAGTCATGTATCACTGTAAGTCCTATACATTTATTTTTATTAAAAATTTGCATTCATCAATAGTCTGTAATTTTACAAAAACTAAAGACTTCAATCTCAACTTGATTTGCAGCGGGCTCTGGAATAAGGAAAGACTATAAACTTGCCTTCAAATATTTTTACTTGGCATCTCAAAATGGACAACCCATTGCTATTTATTATTTGGCTCAGATGTATGCTGCAGGGACTGGAGTGTTTAGATCATGCCAAAATGCAGTTGAGGTAAATAGAAGATTTTTTTTTTTTTTTTTTTTTTTAGAGATTTGTGATTAATTATAGAAACAACAACCGCCAAGATTTTTATTACTATTATAACTTCAATTTTTATAAATGTTGCCTATTTGCTATAATTTAGAGTCAGAATCTGCATTTGCTGAAGTAGGAGAACAATGATCAGATCTGGGCCAAATTCTGTTTTCAGCTACATTAGTCTAAATCCAGAGCAACTCCACTGATGTCAATAGAGTTGCTCCAGATAAGACCAGTGTAAATGAGAGTAGAGGGTGCATGCAGGTATGGTGGCCTTTAAACCTCAGTCATAGGGTATGTAAATACAGCAGTTTGTAGTGAGCTTTCAGGCCTGGGTCAACAGACTTTTTTGCTCAATGGGCTAGTGGGGCTCAGATTAATGCTCTAAAAATAAATGGCCAGACAGCACGTGAAGTTGTGGCCTGAGCTGGAGCTTTGGCTCTGAAGCCTAGGAGGGTTACTGGGGGGCTTGCTCTGAAATGCTATGTAGACATACCTATAGAGTTTGAGGCCAGAAGGTACCACGAAGTCATCCTGACTGACCTACTGTACCTCACAGGCCACTGACACCACCCAACACTAAACCCAACAATTCAAATTAGACCAAAGTATTACATCTCTCAGCCCTTGACTCCATCTTTAAATCTATTTAATAATTCTTCACCAAATTAATTTAACAACGTAAATACAGTACTTATCAATTTGGCACTCATTTTTTTTTAATTAGGTTGAGTTTGCCTAAAATGTCCAAGTTTGATTTAACTTATAACCATTCATCTGACTACTGATAAAACATTTTAGGGAAGATTTTCTGTGGCTGTTTGTTCTTTGCCCATAACTATTCATGCATATTTTAGAATTTTATTGGCAGTTCTAGTTTTATCAATTCTTCTGTGTATTATAAATACATTCAGTTCAAATGGCCTTTTTTTCAACTCAGGAAGTTAGTTGGCAACTTTTTCACTATATCTAAGTGTTTTACATTGCTCACTTTATTATCAAATACATATGCATTACACATCTTTTTATATTTACATAAGAAGTATTTCTCTAAAACATACTCTTTCATAGGAACCTTTACATCTTGCAAAAAGTTATCCATTAGCCACCGTGCAGGGTGGGTTGAAGTTCCTCTTTCCCCCAACATGGAGGGACTCTACCCTCTGATACACAGCTTAATTGTGAAGTACTTTAAGATCATTGGGGGGGAAATGCCAAAATATTACATAGTGGCAGTACTACCAGGTCATAACCAGTCTTAGAGTGGACTCTCACCAGCAAATGCTAGTCACAAATGACCAATGCATTTGGGGACTGTCTTGTGGCATAGGCTGTGAACAAAGATGAAAATGAGGTATTTTGGGTTGAGGCCCTATGATGGGGCAGCTGCCCCTCACTGCCTGGAAAGGGTTAATAAAGCCATAAGGAGGCTGCACTGGAAGCAGCCAATCAGGGCTGAGTAGGCCCTATATAGGCAGACAGAAGAGACCAGAAGGGTCAGTCACTTCCAGAGACTGGGAAGAGAAATCTGGTGGCCCTGCAGTCCAAGGAAGGTCAGCACTAGGGACAGAGTAGTGGCTAGCTCTGGAGAAGGAATAGATGAGAGTAGCTCTGGGGAAAAAGTAGTTGAGATAAGGGCTGGAGAGTGGACTGCAGCTGCCACTGAAGGAAGTGGCTGGTCTGGGACTGCAGAATCCTTCAGCAGGGCAGAGAGCACAGACTGTGGCACAGCCAGAGCACTGTGTCATGAAGCAGATGCCCTGGGATTTAGAGAGATGTGGGTCATAAGGCAGAGACATAATGGTGGGTGACACTCAACCATGTGGGGCGTTGGGACTTGTAGAGCTGATTCCCCAGACTAACCAGCAGGAGACACAAAAGTGATAGGTGCAACCCCGTTACAGTCCTTCAATTTCTCCTGTTGAAGCTGGTCCACTTGGCATAAAATAGTTGAATAGCCATTGGGCCAGAAAACGTGATACTTACAGGGAATGCAAGAGATTGCAGTTCAAATTCCTTTTCCTATAATTGTTTATATAAAGTGGAACAGCTTCAATAGGAAATATTGATAGAGCCCTACTGCTTAGCAGCCTGCACTCTGGTGGTTAGGACAGTCACTGGGGAGACCTGGGTTCAAGTTCCTGCTCCTGAGTAGGGATTTAAACCTTGGTCTCCCACATCCCCGGGGTGTGTGCTAGTTATTGGATACTTAGAGTGGGTGGCAGCACCATCATTGGGTTTTTGTGAGTGGCGCCTATGTCCCCTTGAGACTCTACCCCAACAGATTTTATTTTGTTCAATAGTAATTGGCAAATGTCAAATTCACAAATAATTTTACTGACAATTGCATTTTTGTTGAATAAACTATTCATCTGAAAAATTTCTCTCAGTAATCTTATTTATGGCTTAATATTCAGCAGGGCATCTTAAAACAAATAAGAGTTGCTGTATAAAAGGAAAACATTTGGTTTTGCTGTCTTTCTTTATGTAACTAAGGAAACAACTTTAGAGTCAGATTAGATATGGATTCATCTGACATGTAATGATTAATACTTTGCATCAGTTAAGGATGTAATTTGGTATAACTTGTAAATAATGCACATAAATAATGTAACTTAACCCTTGTGTTCCCCAGCAGGAGCTACAAGCTCCTAAGATTTATTGCCTGTGGTGAAGTGTAAAACCTCATGGGTTTGTTCTATCACTGTTCCTCTGTTCAGCTTTACCGAAGTGTTTGTGAACTAGGAAGTTGGTCTGAGAAATTCCTGACTGCATACTTTGCTTACCAGGATGGTAATATAGATTCATCTCTTATTCAATATGCATTTTTAGCAGAAATGGGGTATGAAGTAGCTCAAAGTAATTCAGCTTACATTTTGGAATCTGGTAAGAGAAGTCAAATTATTTTCTCTAAATATTATATATGTATGCCAAAGTGCTGGTGTAAACTATGCCAATTTAATGTTTTCCTTTACAGAACAGGTTAAAATTCTCAGTAATGATCAGATGTATCCATTAGCACTTCTCCTGTGGAATAGAGCTGCAGCTCAAGGTATGGAACTCAAGTTAAAAATAACTTGTAATTAGAGTTCTACTCTTAAGTACAATTTTCTTCAACTCTGCTCATCCAGTTGTACAGCCAGAAGAGAAATGAACACTCAGTTGCCCAAGAATGTGTTGTTACAAACTTCAGATAATCAGGCTAACATCATTAAGGGATTGATTCTCACATATTTAACTCATGATTAAAAGGGTATCTGTACTACAAACTTAAGCTAGGCATGGTAAAAACAATGTAACATTCAAGAAATTTTCATGTCTATGTTAAAACACCCAACAACTCATTTATCCTCTACCAATTCAATCCTCATTCAGGGGTACTTTACCACAAAACTTCCTCTAATGCCTGGAAACTGAGAATAGGTGATTTCAGGCTAGATATAAGATGCAATTAACAGTGAGAGTAATTAAGCATTGGAACAACTTACCTAGGAATGTAGAGGATTCTGTCACTTGAAATCTTTAAATCAAAATTAGTTGTCTTTCAGTGAGATTCTGCAGCTCAGTCACAATGTATGGGGTTAATGAAGGAACTACTAGCTGCAAGTATCTATTTTATACAGGGCTTGAGACTAGATGATCATAATGGTTCTTTTCTGCCTTAAATATCTATGGAAGTATATCACCAGCCTTCTGCCTACCACAACCAGTGTGTGTGTGCGTGCACACACGCACGCAATCTTTGGGTTAGCATTCCCAAAATTCTTACTCTTCTTGAAGTTTGCCTTCATTTTTAATCCAGCCAAACAAACTTCTGTCTGATTTGTTCCTAGGATTTCTCCCTGCACAGGTAATCCCTTTGCCCTGTCCACTATTTTCTTTTCTTCTGGAGAGAGACTCAGTCCTTCCTTATACTTGTAGCTTTCAGTTGATTGGACTCACCTGCTCTGGTCAATCAGCAGAAATACCTCTGCATCTCAGTGTAAGATCTTAGAACCTGATGCCATGTCCTACAGGACAATAGGAGAAACTAATTACACTGCTGAATGAAAACATGCTTGCCACTAGTCATGGACATTTAATGCAAGGGAGTGGTCAACTGACAATATGAAGCAGTGGCACATGGGAAGACAATAGTCTTCCAGGTAGCCAAGACTCAAGCCACAAAAAGCTTTGTAGATGAATATCAACATCTTGAATATGTCCTGAAGCCATTAGGAACCTAATGAAGCCTTCAAGAAATGCGCTGCCCGTGCAGCCCTTAAATCTGTTCTATGCAGCTACCACCACAAAAAGGTGAGTACCTGTAGCTTCTGTCCCTTCTGTTTCTGACTAGCTTTTAGGAGTAGCCCTTTATACAACACTTTTCAGAATTTCAATCCAGTGATCACAAAAGGCATGGATAACTGATGAGGTCCACATCAAAAACAATCCTGGGCCTTACCAGACACCAATGAAATGGTTTATTTTGCTACTGATGCCATGTATGAATCCAGGAGCAAACCTGCCATTTTAAGTACTTTCACCTCAGTAATCTTCTACTTTGCCAGACTTCATCCAAGTTTCTATTAGTCCTCTCCCCCTTTTATTGTGTCACCACTCTCCACCTTGGCCTTTCCCTCATGCCCAGCTTCTCATCCTCCTTCCCTACTGGATCTACTCCTGGTAATCTTATTTCCATATCATGTTTTCTTTCTTCCCCCTCCCCTTCTCCTGTTTTTAATTTAGATTCCCCCCATTCCTCTGCCTCCAAAAACACAGTTTGCAAACACCTGGGATATGCAAGCTATTCCTGATGCTCCAACTTGTTCAAATCCTTCCAGGATCTACAGCACCAATTTTTTATCCCTTTCACTTCATCTGGTTTTACCAAGATCACCAGTGATCTCCCCTAGTCGAGTTTAAGGGCTCTTTAGTATTTTTTCCTGGATTTTTTCACCTTTACCAGATCATGTCAGTCCTTCCTTCTCTTCCTCCCACTCTCCCCTTAAGCCTTGGGACCCCTGAATTCTCTTCCTTCCTCCCCAACTGCACCTCAGTTTCTGTCAGTAGCTCAAGCCTCCTCTTCCTGCTCTGACATCCTTGGGGGATGTACTTCAGTCTCCTTCATACCTTACTCCCAAGGGAAGCAATTTCTTCTCAGGGTTTCAAATGTCATCCCTACCCCAACGATTCCCAGATCTCTCCCCATTCCTGACAATACTTCCCCTAGTCTCTCACATCTTCATCTGGATATCTAGGTACCTTATCTCTAAACAATGAAAAATTAAATTCCCCTAGTGTTTTGCATTAAGACATTTCCTCTCTCTTCTCCATTGGTCAAAATTTCCATTTCCCCCCCTCCCCAGCATTAAGATACTGAAACAGGGATAATATTTACTGTTGTTCCCCCCCCCAGCTGTTATGTTGTCTGTTTTCCCTTCTGTCATGGGGTTGGTATGCCCTGTCACAGGCGTTGAGTCACTTGGGCTGGGAAGGTGAGGAAAAGCTGTCAAGGTGGGGTCAATGGAGTGGTGCGTCAGTTGGGACAGCAGGGCCTAAGCGGCCAGAATCAGTAAAGCGGCTCTCCAGTTGGGGCAGCATGACCTAAACAGCCCTCCAGTTGGGGCAGTGGGGTGCCACCTGGGAGGGGTCACATTGCCTGAGGTAAAGGGGCTTGGGACCTCCCTGCTTCTCCGAGCCTCATCCCAGGGCCTTGTCGGTGAGAGGGTTTACACACCCCAATTCAGCAGGGATCCCCCTGAAACATGCTGAGGAGCACCCCCTTCACTCATCGTAACACTGTTCAAGTCCCCTGGGCTACTTCCTACCCTGTCTTCGGTGGCAACATTCCAGTGTTCCCCAGGGCCCTCAGCTGGTTCGGTTCCTAGCAGCTCAGACCTCCTTGGGGTTCTTGTAGCAGTGTAGGAGTCTCTGGGGCTCAGCATGGCTTGGCTCTGGGTTTGGCATCAGCAGTGGCTCCCTGAAGAGAGCTGACGGTCTGCATTCTTCCTGGTCAGCAGCCAGCCCAGACCGAGCTGGGTTGCTTCCAGTCCTTTTATATCTGCCTTCCACACTGACCATGCCCAGCAGAGGTGGAGGTGTAGGGCTTCCTCAGCCCACAGTGAGTCTTTAACCCTGTCTGGACCAGAGCAGAGTTGGTACACCCTGTCACACAAAAATCTATATTTTCCTCTCCATCCCCTGCATGCCTGTGACATCACCTCGCTCCTAACATGTCATCTTGCTCCCCTTAGTTTATCCAAACTCTGGCTGTGACAGTCCTTTCCTGCCACTGATGTGACATTCTTTGGTTTTTCTAATCCCTTCCATGACTTTCTCTCGTCTTTCCCATTAAATTCAAACTTTCACCTTGAAGGCTGTATACCAACCCTGCCCCACATGCATTTCAATGTTCATTTCCTCCCACTTTCCTTTCTGCTCTCTGCATTCCAAGAGGCCCTCCTGTCCGTTCCTTTCTTATTCTTCACGTGCATTATCTTCACACCTTCTTCTGTGCCATTCCTTATTTTTAGGACTTCCCTCCTACTTTTGTACTCTAAACATCTTGTTTTTCCCCAAATTCTTCCCATTTACTATGCTATATAAATTACAATTTTTACGATGACTAAAACCATAGTGCTTCAGATTTACATTTTATTCATTTTTAATTATATTTAAGAGAAAAATACAATTTTATTAGATGAGGAAATTTAGCAAGAAGCACAGTTTAATCTAGAGTTTTGTTGTGACTTTTCTTTGTAATGTTTCCGCCAGGCAACACATTTGCAAGACTTAAAACTGGAGATTACCATTTCTATGGTTATGGAACCAAGAGGGATTATGTCACAGCAGCAATTCATTACAGCCTTGCAGCTGATCAACACGTCGCTCAAGCTATGTTTAATCTGGCATATATGTATGAATATGGTTTAGGTATTCCAAAGGTAATGAAGACTGCATATGATGTAAGCCATGTGTAAAATCAACCTTAATAGATGTAGTTGAAATTAAATGCTATCATACCTAAATAGCTAATGTAATGTTCTGGATGAGGCAGAATTTCCCATATGAAGGCAAATTAGGTAATCATATTATTAAAATTGTAAAGGAGACTCAGGCAGACTGGCTGAGAGATACACGGGAAATAATAGATGGTATGGTGAAGGCCAAGTGAGTGCTCTTTCAGCTTGCCACATAAAAACAAGGATGAGAAATGAAAATGAAGTTAGTATATTAAACATGGAAATTCAGTTTTAAACAGTGCATGATCAACCTTTAAGATCCGTTACCACCTGATATCAATGAGATTAATTTAATAAAATATAGTTGGTTACATATGAATAAGAACATATAAAGTTGCATCAGAAAGGCTGGAAAAAAACAAAAGATATAATTATTCATGATTCAACTGGCATTCACTTCAGGCCCTGGAACCATAAAGGAATCCTACCCTAATCTTTTGGTTTGCAGGGTATGAGGGAAGACAGAAGTGCTGGTTTGCCCTAACAGCTCCCTACTATTGGCCCAGTATTTTCTCCTGCTTAGTACAATGTAGAAACAAACAGTACAATTTACTAACTTTAAAGATGTCTGTTCTTTGCCATTTTTGCTTGCTTTTCTTTTCTTCCATTGCTTTCTTCCATTTCCACACCTGTTGTTCATACTTTCTTCTGTTTTTTTCTCTTCTGCTTGTGATTTCACTTTTTTATTTCTCGTCTTGCCTGGTCTCTCCATCATTTCCTTCTCAGGACCACTGTCTGTCTGCCTCTCCTCTCAATCCCTCCACAGAGCTATCTGGCTTCTCTTGTTTGTCTCCACCAGCACTCTCAGATCTTCTGCATCCTTTCTGAACTTTCTGCTTCCCCATACCTCTTTGCTCCTCCCCCACCCTAGTTTCTTCAATTATAAATTTCCCAGTTGTTGACCTAACTCATCTCTAAACCTCATGAGCTTGCTTCTCTGAGAATCATCAGCAGAGAAACTATTCTTCCCCTTCATAGATGGCAGTAATGGGGAAGGAAGCAAGGCTCCAGTCAGCTAGGAGTGGATTAGTGGAACCAAAAAAGAGGTGGTTATGCTATACTCCACTGTAAATCTGAGTGATGCCAGGGAAAAGAGAAAAGCTAGTAGGGCTGCCTGCTTGTGGGCAGCTCCTGCAGCTGCACAGATGGATAGAAAAACAGAGCGAAGGCAGGGGATAGGGAGAAAGCAGGCAGGCAAAGAGCCACCATCCATCCTTTCTCCTACTCTCTTGTATCAACCTACCCAGGTGTGCCTCTATAGTGGGAGCAGACTGCTACCACTCTTTAAAATTACTGTAAAAATGGCACTCTTTTAACCATCAGATCTGTTGCCTGGGAAGCTGATACAACTAGGGTAAAACTAGCAGGATTCTAGTCACTCTTAGACATCAACAGGAATTATTTCCAAAGTTCCAAGAATTACACCGATTTAGACCCACTGAAGGCAATGGGGCTTCACTCTTTGAACTACAGAACCTTTATTACTGGTGACAAGGAGCAAGAAGCAAACATACTAGCTTGAGTCATTATCCTAGGCAAGTTTGAAGGGCTGGCAGTGAGAAGAAGCATCTCTTCACTTGTAAACTGGGCCTATAACTAAGAGAAACATACAACCTTACTATGTCGTCATCAGTCATTTTCAGAGAAGAGTAACACTCAGCAGCTTGTCCCCATTGTTCTTGCTTTTCTCTCCTTTTCAAGTTACTTCCCAAGCTATGCTCCAGTAAGGGCAGCCGTATGCCACCTCCCATCACCTATACTGTTTCAAAATGGCATTTCTATGAGCAAAGCTCAATTAAAGTCACATTAAATGTCTCCCTATATCTTCTGCCTTTAGTTTGCAGAAGTCATGCAATCAACAGGTGTATGCTGCCTTTAACTGACCCTCCAGGCCCTGAAGATGTCTGGGACGCACCTGAATATAGCCAGATATCTGTGGATCCTCAGACTCCACTGTGTGTGGACCATACCTCCTGCCCCCTTGTTGAGGCTACAAACCCTGCTCCCCAGAGAAGCATGTAGTAGTTACCACTAGTTAAGGATTGGGTTTTTTAGCAGTTTTCCCCTCCTGGGGATTTCCTTAGGGGAGGGAAATATGAAGCCTAGGAGGAAGAATACAATCAAAATAAGACTCAGGAGTCAGAAGAGCTTAGAGATGTGGCCTTGACTCAGCCATATATTTCTGTGACCTTAGACAAGGCTTAAGAGCCAGGTTTTTCTAGGTGTATGCATGCAATTATGCAACTAATTGGTGCACAAAATTATCACACCAGCACAAACAATTACAGAACTCGTGTATACAAAAGAGAAGCTACATATCTAATGAATATGGTTGCATGTGCACTGTAAGTGTATTCACTGTGCTGTTGTATACACATACTTCTGATGATTTGGCCCTTATTCTATTTGTCTAACTTTAGTCATGTATAAAATCTCTTGTGAAGCAGAGTCATTATTTGCACTTCTGGTAATGCCTTTCAGCTAAGGAATTCAGAGCATTTTACAAAGTATTAGAAGAGGACAAATAGTGAAAAGTGCCACCAATATTTAGTTACATTTTTCAATAATCTTGCTGTGGCCATCCTCATGTCCCTTTGCATTAACTTTCTGCAAATATTTGAATAATAGAGTTTGATCAGCATGGATGCTTGTGGAAAGTGAATGAATTCCAAAGTCTTCAGCCAGAATACTTGTGGTAACCTAATTTACTACTCCTACAACCACGGTGTGCATTCATTCAGTTAGTGAACAGAAACAATACCATGTGATTTTTGATGACATACTTCTAATCAATCCAGCTTATATGGAATGCTGCAGAAAGCACTGAATAATTTCCCAAAATGAGAAAATTGGAGGAGATTAAAATGGTATTGCAGCTATTTCTGTGAGCAGAAAATAAACTAATTTGGCAAAACAGCAGAGGTGGTCATTCTTATACAGACACAACAAGCTGAATTATTATAGCCCATAAGAGGACAGTGTCATCTTTAAGACCTTACACTTTACTTTTATGGACTGGTTTTCAACAACAGTTTGAATTTTAAATTATAAAATTTATAAAAACAGACATTACTAAATTGAACTTCAAACAGGACTTAAAAGGTTGATACAAGAAATCTGCTGTCCATCTTTCCTTCTTGGTTTAGTTTCCTCTCTCTATGTTTTTTCTGTTTCTTTGAAAAAATGTGTTTTTAAAAAATTAAGCAGTATCATCTCTGCTTCTTTGTCCCTCTCCCTAATCCAGTTTTGACCCCAGGTCACCATGGTACATCATTCTTAGTCAGTCTCTCTTTTATGAAGTGCTCGCCTTTTCATCCTGAGCCACCTCCTTCTTTGAATAGTGTTTCTATGGGTCCAGGGAAAAGGGTCTCTTCTACACATCAGCCTCCTGAAGCTGAGGGCAGTCAGAAATACCTGTACCATTTCCTTTAATTAATCAGGGGCAAATCCATTAAGGTCATTATGAACAATGTACCCTGTAAGTTCTACATCAGTTGCCGCTGGAGAACAAGATACCCCTCTCTTTGTGCTAGCGTGTAGGCTGGGCAGTGAAATGCAAGCTACATTGACATTGCAGTGTGTAGCTACACTTGTCAGTGAAAGATTGTGGTAGAGGGAGGCAGTAGGAAAAGGCTTCAAAAGGTCCCCACTGCCAGAGCCTTTCACTGCCGCAAGGAAAGGCTCTGGCACAGGCATGCAGGGAAAGGGTGAGCCTTTTCTTGCTGCCTTCCCACTGCCAGAGTGGGAAGGCACTTTCCCTGCTGCTGGTGAGGCAGCAGGACACTAACAGCTAAAAACCGCAGTGCAGATTTGCAGGCACCACTTGGATGAATAAAGACCCATATGTGGTATGTATCGGGTACACACCCCCACGCTTCAGGCATGTCTTTACTTGCCTGAGATGTGCTTCACTGTCTTCACTGCTACCTGTGCTGGCTGGGGGCTACCCACGGATGTACAGTACGTACTTCCAAAAGAAACATGCAGTGTATACGTACCCTACGAGAACTCGCTGCATGCACAGCACTCCGCCCATGCACAAGTTGCATGTCTCTAAGTTTGGGTCAGAGGTAAGGAAGTTGTGAGATGAAATACGCATTCTATAGAGCTTCTTTTACTGTCCTCCTTTGTAGTATGTGAATGCCTTCTTGTACTGCGTTAAGCAACGTGACTAACATTTGTCATATTTTGATTGTTCACTAATCCTCCTCCCAGAGAGAAAATTGTATATTCAGTTTAGCGTTTATTCTGTGTTCATGTTAGAGAAGGCAAGGTCAAAGATGCGCCTTGCGTTTGAAGTGGTCACCTTTCTGATGGTCCTTAGTTCTTGTGGGAGTCTGTTCCATAGTTTCAGACTGGCCCCTGAAAAAGCTCTACCTCTTGTGCAAATGAACTTTGCTCTTATGGTGTGATAGCCATCGTGCCAAAGAAGCAGAGCTGATAACCATTATCCTGGAGCTTGAGCTGATCTTTTAGAAAATATGAGCTTAAGCCACTGCGTGCCATGAATGAAAGGACAAAGATCTTGAACTTGACTTAATATTCTAGGGGAAGAGAGCGTAGCGAACAGGATGACGTGCTCATGTTTACCTATGCTTCTGAGATAACATGCTGCAGGTTTCTGTAATAGTTTTTTGTTTTTGTTTGGTTGGTTTTTTAAGGGCTGATGGCTTCAGGAATAGGTATATTGCATTGTTTTAGTCCAGCCAGGAGTTGACAGACATGTAGCACAGAAATCAGGTCATGTGCATTTCCTTACATGTACAAAGTATTTGTTCATAATGTGGACAATACAATCTGAACTGTGGGATGTAACAGCAATGAAGGCAGCCAACAATTTTAGCTTGCTTTGAAACTAAGGTCCTTAGTTACTGTTATACACCTGTTCTACTCTAACAACTCAGTGACTGCAATGGAGTTACACTAGGGTAAAATAATGGTGAATCAGGGCTCTTTCTTCTCTCCCCCAACCCAGATATATTTCAGGTTTGTTTTGTTAGAGCAGTCCCTCCCCCCAAGTTATATCACTCTTCATGAGAGACAGAGGTTTTTAAAATGTAAAGTAAATAAGATGGAAAGATAACCAGATTAAGTTTAAGGAATGATCAGTTTTGACTTTCCTAATATGACTCCTGCAGGGTCCTACTACATTCATTGCATACTTCTAACAGGATGTATGTATTCACTGTGTGAGTTAGCCAGGCATACACACTACAACCTACCTTGACTCACTCTTGGTAAAAAGTACCGTAAACTCACAACATGGCAAATTAAAAGTCAGGCTCATGACTAGAACACAAGTCGTAGTTCTAAAAATATTGCTGAATGTATCTGGTTTCACAGCCAAACCCCTAAACAACTCTGTGCCTGCATTATTACATCTGAAATTGTGTGGCTAATAATGCTTTGTCTGTACACACTTCTGCTTCAACTCTAGGTCTCAAAGTGGGAGGGCATTGCTAAAAATATAAACAAAACATTTTGTTTTGGATCACATTAAATTCTTCAGTTTTTTTGGTATTGCCAGCAACCCAAAAAATCATTTGTTTTCCCGCCTCTAGAAGCACTATAGTTTACTGGATGATATAGGGTATTCCACTTCAGAGATAAGGGGGTCTTTGCTCTGCCCTGCCATTAGCCTCTTATTCAATCTTTGGCAAGCCTGTTCAGTTCTCCAATCTGAAAAACAGACACATGCACTTTTCCTCTGTCCACCGGGGATTCTACACTTTAAAGGTAACCCACCCTGGTTTGGAGGCAATTGACAGTGAGCTGTCACCATGCTTTTCTCTCTACCAATGTCATTGATAGACTCATTCTAGTTTAATTGGATATCCTGTAAACATTTTACTATTCCTGCCCTTGAAAATGGCCTCTTGAATAAGCCAGTAAAAAGCCTCACTGTATTTAGTTTTATAGCTTCTCCATTATAAAACACTACTGGACTGAAGCCATGGTACTCTAACACCGAACTATGGGCCTTTACCACTTGACCTGAAGGACGATGTTAGCTGCCAGCTATAAAAATACCTTTTGCGTTCTTTGAGTTGCAACAAACCAATGGAGAGAAACAAGTTTACATATATTGTGCCTGTTCCCGTGTTCATGGAAGTCAATGGCAAAAATCTCCCATTGACATTAGTGGGAGCAGCACTGAGTCCCAAACCACCACACTTCTCACAACTTTGTTCAGTTGCAATCTGTTTTCTTCAAATGTAGAAAACATGAGTTTATGGAGATTAGCTGTGCAAAAAGTCAGAGCTCTACTTAGTTATTTTGTGATAAAGGAAAGCAAACAGCAAAAAGTCAAGCTGATTTTGTGATGATTTATAATTCCAAACAGATACATTTCCTTCAGACTTGCAGACGTACCAACCCAGTAAGTCTGGCAGTTTAAGTCAAACCAGTTTTCCAAGTCAAGATTATTATGGTAGTGCTAAACTAGGGCTGCATAATGAAAGCCAGGTGTACTCTGAACTCAAGAGGATGCTACCTTTGCATTATCATGGTTGCCCAGCATTCCTCAAACACTTAACTCTTTTCCCCATTTCTGGCTATGACAATAGTAAAAGCAATTTAGTTAGGACCTCATACTTTTTGAGGGGTTTCCAGAACTAGAGAGAGTTTGCAGAATTTCTATTCTTTTCATTTAAATCCTCGCGGGGGGAGGGGGGGGAGGGCGCAAGAAGGAAGGTTGTTTTTTATTTTGGTTGTTTGGTTTTATTTACAAGGATAATTCTTTTCTTTTCTTATTAAAAGCACATTTATAACTAAGCAATTCTCAAATTTACACAATAAACACTGTATGATATAAAAAAAGAGCATCTTGTGGTCATCTCCCTTCCGAACCTCAATTCCACAACTTGCCTGTGACAACTATAGTTCTTGGTTACGTGAAAAAGTACTGTAAAAAACAGACCAAAAGATAGATCAAAAATTTACTTTCATGAACTGTATGGAGCTTCTTGGTTCTCTCTGCCCATGCCATATCTGTACTGTCTAAGCTCTATCTGGCAGGAGGACTTTGTTTGATACAAGTTCTTCTCTTATTACTGGTAACCTCCATTACTTCAATTGTTGCAGATCACTTGCAACTAAATGCTTTTTTTCTAGTTTTGTACTGTCATATATATATATATATATATATATATATATATGTCGTATATATATACGGTCAACTGGCTTTCCACCAAAGAAACTCCTGACAAAGACATAAAGCAGATCTTGAGGGTGGGAAGAGTAGCTTGTTCTTTGGGTTTCTTCATTGGTCTGGACTTTCTAAAGAGTCTTTGATTAGGCTGCAACTAACATGAAGCAATAATTGCTTAAAAACTTGCAGATGCCATTTTGACATAACTCCATGGATAACGCTGAGAACCACTACATTAGAGACAAACTTTCATTTCCCTTTCCCAGCCTCTCCTATGTGGAATCCAAGCATAAAGGTTTCAAAATTTGAACACTAGTGAGTGGGATTTAAGCTAGTTGAACTCATCTTGCCTGTCTTTAACTAAAATACTGCAAGTTCAGCTAAGAACTGACAGTATTTTCAATCTTATGGAAAAATGGAGTGCTGAAAAGTGTAAAGAAAACCAATCTTTGCAATATTTACAAAGGTCTGATGTCTAAGGTCAGAGTAAGTTTGAGATACGCATCCAAACTGAATCTCTCCTCATTACTAATAATACATAAGTAGAAATTTGCAGACAATTATGCATTTAAAAAAAAATACTAAAACAGGAGAAACTAAACCAAGAAGGGACAATAAGCAGCACAAGCAGCCACTCTTTACAAGCCTATGTAAATCAATGCCTTTAAAAAGATCCTAGTACTTCACTGACTAGATAAATATTTTACCAAAATGTGTTCTGCTGAGAAAGTATCTGATGGGTGCAAGTTACTAATTGATTCTATCATGACATGAAAATGGTAGCTAAAATTGAAGATATTAGACTAAGATATTATCCATTAAATTTATGGACTATTTTTTTATACACCTAGTTATTAAAGTTTGACAGAAAACTGGGTAATTGAGTTATATTTCTATCTTTAGATATAAAGAATTACTGTTTAATTAGGCCAATTTAAACTGTCTGACTGCCTATTTTAAATATCCATGAACAAATGCTGACTTCAACTTGATGTCCTATTGAATTCAGGCCATTTATATGCCCATGACAACTCACCTGAGAGGTAGTGGGGGTTGAAAATGAGTTTGTAGAAAGTAGGCACACAAATTAAGTGTTAATAAAATCCATTTTTATCTTATGCCAACATTTATAAATGAATCTAAAGAATTTATGAAAACACATTGATTCTTTTAGTTAACTGCTCCAAGAACTCAAAGGATATATAGAATAAACTAAATCACTATGCTATAATATTTGAAAATCAGAAATCTAGAAAACAGACTAACAGTAGAAATGTTTTGAAGACTCATTAAAGCATCACAACAGTCATCTAAGTAAATTCCACATTTTCCTAAGTAAAAGAGAATACTTCCCTCCCTTCCATTTTTTTTTTTTTTTTAAAAAGGATATACATTTGGCTAAAAGATGGTATGACCTGGCAGCAGAAACGAGCCCAGATGCTTCCATTCCAGTGTTCTTGGCATGTGTGAAGCTAGAAGTTAAGCTTCTACTCAGAGAGATACAACTTTTCAAGGTAAGTATGATTTGAACATGCTAACACGCTTTCCCTAAGGCAATTCTAATTTTTTCTTGTGAAATTGCTTTTTACATTTTATTTTATACTTTTAAATTTGCTTATTGCACCTATTCCAGATCCTGGGTATATTACATAAAACAAACTGTTTCAGTAAAACTGGAGCCATCACCCAACATTTGTCATATAAATTGCATGATCTTCCCTTCCTCACACTGCAATTTCCATTTGTACAAATGCAAAAAATCCTAAAAAAAGAGAAACCAATAATTTTTCTTATTAATTCAAGTGAATGTGGCTTGAAGCCCCACAAAGCTTTAATTTGACTGGAAGTCTGCCAAGCTTAATGGCAATATAGTGCCCTTATGATGCAAGGCATGAGAGTTAATGTCATCAGTTCAACAGGGCCTGGGAGGACATCATGCTCATCTGAAGGGAGGGGAGTCTTTGCTTATTCTTAAGAAATCTCCTTCTAACAACCCATGAGTGGTGTAGTACTGATATTATCCAGGGGAGTAGTCCAGTCATCTTTGGCCAGGATACACATTTGTGCTGTAATAACCCTTTCCACAGTGGATTTGGTCACTTTCCTCCATGCCTTGATTAGCTACAGACGAGAAAACTCAGCTGCTTGTCCTTCCATGACACACAGTGAAAGGAAGTACTTCTGATGATCTATTCTGAAACAATTCCACCAAACACTATCATAATCTGAGGTCTGGGAATGCAACCTATAATCCCAATTTCTTTAGGAACAGCATTTGGTTCCTTAGTGCAAGTCTTAGCAAGCCTGATGCTGTTCCTATACTGCTCCCCGTCTGTTTGGGGATTTCCACATAGTAAACTAGCTGGTGCCACTGTGGAGCCATGCAGGTCTTGTGCACCACATTACAGATGCGCTTTTTAGGCAAAGACAAAAAAACCAAACCCACCCCCAGGTCAACTCCGAATGTGTGCTTAATAGAATATTGGATTCCAAAAAGAATTAGTTAAGCTCATGGAGGATAGGTCCATTAATGGCTATTAGCCAAGATGATCAAGGAAGCAACCCCCTGCTCTAGGTGTCTTGTCTCTAAGGCTATATCTACACTGCAATTACACACCTACATTTGGCTTTTGCCAACCAACTTGGGCTTCCAGGGGCTAAGGGGCTGTTTAATTGCAGTGTAGACCTCTTGGACCCTCCCACCTCACAGGGATCTCGAGCCTGGGCTCCAGCCCAAGCCTGGACACCTACACTGCAATTAACCAGCCCCAGAGCCTGAGTCAGATGGCATGGGCCAGCTTCTTCTTCTTCATGCCACTTTTCCTGGTGAGGGCTGCGGTGGCAGTGAGAACAGTAGAGGACCAGACCTCTCTTTCTTCCACAACAGGTTCCAGCTTCCCCTGGGGGGTTCCCAGGCCAGCCAGGAGATACAATCCCTCCAGCATATCCTGCTTTGGCCTTGGGGCCTCCTCCCAGTGGGATGTGCCTGGTATGGTTCCAAAGGAAGCCTACAAGGGGGCATCCTTATCAGATGCCCAAACTACCTGAGCTAACGCCTCTCGATCCAAAGGAGTAGCAGCTCTAATTTGAGGCTTTCATGAATAGCCAAGCCCCTCACCCTATCTCGGAGAGTCAGCCAAGCCACCCTGCAGAGAAACCTCATTCCCACTCTTGTACCCACGATTTCATCCTTACAGTCGTTACCCAAAGCTCATGGCTATAGGTGAGGACGGGGACAGAGTGACCTGTAAACTGAGAGGTATCTCTGAAAATTTAGCTCCTGCTTCAGAACCCTAATCAGTGCTGCTGCCATACTAATCCGCCAGGCAATCTCGTGGTCCCGCTTACCATCACTTATGAACAAGACTCCTAAATACATAAACCCTTCCACTAAGGACAGCTGCTTCCGCCAGGCCAGCTGCGGGTTTTTAATTGCAGGGTAGATATACCCTAACTGCCAGGAGCTGGGAGCAGCCAAAAAGGGATGGATCATTTGTAAATTGCCTTGTTCTCTTCGTTCCCTCTAAAGCATCTGGTATTGGCCACTGTTGGAAAATAGGATACTGAGCTAGATGGACCATTGCTCTGACCCTGTATGGCTGGCTATTCTTATGTTCTTAGGCTTATTCTTCTGTGTTTACTGTATTATACAACTTACCCTAATTTAAGTTTACCAATGCTCGTATTGTCTAAAACACTCATTAAAAAGAACAGAACGCTTTAATTTTACTTTTAAAAAATAGCACTTTTTTACATGCAAAATAGAAGTTATCTGTATTGCTGAACTCTCTCTTTCTATCCTAGCAGTTTACTTCAAGTTCAAAATGGTCAAAACTGAACAACATGCTGCGACTACATTGGGATCTGTTTGCACTGGTAGTCATAGTTAGTTTGCTTGTACTACTGATAAGAAACAGGTAAAAGTGGGAAAATGTTAATGTGAAAATCTTTTGGTAGTTTTTTATATTCTAAATAAAAATTCCATTACTCATTTTTCTAACATCTCTTTCTAATACTTATGTAACAAAGTGAATACTCATGTTGCCCATGTGAAAGTTAGTAACATTATGGAAAATTAGGTTCTTAATTTAAAATGGGTAATTTGCTTACAGAAACTAAAATCTGTCAGTACAGCAAAATCTTTCATTTGCACATTGATGGAAACATTATACATAGCAGTTAACCAGCTATCCCAATTCTCAGGAGTATGTTGTGCTGAAAAAAAATCCCTTATGTTGTAAGTTACTTAAATATTGTTTACACTGCTTATTTTAAAGAACTATATTCAAAGATCAACCCAGTGAGCCATCATTAAGAAGGAAAGCAGCAAAAACTAAAAAAACTGGCAGTAAGAAGCTAGACAGCCAACACTTTTCAATTCCTATAAATGAGTTTGCATGTTCCATTTCAACAAACCAATTATGCTATTAATCCATTGTTCAGTCATTGAAATAGATTCTTTCCAGTTTACCACCTGATTATTGCTCTAATTAAGTAGGCATGACATTCACCAGTTTCTACTTGTTAACAAAGCCTGGCCCTGCATTCATTGCCAGTGGCAAAACCTTCTTTGACACCAGAAGAGGAAGATAAGGTCTCTAGCAGGACACTGCAGAAAAACATTTTTCTAAGGGAGAAGACTCCTGTGTGTCTGATAATTTTATATCTGCGCTGCACATACATCACTTGTTTTGTCAAACCACCAGTTCCTTTTCTCTTATACTTCAACAAATGAGCACCATCTCTCTCTCTCCCATTTAATTCTACTAGTAGCTCCTGGTTTGGGATCTAACTTCCTTCAGTTCCTTTTTGTAACTTTTCCTCCTCTTAGGCATAGTTGTTAATATGTGCAGGAAATAATAAAAGGCCAGATTGCAGAGCTTATATTCATCCAATTAGTTACACGGATTTAAATGAAACTACTCCAATGATTAAATGCTCTTGAGGGTGAATAAGGATCCACAATCTGGCTCTAAAGGACTTGCATCTTGGAAAAAGACTAAATGTTTGTTAAATGAATGAGACCAATTTTAATATTTTTTTTAATATTGTGCATATACATACAAACATAACAAGATATTCCTAACATTAGCAAACACTCCAATATATTGCAAGAACAGCAATATCAAAATGAACTAACATAAAAGTGGAAGGTTTTTTAATTAGACATGAACTTGAACTGAAACAAGCAGTACAGGCAACACAACCGGTAGGATTTTTGATTGTGCGCACAAGCTTCACTTACTTAACTGATGAGGGGGACAAGAATCCCTTTATAAGACAGCAATGAGAGTGCATCTACAAAGAAAAATAGGATGGAATTCATAGAAACTTCAAGTAATTAATAGTCTACAGACATTGTTGTACTGCTTGAATTACAATTAGAAAAAGTGTTATATATTAAATGACCCCCAGAATGTCTAAAATGACTAATAATTTTGCATGCTCAATTCAGCACACTTTAAAGGGCCTGATTTTTAGAAATCAGCTCCTGCCCCATGAATAAAAGCAGTTACTTTTAAAGATATCAAGTTAGGCAGTCAAATTGAGGCCTCCAAACATTACTAGTTATTTGTGGAATGTCCTGACAAAGATTTACAAGCACCTGAAATTTTTTTAAGCACTAAGGAAATTTTGTAAGGGTGTCACCCCCCCCAGTAATGGAACAAAAAAAGGGGGGGGGGCAGTCTAGACTGTATAGCAGAATTTTTGTTTAGTCAGAATCTTCTTGATTGCTGGACTGGTCAAAGAAATAGACAATAGCCTAGGAAAATGAACTGAATACCAAATAGATCTTTTCCTTCTTTAATGGAAAGGAAAGGGTGGGGATAAGCATACGTCATTACTGGAATACTTCTGTATTTTTGTTTTTACAGAAATTAGCTAAAGTTTCATTTGACTCTGTCACAGATTGGCTTAATTGACCAAGTGGCATGGATTGAAGGGAAAGCTATCCTTTAAAGAAGAAAGTAGACCTTGTCAAAAATACAAATATAGCCAACAGATACTGGCAAATATTGTGGCAAGCCTGAATTACTAGTATTTGACACCTGTGGTTTACCTTAATAGAGAGGCACTTTCAATGGATATTACAATCATGCATCTATTGAGAATTCACAAAGTCTTGAGAGCATCAAGGGAATATAAATCTACTTTACGCAATGGTATGCCTAATTATGCCCTGTCTGATCTACATTGTTCTGGTGCATAAGCAAATTAATTTTAGGTCTAATGTACCTGTTGAATTTCCTAACTGAGCTTATGTATATTACAGTGGGCTTAAGTTTGCAAAGATCTTGGAACCAGGTGTTTCCACAAAGCACCTGTACATGAAAATATGATTTGTTCTTCATTGTTTAGCTTTAATTTTAGATTAGCTATATAACATTATTTTCTGATGTAAACTCAAAATACATTTATTTATATAAGCTATGAAGGGCTTATCCAGCTGAACACAACTTTTTTATATAGGTTTCATCTCTGAAAGCTGTTGGGAAGATTTTTTCATTAAATCAGAGCTATTTCTGTGACAAAACAGCAAAAGGGCAGAAAGCAAGGGGCACGCTGATAGATGGAAATGAATTGCAACTGGGTTAACCAATTCAAGTGTACCCTAATTTTTAATGTCATGAAATGTATCTGCAAGGTGTCAATGAAATGCTCATGGTTCATTTGTTGCATACTGTAGGTGCAAGGAACTGATGAAAAGTTATGGACGTAAACTAAAATTATCATTTTTAAGATGTTTGTCAGCCAGACAGGAAACTGTCCCACTATAAGAAAGGAATGTGGTTTCCCCAACCAGGAGTTACTTCCAAAGTACTTTGAAAGACAATGAGAAAGTATTTGCATATTGCATGAACAGACCCATGACGCTAACATGGGGCGGAGGCAAAACTTACACTATCACAGCAGGGGAGGAGGTTGACAATCAAATGTCTAATTTTCATTCAATTGTACTGGAAGAGTCAGGAACTAAAAAGTTTGCATTTCAGCAGACTCCAGCAGCAAAAAAGTAGCACTTCCTTCAAGACAGATTCCATGTTGCCAACCTCACAAGCTGAAACTACCCCTTTGTCTGATGGTAGCCTTCAGAAAAATCCACTTACAAATTTCACTGGACTATAAAAGAGAGGGGCAAAGAAACCTCAAGTTATCTTTCACCTAAAAAAAGTCAGTAGTACCAGCCCTTTGATTTTAGGGGATAGACTGACTCAGGAATTTGGTCAGTCATCTTGTTGGAAACATGGTTAGGATTTTACCTTCAACCAAATCTAGCTTAAGTTTTAGTTACCAGAACACATTTTATCTTCATTTCTCTTGCAACCATTTTTTACTTTAATCCTTATACTTGTACTCACTTAATATATTGCTGAAATTAAATGAACTGGTTTTATTTTTAATCCAAAACCATGGTTCTCAACCTATTTACGATTGTGGGCCACATCCAATACTATCTGTATAGTCCTGAGGATACCAGATGGGCCGCAGCTCTGCGCTGATTGGGCCGCAGTTGAGAACCACTGATCTAAACCAATCCAGTGCTGCATTTAAACTGAACTGTTTGGTAACTCTAGTTAAAATAAACTCTTGTATCTTGACACTCTGAAGGGGAAAAGAATCTTAACATTCCTCTAATAGTTCCAGGACTGTACCGAACATTTCACAACACACAATTCTGGGAAAATGTGGAGCTGGAGAGTCTGTTACCAGGTGTTAACAGTCTGGTGGAGACCAGGGGAACTCTGTGGCATTGCAGGAAGGCTCCAGCATTCAAAGGGTTGGAGCAGGACTGCCCAATACGTAACCAGAGTGCATGCTTGCTGCTGACTGTGGGCATTCCAAGCAGACAGCTCCAGTAGCAAGGCATCGGGAGGCTTTCAGGCTAACAGAGTAAAAGGGGACAACTTTTCACTGGTCTGGATTGCAGCCCAGACTCTGCCAGTTTTCCAAGGGCTTGGCCTTGTATTTCCTGTACACCATAAACTCCTGCTGACTTTAAAGGTGAATTTAGGATGCACATGGAATGTAAAGTCATATGCTTAAATTAATCACTTAAAATGCAATGCCTCAGATGCTATCATCTTCCCCCATTCCAGTAAGCTTATGTATAACTATATGGATGTTTTCAGTGCAAAACATTGAGCAACAATGCCTATCAATGACAGTTGTCAGATTTTGAGAGCTTCTTTATATGTATTTCCTCTTTAAGAGGTTATTACACTTAGTTTGATTTTGGGCTTCTTTAGTCTTTGACAAAGTCAAAAGTAATCATCTCCCAGAACGCATTTTGCTTTATCTTGTGCACTAACTTAAAAAAAAAACAGCTTCCCTTAAATTAAACAACAACAAAAGACACCATATCACCCTAACAACTGCTTGGAAATTTTAAGGCATTTATTCTGCAACAGCTGAATTTTTTTTAATAAAGTGTTTAAACAGCTCTAAATTAGGTCTAGTCTGGGAAATTGCATACTATATTTTGGCTAAATGTGGTTTGAGAGAATCAAGATAAAAGACTTAAACCCTAGCAATGGAGATGAATATTGAAAGTTTGAGTCGTAAGTACAGAAGTCTGTCTGTCCACCATACTTAAAAATTCAAAAGTAAAAGTATTAGATTGCAGCGTACTCTAAAGTCTAGGTCATAAACTAGACGACCAGTGTTATAATGGCAGACTATGTTTATTTTTCTTTTTTTTAAAAGCAAAAGGGATTAATTGAACCCATTAAAGCTTTCAGTTCTATTCATTAACAGAATGGACAAACATCCTGAAGCTGAAAGATCAGAGGAAGTGTTAGGTAGGTATAATCAACCCAATTAGAATTTGGGCATAACAGGGTCCTCCCCCCTTTAAGAAGTGTCATACTTTGAGCTTAATATTGTAGGTTTTTTTGTACTTTATACTTCATTATTAGTAATACTGTATGTTCATAAGTCCTGAACCTACAACACTTATGTATGGTGCCTCGTTATCCCAGTCACTGGAATGGGACTATTCATATGCTTTAAGTTAATTAAGCACAGGCCATATACTGAATGCTGGCTAATAAGTGAGTTTATCACTAATCACCTTTTTGGCATAATATTTCAGAAGCTGGAGTGAATGCTGCTGAGATAAGCTCCTGTGTGGCACTTCCTTTTTCATGGGTGCTAGCAACATAAATCCTAACCCCCAAAAGCAAGCAGAAAGGTTTTTGCCATTGACTTCAGTGAAAGCAGGAATGTCCCATTAACCTAACAGCCTCTCTCATATACGACTTTAAAACCCAATATACGAGGCCTTTTTACCTGAGGATGTTATAAAGCAGAATCCGCTCTTAAGTTTGTAAGGTTAACGATAGTGACATGAATTGCTAAATTATGTCATGTGAACAGCATAAGGAAGTGAAACTAAATAAACATTGTTTATTAAGTTTTTAAAATATACAAGTACTGTAAACAGGGACCAAACTCCTGCCTACCAACTAGCAGGGATCCTGTGCAATACCTACTTAATTCTTTCCCACACCTGTAACGCCCAGCCTTCTCCCAAGTGAGGTGCTGGATCTCTCTTCCACGCACTGGGGAGAGAAACATCTGCAGTTTCTCTGTCCAGCATTGCACATTGTCTCCCATTACCAATCTTCATCTCTGTAAAGGAAATAGGAAGTTTCTAGCATTTCACTTCTCTTCTACCTAACTGCTGATTCAGTGCTTGAGGAGCCAGACGTAGCAGTAGTACTCCTAATTAATCTCTCTACATAACCACATTCCCCTTCATTCTCTTTAGTCCCTTCATACATAACTAACCATAACCAGGAACTGCAGTGCTTGAGAACAACCACACAGCAAATATTTAGGGAATAAAAGTTCATGCAAGTATATGGAATTAACGTAAAGATCTACATTTGGGAAAACATGACAGACTCCCTTTGAGTCTCCGTGAATTTTAAATTTTAAGATACTCAAGAAAAATCTTTCTGAATCATGATTTTAATTAGTATATAGCTCTTTTAGATGCCACACCAATAGTGATATTATTGGAAAAAAAGGTTTTACTAAATGGTTTTGCTGAGAGGATGGTACAGTGATACTTGTATAGAGTACTGAAACAGATCAATTACTTACCTATGACTACTTGAGGATGGATGTTCATACTTATGAAAATGGTATTTTTAATCACTATGACAACTAATGTCATTTATTTCAGAAGTACACATGACATCTAAGAAAGTGGTCCTACCTTATTTAAAGTTAAAGTGTGAGCAATGTAATGAACTATCCAATCTTCCTCTACTTACTATAGACAGGTACTTCTACATTGAGGTGTATATGTATTCTGAATTTGGTAAGGAGGGGGACCTAATTAAGATTGCTTTACAGTAATTCAAATGTGCTTCCTTCCTCCCCACAACAGGAAACAGACTGTATAAAAAGTCATTTTAGAGGGAATTTTTATTTTCTGCTGTAATAAAATCTCTCTATCCCTGCCTGACATACAATTAATTATTTTCTTATTTGGGTCAATTCCATAGCAGTTGCTAATAAAGAGCAGACTATAAAAGACAGAATGGTTATTCAGTTCTATTTGAAGGTTTTTTATATGCAGGGTAGACAAACGGTTATGTCTTTAGAGCTTGGCATATGCTGTGACATTCTGTCAAACTCCACCTACTGGATTATATTATTACAACAGGTACAATGAAACTGAGTTAAGAACGTGGTGACAGCACAATGTCCAACTATGGCAATGCAATTTAAGATTGAGAATCTAAATATAAAAAGCTCAAAATTAGGTCAGCCATAATGTGTATAAATATTATTTGGGACTGCTGCTTATGCTGTTCATCTGTACTATTGTATATCATTAATATAGCAAAGATGTTGCTATAAAAATGCAATGAAATACAGTGTAAAAAAAGTGCTGGTGCACTCTAGCATTTGGTGTCAGGTGACTTTGATTTGTTACTGTTTCTTGCAATATGACCAGAAAGGACAAAATTAAGCTTTGTGTTGTCAGGAAGAAACAAGGATTTTATTACTTATAAAAACACACAGTTCATGAACTTGGGCTTCTTGGTCATAGAAATAGAAGACAACTTGAGGCCATTTAGAAACCCGAAAAAGACCTTTGTTTTTTGAAAGGTGGCTACCATGTATGCAAAATTTAGAAATTCCTTTGCCATCAAATATTATAAGATACAGCTACAAGGAGTGAGAAGAGGGTAGGAAAAGTTATTTAACAAATACCAGCTCTAAAAAGGACTCCTCTGGTTGCCACATTTTTAAAGTAAACTGTCATAAATCAGCACATTAGAGGCCATACACTGCAAGCTGCCCAGAAAAATGCCTATTAACTCTAACAACAAGATGTTCCCTCTTCCTGATGTCAGTGAAACTACTCAGCCAAGTAGAGACAAATTTCTGTCTCAAACAGTGAGTGACACACACAAGACTTGTCTCTCATTTATAACCCTTAATTTAGGATTCACATCATGAAACTAGACCCTCCACAAAACTAATTAAGTGGTGGTGAATCCTTAATTCAGCTGTTATTAACTAAAGAGCTAGTGTGGTTCACTTAGGGACTACTATGTTTTCTGCCAATTACTGCATGTTCCATCATAAAAAAAGAATGTCACAAACCCCCTAAGCTGAACGGCACTATTGTCAGGCTATCACCTTGGTATTCTCCTTGCCCTTGAAGTGACATTTGGGGTGTCCTGAACATTAAGTAGGTGATGGATCTTTCCCTCATTTTTTTTCTAAAGCACTAGAATACAAGTCAGCGTGAAGACAAATTGCATTGCCATTCCTCATTGATGTACTCTTGCTCAAATAATTAAGTAAAAAATTAGGCTCCAATGATTGTATGGGTCCTTTCACTTAATGCACACCATGGATCACTGCTGCTAGAAAATAAAGATCTGATGGAAACAGTGTTTAGCAGTACATACTTTGATATAAGATACTTAGCTGATGTACTTTTTGAGTAAGGTATTTTTTCCTCACAGGTAAGGTTTCCTTCACCTCTCTTTGTATGCAGGTCAAACATAAGAATTTCAACTGATGGCCAAGTGTTTTGAGGCCCACAAAGAAAAGAAACAAAAACAGATCTCTGGACTGCTTATATATTAAAATTGATCAGTGTATTTGCAGATGTTTTCTCCTTACTAACTGAAAGTTGAAAGTTCCTGTCACCACCCTAGGCTCTCTTTAATATCATTGTATCATACTCCCAGATTACACAAATACAAAAAGTAACCTCCTTTGGAGCAATCCTTAGCACTGAAATGGTGAAGACAGACATTACATCTGAAAACTGTTAGATAAAACATAAGTTTCACCTTTCTATTAGTGTACTGATAAATGTTTCTGTAGAAAAATTCAGGTATACTGATGTTACACTGAACAAGATATAAACTGGGTGGTGTAACTACTGTATTAACTCTTCAAAGTGAGGTAATGGGAGAAACCTGACAACTGTAGAATATCTGCAATGTGAAGTTTCGTAAGCCATTGGATGAACTACTTTTTCTCTCCTGAAATCAATGCATTTATTTTTGCTAGATCTCCAAATGACACTGTTGCAGAACCCCTCTGGGCAGGTCTTGCCTGAAAAACAAACAAACAAACAAACAAACAAAAAGAAAAGGGCTCATCTTTATATCCAAAACAAATCACACAAGCCTTTAAAAAAAGTCACTTAGTCCCCTAAAATAAAAAGGTGCTATCTTATGAAACATGGAGCTATTGACATCTAAGCATACAGCAGTTGATAAGCTCCATCTTACCTGTGAATCTTGGAATTTCCAACCTATCATGTAATAAATCTGAAATGTAGCAGGTACGGAACCATCATTACTTCCATACATTTCTATTAAAAAAAGAAATGGGTTTATATACATTAGAGAATTAAGTTTGAAATGTTCAATCTGACAATAGCTTTTGCTGAAAGCAGCTATACATTCTTGAAAGCTATTTTTATGGTGAGGAAAGGAAGACCTTTAACATTTTGATTGTATAAGGTACAGAAGACAAGATCCCAAACCATATGAAGCGTGAATGTAGTTCAAATCTCTTGTAATTATTTTTAAAACACTTAAATACCATTAATTTTTGTAGTATCTTTTTAATAGTAAAGAATCATGTTGTCTCTTGGATAAAGAAAGGTCAAAGAAAAAAGTAACATGGATAAAAAATGTTCATGGGACCCAGGAAGGCTAATGAGAAAGCAATTAAGTGTATAATTTTACCTTGATATATTGCTGCAGCTGCCAACATTGTTTCTCTGTGTAGCATAGGTTTCCTATTCCAAGAACAATTACTCTCTCCCATACCTAAAAATATGTTTCAGCTTTAAAAAAAAGAAGATACAGCATACACCATGAGTTTGAAATTTCATGTGTAAATCACAGGTTTATATTAAGCCAATACAGAGGCAGAATCCTCCAAATCTCACTGTAGGGAAGTATGGCATACAGAGATTTGAGTCAAGGGAACATCTACTTTATATTGCTAAGATACAAGCTATGCCAGGCTTTTGCATTTCAATTTATGGTTTGTTAGCCATTTCACTCTATTATCTTCCAGAAGACTTATTCTGCTATGTTATTCTGCAAGTTAGTCTGCTTATTTTCAGAATTTGAGTACTGATGCTGAAGCCTACCCGGTCTCCATTCTTATTTAGGGGATTTTTTAAGAGGATACTAAACAGAAGTATAAAGTGACTATAGTTAGGCAACACTTCTATTTCTGAATAATTGTCACACATCAAAAACTGAAGCCCACAAGAAATGACTTCCTGCTAATACTGAGGATAAATAAAGTTGCAGATATAACAACCCTGCACAATTCTCATTTATCACTATACATGTGCTATTTCTGCAGCAGTTGAGAATTGCGGGACAGGACTTTCAAAGAAAGTTATCACAGTTTATCAACAGCAAACAAGCAAAACCATACATCTATAGAACAGCCCACAATTAATGAGTTGTGTGCAGTTTCCTCAGGGTCCCAATTTAAGGCTCTCTCTTCAGCTTCTGAGCAGCTATCTGAATATTCTGATATGTAGGCAGCATCTAATGAAAGGACATTTGAAATCTGCTTTGCCCTCTTGCAGATGTGCACAGAACCTTTCACCTCCACAGCTGTAGAGCAACAGAGAGAGAGCTAGTTCTGCAGCCAGTGGCCAGCAAGGGGAGCATTAGGAAGACAGCAAATTCTTCACTGTAGGCTAGGAAGAGAGGAGGATTCTGGCTTCTGTTTCCCAGCACACACATCACAAAGGGAGGAGGGAAGAGATCATCCCTGGCCTCTCCAGAGCTTAGAGAAAAGGTAATTCTTCCTCAGGGGAAACTTAAAGGAGGAACTAGGAAGCCTGGGAAAGGAGAGGACAGAGGGAACTCTATGCAAGGAACAGATATGTGGTCACATAAGGAAGAAACGACTGGTTGGCAGCAGTTTAACTAGATATGGATTTGATTATTATGTAAATTCAGTTATTTCAAGGCTAGAACGAACAATTCTTCCTAACCAAGTACTTCACAATTCTGAATCTTTTCACAGGAAGACTTTTCTGTGAAAAGGTTTAACTGGAGTTAAGAAACAGGCAATATCTACCCTTCCAACCCTACCCCACTTCGTTGTATTTAGCCAATCAAGATTTTGAACAGTAACCTACATATTTGTGAAAAATGTACCTGCCTTGCAAATCTTCCATGATTTCAAACATCCCTGGATAGTTGACTTGAATTTCATCAGTATCCTAAAAAAAGTTAAATTTAAGTGTATAGATAACTAAAGCCAAACAAGAGACTAATTTTTTTTCCAGAGCAATTTGCAACAATATACAACTTATTTTACTACTTGTCTCCAGTAAATGCAATGTAATCACACAAAGAAAAACATGAATAGCCATGTGTACATTCCTACAGAAATATAGTGACTTGAGTAATCACCAAATTCAGATTAAAGTACCATAATAACCCAAATCAAGAGAAAAACAACAATTGAACGTTAGTGTCTTAAATTTTTACTAATAGGTCTGAAGTTCTCAAAAAAGTGTTCCGTGGACCATAAGTTAACCAAACCAAGCCATGCCAAGCCCTGCTGGACCTCTAGATTTAAAAAAACAGCATAAAACTCTCTAATACCCAAGCTACAGAGTGTCCAGAACTACTCTGACACTTCAGAACTCTTTCGCAAGAAGCATACACAGTCCACCAAATGGAGATGTCAGTCTCCATAAACTACATGAGTTGCTTTACACAGCTCAACTAAAAGACCACCTTGTGTAAGTCCACTTCCATGTATGGGGTTTTAAACATCTATCAAAGTATGTGCATGGAATATTCTAGTCTCTACTGTACCAAAAGTTTAAACATTTTTTATACTTTTTTGTGCCCCATATTCCTAATATCACTGTAGCATAGTGCTGACACGAACAGCAAAATATCTAACAGATTTAGTGTTCTTCAGTGAATTACTTAATTAAAATTATAGTTTATATCAAGGTTTGATAAAAGTTCCTTCAAGATACTTATCATACAGAACACAGAGTTCTTAATTACAACACATTTAAGCCAACTGACAAACCAGAACTGTGAGTTTTCACATCTCTGAAAAATTAGGCCACTGAGGCCCAGTCTACACTGCTGTGCTGGGTCAACATGAGAAATTCTGGTTACACAATGTAATTAGGGTATTTCATGTCAATGTACTTACGTCTACACAGCGCTGCATCTTCATGATGCTATGTCAATGGGAGAGCATCTCCTGTCGATGCTACCTTCTGCCTTTCGGGGAGGTGAACTAATTCAGTTGACGGGAGAGAACTCTCCCATTGACTGAGCAGGTCTACACAGACCCGCTCAAATCGATGCCACTGCATCAATACCTGCTGCCATGGCAATTTAGACATGTCTTTAGTTAAGCACCTATATCTGTATTTACACACCTAAATAAACATGTAAATTGAAAATATTTACCTCAGTTAAATGTCAAAGAAAAAAATTAGTTCATTGTAAACCTTAAGGCATGTAGTACACACAGGTTAACAACACTTATGAAGCAGCTTTAGGAACCTGGGCACAACTGTAGTTTTGTGACTATCAGTGAGACCATGTCTAGTATACCGAGCAAATGCCCTCATCTAATGCATCTGTTTATATGTATTTATTTAGTTTCATAAAAGCATTATGACATTCATCTGATTTCGTCAAGCTAGACTTCCTTGTTACTAAAATTAAGAGCTAATTACTCATGCTCAAAACAGAACCAATTCTATATAGGCAGATAGCATCTTTTCCACTGAAATTTCCTAAAACTTTGTAATCATGAACGTAGATCTGCAGTACTTTTCTGTATTAGTTTCCATGAAGAGAATCCGCTAAAGGTTCTTTGCTAAAGAATTATGCTGTCTATATTATGGAATATACTATGTATGCTATGCCATGCCCAGGTTAATTGCACTATTACCTCCTATTAAAGGCTAATAACAACAAACCAACATCCTTCATCTTAGTTTAGTATTATTCACTGGCAACAATGTTAATTTTCTAGAGTGTTCCACTCCTTATATTGATAATTACCACAGTCAGTGTGTTAAAGCCAGCTCTTCCCAGCAGATGTCCTAAGTCTGTGACATCAGTGAAGGGAGATATATGTGGAGAGAATCCTCCTTCCCTTTCCAGTTCTGCGAGTTGCAAAGAGCAGCGAAGTTCATACAGGGTTTCTCCTCCAAACATGGCACCAATAAATACTCCATCTGGTTTAAGGACTTGATGAATCTATAATACAAACAAATCTGCTTAATATTAAAGGTCTGTAAATGTTGCTTTTTCTTTTTGCCTGTCCAGAAAGGATGAAGCGCTAGGATCATGGAAACAACTGAAAATCAACTCCTTTCAGCCTCTCACACTTGAACAATTAGGGTAAAAGAAATAACAGGCTCAAAGTGGGTGTTGTATTTCTGCTAGAGGTTCCACTTTTAGTTCATTTTATATAGGAAATACTAGGTAAGACTAGATAAAATAAATGAAGGTGCTTGTTGTAATCAATTCAATCTGCTGTCTGAACTCAGCAGTAACCCATATCTACAGGGTACCTTATTCAAATCTCTCTATCACACACTATATTGAATATTAATTCATTCAACACAATCTGTTTTTAAATTGTTGCAACAGCAGAATGCAACTGAGTGAAATTTAAGAATATCAGATGATGATTCAGGGCTTAGTCCAACTCCCATTGATTTTGAAAAGGCAAGGCAATTGTACATTTAACTGGCCATTTTTAAGCAAATGTACCTGATTTTGTATGCTAAAACACAGTAACTATATATACAGAATGGACCGTAAGAGTGTGCCTGACCTTCTGAGAAAAGTTCCAGTAACATGAGGAGGCACTGCTGAAGTTTTCAGTAGCATAATAGACTGTAAAATCTGCCAAGGTACCAAGGTAATTACTTAGCATTTGTGTCTATGAGCAATACCCAGGAATACCAAATTCTACCCAATCAGATTAAAATCAAAACATGTCTACACATAGGCAAGCCTATTATATCTGCATGGAAAATTCTTAACAGACACAAACACATTTGCAGCTATTTGCTTGTGAGGAGAAAATACAGGAGGATGGCTTATTTATTTTTGCCTTACTTTTCCAGAGGTGTACTATAAACAGTTTGAATTTTAAGTAGGCTAGAGAAGTGGACTTCCCTTAGTTTCCATAAGCTATTTTTGTTCTTGTGAATGAGTGACAAGTGGAGGAATGTGTGTTAACAGTCCATCTTTAGATCAGAGATCATCATCTCTGATTCAGAGAAACCCCAAGAGTGAAAGAACATTTTAACACTGGATGAATTTTTATACCTCTCTGGTGAGAGTGCTAACAAGTTTCATAAGTGTTTTGCTTAGTACAGAAAACTGTCCACTATTCATGGACAAATAAAATGTGTCAGATTACAGAAACAGATAATCAGACATCAGACGGTAACAACTTTCAGTCACCACTTGCCTCACGTGAATTCCAACTAATGGAATAAAGATAAAAAGGCTCTGGATTGATATCTATTCCTTGAATCATCCAGTTCTGATAAATCAAACATTTATATAAAATGCATACAAAATCTGATTTACAAAGTAATCTGCAACGCAAGATATTTAATCAGGTTATCAGCCAAGCAGTTTTATTCTGAGCTAATGTTGAGACATTTGATCAGTTAGTCACCAGATAGTCAGTAACTAATATCAAGTATATGTGGGATAAGTTTAAAAAGTTAGCTGCAAATCCATTACTTAAGGCCATTAGTCCAAAAGTTACGTAGTAGGAAGTTAGTCACAAAGAACAAGCTGTTTTTAATTGAAAAAAATTCCTTTATATCTGACTGCAATTTGAAAGGGATTCTGATGTAAGAAATACTTCTGCATGGAAAATTGTTGCTATCTAAGAAAGTTCCATATAACATGTTCTGTCAACTGCTTTGAGACAGAAATGTATGTACAAGTTGTTATATATTTGATTGGTTATCACTTGGGAAGACACATGTTCCAAGGGTTAAAAAAAATGACAATTTTAACAAGGTACCAAAATCAATATGGATACATCAATTCACAACTGTTAATTGTATCATCTCAGATATTTAAAACTCTTTTCAATACAAAACATGTGAAGAATGGTGTCATTTCTTTTCTAGTTAACATCTCTTAGAAGCAGAATCTGAGTCCACAAAGACAGACACAATAACAAAATGGGTGGATAGTATTAAAAGATATTTAAACAGACTTCTAGGGATACGACCAAAAATATTTCAACACAAGCTGTCCACACATATCTTAGAAATAAGCAAAAGGGGCAGGAAGTACAGATGAAAAGTAACTGCAAACCAAAATTAGTGCTATCAGCAATAGTTTTTCTTACCTCTCTAAAAGCTCTAGGAAGGTCATTCACCCAATGCAAACTAAAATACAAAGTGTACATTTTATTATGGGTTAAGTGGTGAATAAAATTTGAATAAGGCAAATAACTGTCACAGCAGAACACACTGCAGAAGTCAAAGCAAATAGCTATCAATTTCCCCATCAGTTTTTAATGTAATTATAAAAGTTGTCAAATATCTGTACAACAAACTTGATAGCATTCAAAAATGACTAAATTAATGTATAGTACTGTCAAAAGACTAGAAAATGTTTAACTGTAGAAATACTATTCAAAAAGTGCAGGAAATATTGGCATCTATACTTGGCCACAAGAAAAAAGAATCAATTGTGGTATAATCTCATAAAAACTGCCAGACACAATGCTTAGTCTTCTTTACTGATAGCAATAAGCACTACTGCTCAAGTAGCAATTGCCCAATTGGATCTTTTATTTTCCAGCCTGAGAACATCGCTATCCCTTTTTATATCTGATTTTATAAATTTTAGTGAAATGATTAATACAAACCTTAAACTGCTAACAACAAGATCAAATGTGTCTTCTTTGAAAGGAAGGAATTCTTCATCAGCTACAACATTGACTGTGGGGATTTCTGTTTCCGTAGTATTTTTCTAAGTCAGGTTAGAATAAATACACAGAATTTCAAACTTCATTCGAGGCTCTATTTCTTTGCTTCTCAGTATTGTGGGATTAAAGCATGGCAGGCAGAAGTCAGACTGCTACTCACCAGAGCATTCTCTGCCATATCTACTTGAAAAAGTCTTTCAACAGTTTCCTGAAATAAGAAAGTCTGTCAAATATTTATATTTATAAACCAACTATCAAGTATTTACACTTATAAACCAATCTCTCTGAATACTTTAGGTGTCTCTTACTGTATTTAAAATATTTGTAAGTAAAAACAGACAATGTCAAAAACAAAAAACTCCACTACATTCTCCCCTCTAACGTTTGCTTCTTCAACAGCCCTTCTAACAAGCCATGCAGCAAGCCATGTGTGAAAAGCAACAGATTTGTGCTATTTCAGACTGGAGGGGAGGGCATAATACAATTTAAAAAGTGCTCACAGAGGAGGCCTTGCTAGAAACCCTCATTTAATTGCCTCTTATTCTGAGATAGGTCCAGCTTGAGTACATCTGCAGAGCTCATACATGGCAGTATGGCATGGATAAAATCTCAGACAGGAAGGTTTTATAGATGAATAGCAACACCTTCAACTTTACCTAAAAACCCACAGGAAACCCAAAGCAGATCATGGAGTTCTGATTGACACACATTCAAGGCAAGATACTCCCATTTAGTAAGGGGGGTGGATTCTGCATTAGCTTTAGTTGCTGAAGAGCCTTAAGGTATAACCCAGTGAGTGCATTACATGAATCTAGCTTTCAGATTACCAGATGAATTATTGTGACAAAACTTATTAAGAAAATTATAGTAAAGTACTTTAGAAGAAGTTAGTGATGGGCATCATGCTACTGTCAACATAAAGAAAATCCAGGAATAATAGTTTTAAAGTCATTACAGCCTTTCAATTTACACTATGGGCAGCTTTGATATTGTATACTGTTTTAGAAATTTTTTGCTTTAATCACTTTGTCTATTCCATCCAATAAGGGTTAGTTTAGTCTGCTACTTCAGAATCAGAATAATTAGCTTTAAAGCTTCTCTTTATGCCTCTGCACACTGGATACATTATGTTTGGTATACTATCACTAATTGAACTTATCTACTGAATAGCACAATGTTGCCTCTGAAGAGGCAGTATTTTAGAGAGATGAGGTAGGTGAGATAGTATCTTTTATTGAATCAACTTTTGTCGATGGAAAGTACAAGCTTTTAAGCTACACAGAGCTCTTCCTCGGGTCTGGGCTCTGTGTAGCTCAAAACACGTAACTTTCACCAACAGAAGTTGGTTCAATAAAAATATTACTCACCTACCTTGTGTCTCTCATATCCTGGGACCAACACAACAACACTGCAAACAACTGTGTAAGATAGTATTTTAAAGTATTTCATAAAAGGCTGGAACAGGAGACTACCAATAAGGAATAGATCCTCATGATTTTTTCATCTTATTTGCTAAAATTTAATTATAGTCTTATTGGTTACTTTTCAGTAAAAAAGTCTAGATATGGGGGAGTGGGTGACACGAGATACGATACTGAACCTTTCATCTTAAGAACACAAGTTCAAGTCTGACGCAAGATGCTATAAACTGCAAGTTACCATCCACTGATGATTCAGTGATCTTTGTGACAGGAATCAGTGGTCTCAGTTCTGTTCATAATTGGAAGATGGTTCACCTCACAGAACCTCTATTGCAATTGGTATCTCTGTTGGCAGTTTTAAGTGAGGTGACAAAGACTAAACTATCTACCCACCTGCAGTCATGTCCCTTCCAGGACAAGTTGAACAATGACTGCAGTACAGTCTGTGGTTAAGCTTACACAGCTACTGCCTCATCTACAGAAGTAATCAGCTTACATCTTTCATGGCAATGCTTTAGGTACAGGGGGAAAACAAAAAAAAAAAAATCACACCTCTAAACTGTGACTTTAGAATTAAGAAGCAATAAGTTAACCATGAGATTTGGGAGAATTTCTAAGCTTCATCAGTGCACAGCACAGCATTACAAGAAAGAATTTGTACTATTTTTAGATACACGTACAAACATACATACAGTACCTTGTTCAGATACTGAGCTATGTAGCCGCGTCCACAACCAACATCCAAAGCAAGAGGGAATGTTCTAAGAAAAAGAATTTCAAATTCCTCTTAGCATGCAAGTAAAACTAGTGCATTTCATAAATTTATGACGTTCCAAATATCTTTTCTGACTAAACGATTTCAGTTAATGTCTTTGTATATACAGCTCAAGTCATTTTCCTTTAGTGTATATTACCCATATTTGCATGTAACTTGAGAGCTATTTTCCTCACTTATGACTTCCCAAATGTATTTTCTGGCCACAATAATTCTATAAAATAAAAATATGCAGCTTCATTATATGTTGTCTTTACACAGACCAGAAAAGGCATGTTAACTCTAACTTTAATTCAAGTTTCTATAGAAGAAAACACTGGCTTTCAAAATAAGTCAATATTTAAGAAGGATAGTAAGGACATCTCTCTGTTTTAAAAATCCACACTAACAGTGGCAAGCTTCCCCTATCAATCGTGAGAGTATAAGCCATAAACTTCTGCAGAATTAAAATTTGTGCATCAGTATAAATCCATGTAGCGTTGACTTCCTGAACTGGCAGACATAGTTCCAGTGCCTCTGCTGCTGCTCACAGCCCCGTGATACAGCAGGAAAGTGCTATATACGCAACTTCACTGCTACTATTTACAATCCATTAAAATTAACAAAACCATGAATATTTCATACTGCTGCTGCTTGGGAATTCTGAGCACCAATAGCAGCATGTACTGAAAATATTCATAGAGGAAGACCTAAAAAACAAAGGCTGGGAAGGGGATTATATCGGAGACAATGTCCTCATAGCAGCCTTGCCAGCCTATAGGCTCTGGGAAAGGGTGGATTGACAGAAATCTGCCCCACTTCCCAAAATGTTGCAGCAAGCTCCTCTTTCTCCTGCCAACTCAACAGGGATGAAAGGGAGTGGGGGGGATAGGGACTTCACATTCAGACATCTAACAGCCATAGACTGAAACAAAAGACTAAGTTCCCTATATAGCATTCAGAAACAGCACTGAGACAGAGATCCCACCAATCTTCCCACTGCCACTTTCATGTGGGGATGTGAGAGGAGCACACAAATAGCAAGGAGAGACTAGGCTGATAAGTAGGACACTACTCCTGGACCTTGCTCAGCTTCTCCCAATAAACCTATGGCCAATAGGATTCTAGTAAGTTTGCTAGCTCTGATATTCTGTAAATACCTAAACTCCTGAGAACTGATTTTTTATTAAAGGGACACTATAAATCTACCTTTTATTTGAAAGTGTTTTAACATAAACACCACCTACAATTACTGTAACAAAGATCAGAGGGAACGTATTTCTTTATTTTATTTACTTTGTACATACAATAGTACTGTATTTTATCTAGAGGCAGTTTCACTGTTTCTTCTCAATATTCAACTCATTTACTTTCCCCAAATATGGGTCTCACATAACACAGGAGTAGGGAAAAAGAAAATGTGGTTATATAATTTCAAAAACTGGCATGGGGGTCTCAGACAGATAAAGTACCAGAATCTACTTTAACTCATGCTTCTAACTGGGTGGATTCCAGAGTCAAAAGACACTGGATCTCTCTCTCAAGATCATTAACTTACCTGGCTATGTCAAACACCCGGTCTGCTACTCTGCTACCAACCTAGAGAATTTCAAGACGTTAAGATTTAGGCATTATAAATAAGAATTAACCATCAACTACCTACCCCTGTTCTCCCAGGGGGTAGGAGGTGGTTCTTTTGCCAGCAATTCAGGGTAGGAGTAAAGAGGGGGGTGTTAGTGGGTCTACACTAGAAAGTTGTCACAATGAAGCTCACACTTTCTCCCCCCCAAGCACAGCCTTGCATGCATCCTTACTTAATTTTGTTACATACCAACAAAATCCTCCACTTCTTCTGGCATAGTTTCACTCCTTTTCAGGAGTAAAGCCCCCTGTTTGTGTCGTTCTATCAGCACAGTGGCAGTGCAGACACCTCTACCAACTTAAGCAGTGCATCTATAATCTGCAACGCAATATTCCCTTCAAGACCAACTTGTTTGGTAGCACATTCAGACTGTGCTGCCCAAGAAGCAAAGCTATCAGAAGTCCACCTTGCAGTTAAATGCCCAATGCAGTTTTCACAGCCACATCACTTCCTATTACCTTGTCTCTAAAATGTGGCTCCTCGCTCTTGGTCTCATGCTGCTGCCTGATCCAAGAAGGAAGTAATCTATTTCATAGCACTTTGAGGAAAAGAGTACACACTTATGGCACTCCCACAGGAACAAGAATATTGGCAGCAACTTGTAAAAAGAGGAGCTGAGGAAGGGGAACAGAAGGTGAAAGAGAATGAGTTTTGGAGTCACCTGCCTGACCTGTGTCTTTTATGAATTGGGTGCTATACTTATCAGGATCTCTACCACTTCTGCTGTAAGCATTGTGGATGCTTTATATGCTGTAGAGAAGGAACCCCATGCTTTAAGGAAGATGCACCTCTCCTCCTGCAGCAGAAAAGGAAGGTTTCTCACAGTGGCCAGAGAGGGGACAATCAGATGGAGTAGAGCCAGGAGCTGTTTGTGTTGTGCCCGCCCTTCAATCCATTCTTGCAGTGACATGCTCAGGCAAACGGTTGCGCATGCTCAACGTGCCACAGCCCAGTTTACAAACCCAGATCTAGCACCCCCCTTGTACTCTAACCCCCTTCCCCGCCCTCCCGAAATGGGAGACAAGCGCAGGGGTGCAGAAAGTGTCTTGTGAAACAACACTTGTGTGACACACGTGCGAACAGCGGTCCAAGGCCATGCTCACGGCACAGCCAACGAGACGGCCTTGCCACGCAGTTATTTCATGCCATTGAATGAGGGATTGGCTATTTGCCTGGCCGGGGGGCCCGGGGCCCCAGCCGCGGGCCTAGGCGCTGCACCATACGCGCTGCGGTCTGCGGAAGCCGCTCGGCCGGTGACTGTCCGAGCTGTGACCGGCGCAGCTGTGAACGCACAGACCCGCCCCGCCCCCCAGCTCTGTGCTGTCCCTGGAGGGGCGCGGGGATGGCAGCGGGTCTCCGAAGGGGGAGACACGGTCCCACCGTTCCTCGCTGTGCTGGGGGTGGCGGGGAGCCACCGCCCCTCCGTGGCCAGGGAGCTGCTCCCCGGAGATCCCCGCTCCTCTCTCCACCGGAATCGGGGAGCGGCCGTGGTCCCATCCCCTCACGGCCCGGGGAGGAGCCGGGCCGGGCCCCGCCGTGAGGCGCGGGAAGGTCCCGGCGGGTGCTGCGCGGAGCGTGGCCTCACCTCCTCCCTCAGGTAATCGTACTTGGCGGGCTCGGGCTGCAGCGCCGCCCAGTTCTTCTGCTTCCGCTTCAGCTGGCGGTCAAAGGGGCTCCGGGCCCCGGGCCCGGGCGAGGCGGCGGCGGCTTCCCCGGACGCCGCCCAGAAGCGGCGGCACCAGCCACCGGAGCTGGCCCGTGGAAGACGAGAGCCGGGCCACCTGAGAAGAGCGGCGGCCCCCATGAGGAGACAGTCCGGTAACCGCCCGTTATCGGCCCGCTCAGCGTCGCTGACCGGAATCTCTCTCCCGCCGAGCAGGAAACACCCGCTGCGCCTGCGCGGAACTCCTCTCGCCCTTCCGGTTCCGCTGCGGGGGAGCCAGCACTTCCGGTGCCGTCAAGCACGCCTCGCGCGCGTCACTGTCCGTCTGCGCTCCAGGTTGGCTGCGCGGTGCGCGTGTCGCGCTCACGTTCGCTCGTGCCGCTCCTCAGAAGCGCCAGGTCGGTTGGGGCCGTTTGTCGCCGTTGCGCAGGGACCGGCGCGTTTCGTTCTGCCTGGGCGCGCGGGCTTGTGGGTAGCGGGGTCCGCGCGAGGGGGCGGCAGGTGAGGGAGGCAACGCCCGCCGTGAGGCGCCCGGCCCTTCCCCCAGCGCGCGCCCACTGGGCCCCGGGGAAGCTGGGGTAGAATCCGTTGGGGGAAGGCCCGGGGGGGGAGGGGCGGTGATGGACGGGGCGCGCTCCCCTCGCCCTCAGGCTGAAGTCCCGCCGCCCTCCGCGGGTTTCCCAGCCCGGTGTCAGACGTGCCAGGGAGTCGGGTCTGGCGATGGCAGCCGGCCCGGGCTGCCCTGCGAGAGCGGGGAGAGGGCGGAGGGGGCAGGTCCGGTGCCATCTTCCATCGGGACCGACGCCTGTTGGCGAGAGGGGAGAGTCCAGCCTTGGCGCCGCGCAGAGACCCCAGCGGGAGCCGTGCGGAGCCCCGAAGCCGGTCTCTCGCCCACAGAAGTTGGCCCGATAAGAGAGAACCTCCCCCGCCTGCTCTCGCTGGGACCAGCACAGCTCCAGGAGCAGGGCGCGTGGCACGGCTGGGTCTGCGCTGAGGGTGGCGTTGATGGGTGGCTCTCTGTGGACCCGCTCAGTCGATCCAGCAAGCGACGTGGGAAAACCACCCCGGTCAGCGGCGCTGCGTCGAGGGGAGCGCTGTTCCTGTCCGCGCAGCGCAGACGGCGCAGAGGAGATGCCACAAAGTCGACGGGAGATACGCAAGTGATTTACGTCATCTGCGTATCTCCCATCGACTGCCGCCGAGTCCCGAAGGTAAGTGTAGACCAGGCCTAAGAGCATGCAGCTGTTCAGTTAGAGCTGAGCTTGTTGGTGGTTCCAGCCTTCCTAAAAGCCAGTTTCCTACCCTGTGTGTGGGAGTCCCAGGCTACTTGGCAGCCACTGCTGAGTCTAGGAGAAAGGGTGCAGGTCTTTTCTCAAGGCCCGGTCTACACTTACCTTTGGGATTTGGCGGCAGTCGACGGGAGATATGCAAGTGACGTAAATCACTTGCGTATCTCCCCTCGACTTTGCGGCTTGTGCTCCACTTACCGGCATGGTCTTCGTGGATTGACTGAGCGGGTCTACACAGACCGCTCAGTCAATCCAGAGTAATCGATCTGACGGTGGCGAATTTGCCGCCCTCAGTGTAGACCCAGCCCAAGTCTTCATTCATTCATTTGTTAGGGAAACATTTTGATACCAGTGCCTCACTTACATTGGTGAATCATTGTGGACATTCCCCATGCAATCAAAGTGAGCTGTAAGGGGAGCGAATTATATAGAGGGAAGCTGGCAAAAGAGAAAATGATCAATTCTTAATTTTAAAAATAGATATTTACAGTACTGCAGAATAGTTACTTCAGGGAGTGCTCCCATTCTAATTACAGGACATATTGTGGTAAAGTCAGTTAAGCAGGACAGCACTTATTTACTTCAACATTCTTACTGTTCACACATTATCAGCACATTTTGAAAAGAAAATAAGCAATTTACTTAGCATATGTAAAAAAAATAAAATAAAGACTATAGCATTCTCCACACCTCTAAAAATAATAGATTCAAACTTAAACAATAAGAAAACAGGGAAATATTATAACAAAAGCACAAAATCTAGTACGGTGACTTGAACAGACATAAAACCTGAAACAACTACTTAACTTCTTTTTAAATAGGAAGTTTCTCCTCTCCTACAACCTTGCTTCCTTTCTTCCTGCTATTCAAAAAATATAGAGGTCACTAAACATGCCCCATTAGTTTTAACACAACACATAAATAACTTATTTCAGTAGTACCCATCAAAGTCGGTTTTTATATTGTTAACATAGTAATCACTATATTAAGAAACATATGGCTTACTGATCTGTATGTATTTTTACATTTTAGGTTTATCAAGTTCTGGTCCAAAAATTGTTAAAAAATGGCATCCAAGAAGGAATTGACTAGCGATCAGCGCTTTAGCCGTGTTACAAAAGATCCTAGATTTTGGGAAATGCCAGAAAAAGACCGCAAAATCAAGATTGACAAAAGATTTCGGGCTATGTTTCATGACAAAAAGTTTAAGTTGAAATATACTATAGATAAAAGAGGCCGCCCTTTGAATCACAGCTCTACAGAGGATCTCAAACGTTTTTATGACCTTTCGGATTCCGACTCTGATCTTTCAGGAGTTGACACCCAAGAATTTGCTGGAAAGAAAATGAAAAAAAAGTCTAAATCTAAAGGACTAGACTCTGGAAAACTGCCTGACAAACCTAATGAAGGGGAAAGCAAACTAGTTAATCAGAAAATGAGCCACAAATGTGGAGCTGCATCAAAATCTGAGGACTCCCAGAATGGACAGAAAAGTGTCACTAGGATTAACAGTTTACATAGTTCAAAGTTGAGAAAGGACTGTAAGAAAATTAATATAGAAATTGATCCTACCCAGGATGATAAAGAACTTGTATGGAAAGGGAATAACAAACAAACTGTGCTGAGCTCAGATTCATCTCTAAGTGAACAAGAGACTTCAAAAGCAAGTACTACTAAATCAGTCAAGGTTCTCGAAACAAAGTTTTCTTTAGAAGAAAAGAAAACTGAATCAGGTTTGTTAAATTTAAGGAGCGTGTGTTTTTTTGTTTTTTTTTTTGTTTTTTTTTTTTTTTAAGAGAGTATTTATTTGTCTTTTGTAAGATCAGACAAGGTGGTGAGGTAATAATTCTTACTGGACCAGCTTGCAAGATCAGTCATTTAAACAATTGGTCTAGCCTTTTCTGCTTTTAAATGACAGTTCTGTATGTGCAGTTTCATTTTATTGGGAGTGACTTAATTTTTAAATAAGGCCAGTGGTAAAGCTGTTAAACATTTGTTAGAACAGTTTGAAAGAATATAATGGTAAAAGCATCTGTCAGTACATTTACCAAAGGAATTAGGAAGAAACTTAAGGCCTGATCGTGCAAACAAAAATTGCTTTAGCATGTGAGCAACTTCAATCAGTGTTCCTAAGTGTTCATGGTATTAGACCAGGGGTGGGCAAATTATGGCCCATGGGCCAGATCCGGCCCCTCTACCATTTCTGTCCGGCCCGCCATGATACCCGGCAATTGAGGAAATTAATAGAATCTTCCTCCATGCAGGGGTGTAGCTACGAGTGAGCCGGGATGGGCCACCCACTTTGAAAGCAGGTCAACCCAAGCTCTGCTTAAGCTACCTTCAATTGGAGCTTTTTTGGCCAGTGGCTTCCCGAATTTCCTGCTTCCGGTCACGTGGCCAGAAGCAGGAAGTTCGGGAAGTGCTTGGCCGCAAGTTGTAAGTAAAAGTTTAGCGTTTGTGTTGTTACAAATTTGACACGTGTTCACAAAATGACTTGCAATAGGAATTGCCTCCTAAGATAAGCTTTGGAGAAACGTGTATTCAGTTGCTTGTTCTTAAGTGCAATTACTTTGTTGTGGAAAGAACATAATAGGGTTTCATTGATCTAGTAGAAAGGTGTGGCCTGTGGCGACTTACCAAAATTAGTGGAGTGGCCCTTCTGCAAAATTTATTGCCCACCCCTGTATTAGACCCTTACTTTGGAAAAAGTTCTGTTTCAATAGAGAACTGGTACAGATTATTAACTCATTGCACTAAGAAAGGGGGAAAAGCATACTTTAAAAAAAAAATAGGACAGAAAATGCATGTTTCTAGAGTATACTTAGAATTGTCAGAATTATTTTAATTGCTGCAATCTTATTTCAAGACTTGAAAGTGATGGTGCAGTTTTGGTGTAATGTCTGTGTTTGAATGTGCGTCCTCTTGTTTAGGATTAAAGCTATCTTGATGTTGAGACTTGAGCAAGGAAAAATTATTTTGGAACAAATTGTGTATTGGTACTAAATAAGAAAGTGGTTAAACACTTCTTCATTCAAAAGTCTGAGATAGAGGATGTGATGTGCTTTTAAAATTTTTGGCAAGAAACATACTAGAATGAAATAATGTTCATAGTTTTACTAGAAAGGGTGAGTAGACAGGACTGTTGATTTTCATGTATTCAAACTTTAATTCATTATTATTGTCTTAATGAAGCAGCAATATATTGTAATAGCTCTGTAGCCACCTAGGATTTTGTGGTTGTCACTATGCTGCATCCTGTAGCCAGGATGCTTCATACTAGTAGCAGGATAGAATTCTGGCTCTTCTGCTTGAAAAGCACAGATACCCACCCACCACTTGTGCTGAGGGAGAGGAATCTCCTTTAGGAATACTGGTGAACACCCAGTTCAGAAATTCTGATTCCGTTCATCTGAGGAAAGGTACAACTGCATCTTAACTAATGTAGTACAGTTCTCAGAATCCTGTTTTATCATAACTTTATCAGAGGTACCCAGGAATCTGAGCCACCTCTCTACCACCTGCCTTTGTCTATGTCTGCAGTCGATCAGCTCCCTGAATCCACCAGCCTCTGGCAACACAAGCTCTGCCTTCCAGGCCTCTTCAGGCTGCCCCCTTTCTGTACAGGTAGTGATAGCACATACCAAACCCTGAGTCCTCAGCGTGTTCCCTTCAATGTCCAGCTCCTTATCTACTGAACACTTACAGAATTACTAGGCCTGCAGTTCCCAAAGCAATAAAACACACCAGCTTCTAAGGCTCAGTCCAGAGCCACCATCTTGCTTAACACTATAACACATATAGTGAAAACAAGAATAAGTTTATCATAAAAGATTCTAGTAAAAGTGAGTAAGAATGTTGGAAATAAATGGTTACATATAAAAGAATCATGGCAACTTACTAGAGTTGAAATTTAATAGGTTAACCTCCTGTCTGACTTTTGTCTCACCAAAGTTCTTTTGAGCATTTTCAACCAAGGCTGGCTCAGACCCCATTTTCATGAAGCAGAACTGCTGCCTTTTTACTTCCGTAATAAAAGGTGTTCGAGTGTCATCTTTGTCTTCTAGAAAAACCCTTAAATTAATTGCTTTGACTCATATACCAGGTAACACCCCATGTTTTTTTTCTTGTGTGCTCATTTCTTGTTGATTTCACATTTCCTTGTATGTAAATATCATCCATTATGTTAGTTTTCAGTGCTTAATTTACACCTTGACCAAGAGATAAATGTTTCCTTCTTCCTGTCTGGAGGGACTGGTCTGAGGCATTTCACCTCTTGGGTCACCTTCTTTTAATTTACATGTTTAAGAACATAAATTTCTGGTGCGGATAAAGAGCTTCTTACGTAGGACCTGGATGTACGGTTTACAATGATGTTGAGCACTAGCTTTAATTCAAGACGTTATGTGACATTCTTTGGTGAATGAGAATGTACATACCAGAATCAGGAGATTTCTGTAACCCCTCTGCAGCCCCTTGTCAGTTGGCATTAAGAGGTTCTTGGGTCACAATTTTCCCGTTAATTCATTCTTCAAATTCAATTAATTGTAGTGTTGAAATCCAGTTAACCCTTGCAATGATCCAGTCTTTTACGGTATTCTTTTCCACCCCCTTTGCTTGATGTAATCTGTTTAGTTGTCTTAAATTTTTATATATCTAATATTTCTCTCTATATTAACATATTTTTTTAAAAAGAAAGAACTATATCTTGATTAAAAATTTAGCTGTAACTTCTTGTGACAGGAACCAAGTTATCGTTTTCTATAGAAAGCATTATACACACTTATGGTACTGTATGCACATATATAAATAATACTAAATCTGATATTTGGCCTTGTAGTGAAAAATGCTGCTGCTGCATAAGTAACAAAAACAAAAGCCAGTTAGATGAAATTTCTAAAAATGTACAATATTTTGATTATGGAGAATCCAAAGATGACGGAGAAACAGGAGAGGAAGAGGAGTCGGAAGATGACGGAGAAACAGGAGAGGAAGAGGAGCCGGAAGATGACGGAGAAACAGGAGAGGAAGATAGTGATGATTCAGAAGAAGATGAAAATGACAGTGGGCCTGATCTAGCTAGGGGGAAAGGAAATATTGAAACCAGTTCTGAAGATGAAGAAGAAGATGATTTGTCTGAAATATTTCCAAAGGAGCCAGAGATCGAGCATGCCTGGAGAGAGTTGGATACGAATGCTCCTCGTGCGGATGAGGTAACATTTTGGTGATAGCATAGTATACAGAATAGACGAAATAGAAGGTACTTCTGGGAGTGGAAAAATTATTATAAAATGACCATAAAGGATCGATCAAATGAGCAGAGTGACAAAACTTTTGTAGCTGATTGCTTTTAAGTTCATAGGTACCCTTTTATGAAAAAATTAGACGAAGTGGTCCAAAGGCAGCCTTTCAAGTTTGTTTTGTAATGTTGTCTGTCGTCATATGCAGACAGACATCCCTGTTGCCTTTGCTGCTGATAAGACTGGAAGTCATCATGCTTTCCGTGATTGTGCTGAAAACAGTTTTGTTCCTTCTGTGCTAGCAGTTAAATTTTTTTCCAACATTACTTAAGGGCAGTGATGATATCCAACCGGTTCGCACTGGTTCGCGCAAACTGGTTCTTAAAATTAAAAAAATGTAGCGAACCGGTTGTTAGCGCCCTCCCCTGTCGTGCTCTGTGGGGCGCTGGTGGGGCTTCGAATTTGACAGCGGGGAGTGAGTTTCACAGCAGAGATTCTCCGCTGCGATGCCGAGTCTCCCCCTCTGCCACCAAAATTCATGGCGAGAGTGTGCCCTGTGATTCCCAGTGTTCCCCTCCGCCGCCGAAATTGACAAGGCAGAGTCAATTTCAGGGCGGAGAGTAGTCTGAAGTTCAGAATAGGTTCTTTAATATCACCTGCCTTTATAGAACTGGTTATTGGAAATTTGGGATATCATCACTGCTTAAGGGGTACCTGTTGCTGTCAACTTTTTCAGGAAAGGATCCATTTCCATTTAGGTATGCAGAAGTGCTCTAGGGAAGTGAAAACTCAAATTTTAAATTAGAAAAATTAAAAGCATTAGAGCTGTGGGTAAGAAGCAGTCGAAACTGTCTGTAGTTCTGTTGTCTGAAATAGATGAACTCTAGGAAAGTGAAAGTTAAAGGCCATCATACAGCACATTGTATGTTTGAAAAATAGTAACGCCAGTTTACTGAACATTTCTGTTTGATCTGTATTCACTGCTTAAGAGCCATGGTAGCATCAGTGATATAAAATGGTGTAGAAGATGTCGTTCTTATAATTTTCCCTAAAGTTAAACACTCTATGACTTCATCAAAGAACAGTAACTGGAAAATCAGATGTTTCCTCTCAGCAATCAGTACCCAAAACGTTATTACAATTAATACAATTTTTGCCACCTTCTTCAATGTAGGTGACAAGTAGATTGGCAGTTTGCAACATGGACTGGGATAGGCTGAAGGCAAAAGACCTACTGGCTCTGTTTAACTCTTTCATACCTAAAGGAGGTGTTATATTTTCTGTAAAGGTAAGAACTATTTCTTATTTGAAATTACAAATAAAAGCGTATTTTGATTCCAGAAAGTTGCTTTTCTTCCCTATTTCTCCTGCTGACTTCCTTGCTCCTCTCCCAATTTAACTGATTTGTATTGAACCTTATAAATAACCTAGACCGTAGCTTCAAACTCTTCCTTCCATTGCAGAATGTATGTGTGGGATGATAAGCTGACACCACTTAATTTTTAAATGTGACATTGGTCTCAGTCCTGTTCCCATTCAGTTGAGTGGCAACACTTGCATTGACTCTAAGAAGGAGTAGAATTAGACACTACAAGCAAAAACAGTGCGAAGTTCTAATGCTTAATTTCCCTTAGTCCATACAGCAGGTTGTCTAAAATTCTATCCTGTATTAAAGGTGGGACTGGTAGCAACATCTTAAAATCATGGCTGTCCAATGCTTCCCATTAGAAGACTCTGTTTTCAATTATTTGTAACTTTGCCAAATTTAATTCATTTGAATTGAAATTTTCTATGCTGGGTGTCTGCCTCACGCAGTTTGGGGTTTTTTTTTGGGGGGGGGGGAATTTCAGCCAAAATGGTTTGGCCATTTCTGAGAATGAGATTAGGGAAACATATGTTTTGCTTTTGTTTAAAAAAAAAATGAAGTGGGGGTCTGTGGAAAAAATGGGATTATATAATTAGATTATCACAATGCATATGCATAGGCAACCTTAATTTTGGCATTTCCTAACTTTTGAGTACTTGACTTTGCAACATTTTAATGTAGTTTTGTATGTAAAAAACAGAAACAGAGCAGTATTGTCACTAAAGGAATAATTTATATTACAAAACCAGTACATACATGCACTGTAGCTTTAACTTCACATTTTCAGTAAACTGGAAACCTAGTTCACCTGAAAATGCACAGCCAGAGTGAATGTGCAGGTTTTTCCCCAATTCTAGTTATAGATCTCTTATGAGGGAAATAGTGTTTCTATAGTGTCACCAGTATTTATAACTAACCCAATAACTTTGTACTGGAAAGCAGAAGTTCAGGTTTTTTCTGTGAAATAGTGTATTGTTTCTTGATGCATAGGAATAGTGTCTGTGGCACTCAGTCTACTGCTAATAATGTTTTTTGTCCCAAGCTTTCAATTACAGTTGAATGGGTTCCATTTTTTTAAAACACAATTATTCATGTAACATTGTATTGACTAGTCATTATGTAAAGACATTTTTCAAAACCAGGAGATTTATTAAGTTGTCCTGGACCAAAAGATTGATGTTACAAAAATGTGTGAGTGAAATAGCTACAGTGTTTAAAGATTGCTTTCCTCTGAACATTTACTATATAAAATCCATGAAATTAATTCCTCATGGGAAGTATTTCTCCACACATGAGAGTAGAAATATGTACAATAGGCGCTTGGGTTTAGAGAGCTGAAAGATAGGCAGTCTGAGCAGGTTTGGTCTTCTGTATTTTGTTTAGTTTTGTGATAGTGTAACGGTGGTTTGTTCGTGCTCTTTCTTCAGGGTTTTTGCACTCTCCATCCCAAATGCATTTGATGCTTGCTGCCAAAAACACTGGCAAAGTTGTGCTATTCTTTACATAATAAATTGAATGAGACAAATGAATTGGGTACTTACTGCAGTCTTATCTAAATGTCCCATAATCTAAGCACGCTTCTGACTTTTTGTTCCTATTGCAGGTAACACAAGAGTACTATAAATGATGGATTGTAGAGAAGTGTCTTTCTAATTTTTTTTTAGCTTGATTACTTTGTGTACTGTTCCACTGCTTCCGTTATTTCGTCAGTTTCCCCCCTTTTTCTGAATGGGTCTTTAACACAGCAGAAAAGAAGAGGGGAAAAGGAATATGATGCCAATCCTATGACCTCAGCTCCATTTTTAGACCCTCCCCCTGAACCTTTGTGGAGTCCATCCAATTTCTGTGTAAGGTTCTGTGAGAGGGTATAAGGTTTTCCTGACTGGATCAGCTCTCAGGATCAGGGGCTGAGATAGAAAAGCTGGTAAAACTGACAGGAGAATTGAGCCTAAGTACAGTAAATGAAACTCATAGACTCATAGGTCAGAAGGGACCAATATGATCATCTAGTCTGACCTCCTGCACAAGGCAGGCCACAAAACCCTACCCATACACATTTATAACAACCCCGAACCCATGACTGAGTTATTGAAATCCTCAAAAGTGAGATTTGAAGACCTCAAGCTGCAGGGAATCCATCAGCAAGTGACCCATGCCCCATGCTGCAGAGGAAGGCGAAAAACCTCCGGGGCCTCTGCCAATCCGCCCCGGAGGAAAATTCCTTCCCGACCCCAAATATGGCGATCAGCTAAACCCCGAGCATGTGGGCAAGATTCACCAGCCAGCACCCAAAAAAGAATTCTCTGCAGTAACTCAGTTCCCATCCCATCCAACATTCCCACAGATCATTGAGCAGACTTATCTGCCGATAATCCAAATCAATTGCTCAAATTAAACTATCCCATCATAACATCCCCTCCATATACTTATCAAGCTTAGTCTTAAAGCCAGATAAGTCATTTGCCCCCACTACTTCCCTCGGAAGGCTGTTCCAGAACTTCACTCCCCTAATGGTTAGAAACCTTCGTCTAATTTCAAGTCTAACTTTCCTAATATCCAGTTTGTACCCATTCGTCCTCGTGCCTATATTAGTACTAAACTTAAATAATTCCTCTCCCTTCCTAACGTTAATCCCCCTGATATATTTATATAGAGCAAGCATATCCCCCCGGAGCCTTCTTTTGGCCAGGCTAAACAAGCCAAGCTCTTTGAGTCTCCTTTCATAAGGCAGATTTTCCATTCCTTGAATCATCCTAGTAGCCCGTCTCTGAACCTGTTCCAGTTTGAATTCATCCTTCTTAAACATGGGACACCAGAACTGCACACAATATTCCAGGTGGGGTCTCACCAGCGCCGTATATAACGGCACTAACACCACCTTTTCCTTGCTGGAAATACCTCGCCTGATGCATCCTAAAACCGCATTTGCTTTTTTAACAGCCATATCACATTGGCGGCTCATAGTCATCCTGCTATCAACCAATACCCCAAGGTCCTTCTCCTCCTCTGACGTTTCCAACTGATGCGTCCCCAACGTATATCTAAAATTCTTATTGTTAATCCCTCAGTGCATGACCTTGCACTTTTCACTATTATATTTCATCCTATTACTATTACTCCAGTGTACAAGGTGGTCCAGATCTTCCTGAATAGTATCCCGGTCCTTCTCCGTGTTAGCAATACCCCCCAGCTTCGTGTCATCCGCAAATTTTATTAACACATTCCCGCTCTTTGTGCCAAGGTCAGTTATAAAAAGGTTAAATAAGGTCGGTCCAAAAACCGATCCTTGAGGGACTCCGCTAGTAACCTCCTTCCAGCCCGACAGTTCACCTTTCAGCACGGCCCGCTGTAATCTCCCCTTTAACCAGTTCCTTATCCACCTTACAACTTTCACATTCATCCCCATCTTTTCCAATTTAACTAACAGTTCCCCATGCGGAACCGTGTCAAACGCCTTACTGAAATCGAGGTAAATTAGATCTACCGCATTGCCTCTGTCTAAGTAATCCGTCACCTTCTCAAAGAAGGAGATCAGGTTGGTTTGGCACGATCTACCTTTAGTAAATCCATGTTGCAATTTGTCCCAATTACCATTGACCTCAATGTCCTTAACTACTTTCTCCCTTAAAATTTTTTCCAATGTTTTTTTCCAAATTTTTTCCAATGTTATTGTTTGTTTTTCTTTTTTGGTAATTGATTCTGAGTTGACTGTGTCACTTTAATTATTTCAGTGCTGAACATTTATTCTATTATCGCAACTTAACATTTTTTAAATGTATTTGTATATCAATTTAAGTCCCAGTCCTGAATGCACTTATATGAATAAGGGCCACTACCTGTATGAGTAGTAATATTAAAGTCACTGGGACTACTTGCGTGCTTAATTTTTAAGCAAATGTGTAGGTGTTTGTAGGATTGGATCCTTTAATGTTGTTTTCTCTCTTGGGGGAAAAGAAAAGTGATGGGTGGAACTCCTGGCTTCATAATATACTTTTTCTTTTGGATGCTGTACACTGCACCTGTGCAATTGGCTTATAACCTTTATTTGTTTGGTCTATTTGTAGATTTATCCTTCAGAGTTTGGAAAGAAAAGATTGAAAGAGGAGGAGCTAAAAGGGCCTATAGAACTGCTCAGTCTTCCAGAAGATGCCACAGAGGAAGATTGGTATTAATTTAAACTACAAATGGTAGCTAATAGTGGGTCTAATTTGAGCGTAAATACCATGCTCTTAATGCGTTTAAAACGTTATTATGGAAGTCTTACTTTTGAACTTTTTTTAATGCTTCTCCATCTTTCTAGTTTTTCAAAGGGTTTTTTTAATTGAATATGGTTCATTGTCACATCATATGTTTGAATACATTTGTTGGGACATAAAACCTAAGGCCCGAATCCTATAAATTGTTCCATACCGGCGGTGGGACGCCACATGGGTGCAGAGGTTCGACTGCATGGATCAGTTTGCAGCATATGAGTGTAGCTTGCTAAAAATTAAATCTACATTTTATATGCTACTTTTATATGCTAGATCAAAGTGAGAAATAAAAAGACTGTTTTGACATGTATCCACCTTGAAGGCTTAGCTTCTAACAGAAAACAGTCTGCATCTCACAGTTATACCTTAGTATCTAATTAAGTGCTGTGCTTTTCCAGCCGCTTAGCAAATACTTAAGAAGTTTGTGTGGTGAAGACAGTTTTTACAAAAATACCATAAAATTTTAAATTATTTTAAAAATGAAATGGTTTTCCATATTTTGTGCATGTCTATATCTTGTAGATTACTATTTGTATAAACAAATCTTAATTTTGAGTAACAGATCACTGAAAATGTAAGGACTTCGTGAGTTACTTTTCACCACTAGTTGGTGATATCCCATACCAATGAATACAATAATAATTGACTGAGTTATAGAAATGAGAAACTATTCAAACAAAAATGCAGAAAATCCACTTATTTAGGAATTGGAGAATTTTCCCACATTAGGAACTTTAAACTCGTATTTAACACTCTTAGGAGTTGTCAAAATGGTAAACAGAACATAAAACTGGAGTAGTTCATGCACAGCATATTTCTCTAAAACTTGCTTCTCAAGCAAGCATAAAGACTCTAATTTTTTAATTTATTTAAAAATTTTTTTTTGCTGCCAAAATTTGTGCCTACATTAAAGAAGAGGCATAATCCTATCACTTATTAACTAATAAGTAAGAATACAATTTGGTCACGGATCCCATGACTTTTCAGGACCTCTGTGACTTCTGGGGCAGGGCTGGAACAGCTGTCAGCCCTGTCACAAAGTCCCACTAAATTTTCCAGTAGTTTTTTTACTCAGAATTAGAGATCTGATCCTTTAGCAGGGTGAGTCCCATGTGTGGATAATGTATGGTTTTAAGAAGTTAAGTTGGGAAATATTTCTGAAGTTGCAACTTCGTTTCATTGCTTTAACAAAAGTTATTTGGATATTGTCTTTTTCACTTTTGTAGGATTAATAGGGAAAAACTGAGGGATTATCAATTCAAACGACTGAAATACTTCTATGCAGTGGTAGAATGTGATTCTTCTGAAACAGCCAATAAAATTTATGAGGAGTGTGATGGACTGGAATTTGAAAGTAGCTGTTCTTTTGTAGATCTCAGGTACAGCAAATGGTGTTTTTTAACAAAAATGTAAAGCAAGTTTAAAAATTGGAAGTAAACGGCATTATCAAACTTTTAGCAAAACTGTGTAGTACCTTGGAAATAAAATATACATTGTGGTTTGTGTCTGGCTCTCTGTCTGAAAAAGAAAATGGGAATTTTACTAGCAGGTGGAAAGCTTGTGAGAAAAATAACTTCTCTAAAGAGAATATTCTTAAAAGGGGTTCAAAATATTACTACATCTGCTTTTTCAGTCATCTTCAAGTTAAGCAATAGGACATTAATAGAAAAACACACTGCTGCTTTCTTATGTTTGTTTCCTTTACCAGAGGCATAAGGTAAAATTGTTCCTTTATTGCAGTTAGTTCAATGAATGGCAGAGGTATAGCTGCTGTTGTCTTCAGGCCATAGGACGTTGTTATAGTCAGGCTTTATCATTCAAAGACAGAAAGCTTGATCACTTCAAACCTCATATTTTAAGAATATGGAAGATGAACTACAGTACTGCTTTATCACCAGACTATTCCTTTGCTTGCACAGAAAAGCCTTGTGCTGTGACATTTCAATAAAAATCATATGTGTTAATCCCAGTTTTGTTGAGGTCTTAAAATTGCTTCTCTTGGAAAAGATGTATTACTTCATAATACTGTGTGTTGTATTTCAAAAGAAAAGACTTAGACATACAATTTTTGTGTTCCTGATAATGAAACTCACGCATCCTAAAAAAAATGTCTTATAGCAGAAGAACCTGTTTAAGAATTCCTAAAGCCTTTCTTTCTCTTCCACTTAATTTATTAAATTAGAAAAGTCAATGTTTTTTGGAGATTTTGTCGTCAGGCGGTTGCATTTCAAGGGACATAATCAACTTGAAACCTAGTCGATTTTTTAAAAATGAAGTTAAATAGATTCAGGCACTACACATATCCATGAAGTCCCCTTGCTAATATTTATGGCTTTACAATAATTTTCCTATTTTTAAACAATCTTTCTCCTTAATGACCTACACAACATGGGAAACAACAAAGTTGTCTGTACACCAAGTTTACTCAGATGCACAAAGTTGGCTAACTGAAAGGGGAAAAAATTCTCCAGTTTCCATTTAATTCTAAGCATCTTTCAAAAATGATATACAAACAATTTTCAGACAGATTTCTGATTAAGATAATATCCCTTTAGGATTTCACAGCTTCATGTTGACTTCCACTTTATTTTCAGCGGTCTTCAAAATTGCTTTTTTTCTTTCCTAATTTGTGACAATACAAATAATCAGAACTGCTCTAGCAGATCTATCCTGAAAGAGCAAATAGGGCTTAGAAAAGTGAGATTTGTTTTTATAAAGGGGTTTCCCTCTCTTCTCCAAAATGCTGTCGTCAGAATATGAGAATTGGGAAGCAAAGTTGAAAGATTGTCTCCTTAACTGTTATGAGTTATATATTCTGTGTCCTGATCTTCAAAGAAACAGAGAAGTATGTCCCATTGATCTGTTTAAGATTATTTTAATAAACTCGCTCATACGTAGCACTTTTAAATTGTTCACTTCTATATTTTTTTAATCAATCTTGTATGCACATGTGAGGTGCTCCAGACCAAAAAAAGATAAGTATCTTAGGGTCTCTGATATAGCCTGTTCGAATAATTAACTTACAAGTCATGCCCTTTAAAAGCATATCATGTTTATATTGACCATATACAAAGTACTCAATATTAAAAATTAAGAGTAATTAATTTAACTTCTTACATTTTAATTCTTTAAAAAAATTAATTTGACTTTTTTCATAATATTTTATAAAATATGGAGGATGTGGAAATCCTGTGTACAGTGCAAATAGCAGATATTAACGTGTGTGATATGGTTTTTATCCTTTCTCTGTACATTGCTCTCTTCTGGCTTATCCACTTCTTATTCTAGCAAATTCTTCTGTATTAATTTGCAAGGTTTTAATTAGAGAGAAGCTGAGCCTATAACTGTTTGTTCTTTTGAAGCATTCCGATATGTGTTTGAATAACAAGACGTCGTCTTTGCCTTTAAGATTTATTCCAGATGATGTTACATTTGATGATGAGCCAAAGGACATAGCCTCAGAAGTGGACGGAGCTGCATATAAACCAAAGTATTTCACATCTGCTGCTATGGGAACATCAAAGGTACTTTAATAGTGTTTCTGTAACCCTTCATAATTTGTTTTAATGTTGTTTTTCTTGGTTAAAAATATGTAAATAAGGAATTGATGGCATGGAAGATAGTGGAGAAAGGATCCCTGCATATCTCATGAGTTTATAGATGGAGATATCAAATAGATATTGTATGTGTATGTTAGAGGCATAGGTTGTGACTCCATAGTTAAGGTTGAATCCTTAAAGTGTGAAACTCAGTCTTATTGTTATAAATGAGGAGTACTGTTCATCATCCTTAAATTTACCCCACTTACGGTTTGAGTACCGAATGAAATTTGAGTATTTAGAAGAAATGTTAATTGGACTTACCTGAATATTTTAAGACACGTAGCACCACTTGACTGTTTTTTCACAAATGATCTTTTTAATACAATAGTGGATTCTTCAGACTTTCCAAATAGCTGAAATTTATTGAAATCTTGGGCATATAGGGTACACTAAATTAGAACAGTGGTTCTCATCCTTTCCAGACTACTGTACCCCTTTCAGGACTCTGATTTGTCTTGAGAACCCGAGTTTCACCTCACTTAAAAACTACTTGCTTACAAAATCAGACATAAAAATACAAAATGTACACTATTACTGAAAAATTGCTTACGTTCTCATTTTTACCATATAATCATAAAATAAATAAATTGGAATATAAATATTGTACGTACATTTCAGTGTATAGTATATAGAGAGGTATAAACAAGTCATTGTCTCTATGAAATTTTAGTTTGTACTGACTTTGCTAGTGCTTTTTCTGTAGCCTGTTGTAAAACTACGTAACTGTCTAGATGAGTTGATGTACCCTCTGGAAGACCTCTGTGTACCCTCAGGAGTACGTGTACCTCTGGTTGAGAACCACAGCATTGAAAGAAACTAAATATTGCATGTAGAATAAATTAGAAGAAAATATGTTGTAATTAAGTTATTAATGGCTGTTTATATCACATGATTTTATGGAGCTGTTTGGTAGCAGCTAATTAGTTAAGACTGCTCCTCAAATGAGTCATAGAATCTTATTTCCTGAAAGCCTTTTTGAAGTGAAATTTCAGTGGTGCCCTTTGATTTTTTTTTCTTTGTACTTTCTGTTTTTTTTTGGTTAAACTTGTAATAGGAAGTGTTACAAACTGCACTCTGGCCGTAAACTAAGCTTTAACTTTTACATTATATATGTTATCTTTTGTCAAAAGGTAGATATCACATGGGATGAAACAGATCATGAAAGAATAACTGCACTACACAGAAATTTTCAAAAAGATGAACTTCTTGACATGGATTTTCAAGCTTATTTGGCCTCATCTAGTGAAGAGGAGGAAGAGGAAGAGCGACAAGGTAATTATAATTAGTATGCAGTGTTTGCTTAAGTTATGAGCAAAACAGTTCAAGGGATACAGTAGGTTTGTAACATACAATTTGTAGGTTAGTAATAAACTCCAGATATTTTTAAAATAGGGCTGATTTAAACTTTCTTTTCCTTACGTGATTTATGAGGGACTGTAATTTGGACAGTAATTTGTCCATAATAATGTTTGTATTAATCAGGTGCCATTATGGAGAGGGATTATATTCCCTCCAGAGGTAAAAGTGACTTTTGGGTTTTTTTCAAAACTTGAAACAGTATATAGTTAAATTGGCTAGAGCATAGGATTGCAATGTGAAGGCTTAACTACAAAAATCTGCTTATCATTTGGTACAGTAACTTTTGTGCTTTAAAGTCTGCATAGCCCAATTTGTGCTTCATAAAGCCTGTGCAAGGTAAAGAGATGCTGAGGAAAAGCTCCACAGGATAGTACAAGATGTGGAAGAATAGAAATTGGGGATTTCATCAAGTTCCAAAGCTCTGTAGCTCATGTGGTGCTGTGAATCCTGCAAAGCTTGTGCGCTCCACAGATTAAAAATAAATATGTGGGTAACCAAGAGACTTGCAGAATTGGAACTTCTGTGTTTCAAGTAGAGATGCAGGAGGGGAAGTTCGGGACCCTGTCTAATTTTTAAAATGTCTCCTGTCCTTATATTCTTTAAATAAGGAAATTAACAGACAAACTTTATTTAAATCAAGATTGCTGTTGTGTATTTACATCAAGAAACTGCATTTAAACTTTCAAAACAAGCAGTTCCCTTCTGCAAGACTGAGAGTTTACAAGTATGGAATGGACAGTTCAGCGTACAGATTCACATACATAGATGACATTTCTAAAATAAATGTTATTGTATAAAATATCATATGTATTCATGAAATAACCTTCTTTGCCCCTGAAAAACTATCAATTATCCATTTAATAGGCATAATTATGTTTATCATAATAACCATAATACTGGTATTACACTCTCCAAACTTGCTGTCTCCCTTCTCTTCTCTATGGAGAACAGTTTAATTGTTAGCCTGGTTTGAATGGGGGGAATTTTGGATCTCCAGCCTCTTTGTGTAGTGAATTGAATGAAGTCACATTTGTGGTCTGTGTTTGGAAGGTGGTAGGGTCTTTAACTTGGAGTGGGAAGATGACTGGTTAGCAGGGCAGATTGTCTTTTGGCTTTGGAATAGTGGGTGGATAGGAGAAAGGTGTTACTGTCTCTTGATCACAGCTGGGTAATTAACATGGGGAGGGTGGATTCTCTGACCCTTATAATACAGAGGATAAGAGGGAAGATGTTGGGATTTCAGGCTAATAGGTGGCAAAGTAGAGGATGGTCTGAGAGCTACATGCTATGGATGAGTAGTGATTGAAGAGCTTGTAGTCCAGCGGTCCCCAAACATTTTCCCTGCATGACCCCATTTTCAGATGTGTAGTTTACCACTACCCCAGACAGCATGGAAGTTGCTGTTTAAAAATGGCGTCCTCCATGCAAGTGTGACCTCACATTTACTGTACGTGCAAGGTCACACTGCAAGGAGGATGCCATTTTGCTTTACAAAATTATGTCCTCTGGACTGCATGAACTCTCATAGGTATAGTGAGTGCGATGTCATGCTGCATGGAGGGTTCCGTTCTGTGGAGCAAAATAGCATCCTCCGTGTGACATGACCTTGTGCATACGGTGCATGTGAAATTGTACTGTGCAAGCAAGGCCATTTTGTAAAATGGTGTCCTCTGCACACTCAGAATTGCTGTGACTCTATCTGTTGCTGATGATGTTCATGACCCATAGTTTGGGAACTGCTGTTAGTCTACACTGTAAATATATATACATAGCACATGTAAGAGGGTTTCTGGTAGCAGGGTGGGAATCAGATTGCAGAGCTACAGCTGTTTTTGGAATCGGAATATGATGATTCTCACAGGTGCATTTAAGGGTTGATGTGAACTATGCATATCTGAATTTATATTCCTTTAACTGATCATTGCCATACTTTTAAAATGCTTAGTCTTTTATTAAAAATAACATTCCTTGTTATACATACACGGTAGCAACTTTTTCTTAAAAATAACAATTTTTTGTCTTTCAATATCGTAAACCCAATGCTGGCAAACCAGGACTGATGTTATGGACTTCTCTATTTAGTGGAAAATTTTAATTGTGGGAAAAAACTAGTAGGCATTTTTAGAATTGTTTTCTATAGAATTGAAAGCAACAACTTAGTGGTATTTTTTTTTTAATGAGCTGCAGCAGACTTTCCTCAAGTTATTTGAATACACAATACCAAATATTTTTATGTTGTTGTATAACAGCGATTTATATATTTCCAAAACATACTAGCAGTACCTGGACACCCCTTCCTGTATTTAAAATATGCAACAAATAATTATACCATATTTCTTGAATCCTTGATCATTCAGAAAATTTAAAATTCCTTCCTCTTAACCCCATTATGCTAAGTTAACAAACAGAAAAATTCTGAACTTAGTAGCATGTCCAAAAAGTTAACAAATCCTTAGTGTAAAGAGTGAAGCAGACAGTTTGTATTGTTTTAAAATTTCCTCTGACTGAATTAGTAGAACTTGCTCTGCTTTTGTCAGCTCATATCATTCTGCTTCTAATTGATTTGCTCTTCCTGCCTCAATTGTTTTCACATTGCTCTCTGCTCCATTTACTGTCTCTGGTTTTCTCCAGTACAGAAATGACAATGAGGAGTGGATGGAGCCAAGTATTAATATAGCATCATTATGAGTAATGAAGTTGTAGAACCACAAACATGGAGGTATACAAGAGCCTCACAGATATCTGGCATTTTTTGATAGAAAAAATACAGTTTTCCCTGAATACTGAGAGGTCCACAAATACTTTTCCTTAGTGAGTTTTTTATATTTTAAATACATGAAATCATAACTGTGACTCAAAATTATTCAAATTTGTAACATTTTTTTGTCAGTTAACGACACAAAAAGTTTGAATCACCAGTGGAGAATTTGATTGCAGTCATTTTTAGTACAGATCTTGGTGAAGATTTTTTCCTGCCTATTTGTAGCCCCTCTGATTATTAGAGTATTTCTCTTAAGTGTCCAGTGAATTCACTAGTCTCATTGCAGTCTGTGTTCAATCCTCACTAAAGGAAAAGAGAAATGTTATTTTTAGTTGCTATTTATACTGATATTTTTAAAAAGGAGGAGGATGTACAGTGTTTTTCAGTTCTTTCACAAACTTGGCCTTCTAAATCTGTACAATTGTGAATGTATTTAATACTCCCTAAAAGGTTTTGAAGAGGACATCTTCCATTGTCAGCTCAAAGTGATCATTGAAAATATATTAAAAAACACCCTTTAAAGTTAATAAAATAGTGGTGCTATGATTATGTATTTTGGGTTTTTGTTACTAGCACTGCTGCATATATTAAGGGAACATTAGTGACATAGTATAATGATAGTGTCTTTCACCAAGTTTTCAATTCTCTCAATTTCCTTTGGTATGCAAGGAGAATGCAATATAACTTTACCAAGTCCTCTGATATATATTAGTTAACATGTTGTCATTTCAGATTCCTGAATTCCTTATTTTGCCTTCTCTCCATATGAACTTTATGTATGCTTATCACCGTCATAAAGTAAATTGGAGGGAATGTAAAATGTCATGAAGCTTTGGTCAATTCTTTCAAACAGTGAAAGTGTCCCAAATCAGTTTTTAAAACTATGTTAAAGGAAGCTAATAATCAGTGATGAGTTAAAAGAACATACAGGAGATCTTTCCATTCTGTTTCAAGAAATTGCTCCAGTTCTGCTACTCAGAATTCATCTGGCAGCAATCTCTGCTTGGTAATATCTTGCCAAGAATAATGCCCATTTGGTCCTCATTTTACTTACAAATGAATTTTAAAACACATTGCAATGTTTTTGTTTTTTATACTTTGGCTATAGAAACTTTACTCAGATGTCTCAGAAGTAGTGGAGGGGCAAGTTAACTATTTGTTAAATAGTCCAATTTTTCTTAATCCTTGAAAGATCCCAGGTGTACAATGAGAGGTAATGCATATGGTGGAAATGGACCTCCATAGTGAGCGAGCTGACATCTTAGAGTTTCAAAAAGCTCTGTTACTGGGGGGGAATTGAACTGTCATCACACTTGCCAGTAAATTTTCAGCCTGGAAAAGTCTTGCTTCTAATTTTGTTTTCAACAGTAAGCTTTTAATAGAAAGAAATACATTGCTATTTCTTTAATGTGTTCCTGATGTTTTATACATTGACTTGTTGGATGGAATCCTGTCATGTATCCCATATTGTTACTGTGGCACTAAACTCAAGCAGAAAAAATGAATTTCAGCTGTTTGAATGGAAATGTAAAAGTGTGATAGTCCATAACATTCTTTCCATCCTTTTTTAATTTATATTTTTTTAAACTTATAAAAATGTTTTATTTATAAATAGTGTTTCTTTTACCCCATCGTAGTCTGCTTTTATATGGAATTTTTAAGTAAAAATGTCTCCTATGTCTGTTGGCATTACTGTCATAAAATCATTTAGTAATGTCATGCATTTCAGTGACCTGATATGTTATGGTTCATAGCACAAAATAGCTCCATTATTTTGCTTCTGTATTTTCCTTTATTTGAGGTAATTTGTTCCAGTCACTGAGCCTTAGTACGGTGAATCAAAATCCAGCATTTAATTGCTATTTTGGGCAGGAACAAAAGTGATCAGTTGGGGTATTTTAAGGACACTCCAGATTAGATACAAAATTTTGTGTAGCTAATTTCTTAGTTTTGTTGTTTTATAAGACCTCTCTAGAGTTTTCTTCTCCTGCTTAATTCTTTCAAACAAATTAATAGACCAAAACAGACTACCATAGAAAGGAGTTATAATGAGTGGTTGTTTTTAACAACCTAATCCCGTATTGTACCGGTCTCTGCATGGATGGACCTCTGTGGAGAGTCCATAGACTGTGACAGGGATCTGCACAGGAGTGGAGTCAACTGCAGTATTCATGCCTAATATGATCAAGGCAAAGGGTCTGTTTTGTGTTGTAACACCAACGACTGATGTGTGCAAATGAAGATGACATCTTTCAGTAGCACTGAAGAATGAACCCAACTGTTTTTTTTTGTAATCTACAATTTAAGTTTTATTGATATATTTTAAAAAATCCAGACAATTTCCTTTCTCTACTTATTTCCAACTTGAAAATGCATATGGGTCAATAAACTTTGTCGAGCCCTTTAAATATTAGGGCAACCTTTAAATTCTGTGTTTACTTTTAACTTATAACTTTTGAAGTTATACATGCGGGTTTTATGATAAAGTAAACTACAATATATTCAACTTCTTATTAATGAGCAGTAGCAAAAAAATATATTCACACACTTTTGTATGCATTTATACTTTTTCCTTCAATACTTGTTAGCCACAACTGGACAATGATATACAACAAAATTGCATTAATGTATAATTTAATAATATATATTTCTAAATTGTATTAAACAAGAGGTCATTTAGGTTGGTTCCCTGCCCCCATATCCACTAGGGCTGTCCTGGCAGCTCCATGGTGTAAACAGTATGGTGTGCTGTGTTCTGCTGCTTTGGTGGTAGTGTGGACTCACCTCTTCAGAATGTTCATGTTTAGTTATTTTGGTATGCTACCAACATCTCCCAAAGGAAAAGCAAATGAAGGGAAAAAATGACTTGGAGTTTTTATAAATCAGATAAACCTAAATGAAATTACCTGGGACAAGGAAATGGTGCTTTTCTTGCCTATTTCCCTGTGAAATTTCAAAGGCTTGCTGCAAACAAAAGAGGCATTAGAACTTTGCACATCAAAAAAGAAAAAGTTTTCAGGAATGTTTTATAATGACAAGTGTTAGCCTGAATATAAAGCTCACTACTAACTCCTCCTGTAATAAGTTAAGACAAAAATCAATAGGCTAAACTACTAGCCATTTATTAGCTTTTAATTTAAGTGCTGTACAAAACTAGGTGGAGTCAGTCCATAACAAAAATATTTTTCACTGTTCCCTTGTAAGGAGGGATGTGAGGACTTGCATTTAGGGGTTTGTATTTTGGTGGTTTGGAGATGTGAGCACTTGAATTTGGTGGTTTATAAACTCTGTTTTAACAAAGGCTTTTTTGAAAAGGGATATCATGTATTTGGGCCTGAATCCAGTTAAGCATGGGCTCAGTCTGACCTTTTCTGATAAATCTTGCCATAGTTCCTAGCATCTGATAATCTAAAACTGGGTCTCTTGTTCCCTCCAGGAGCTAATCGTAATGCTACCTATCACATTACTGTGCAGTTAATTTATGTTTTTCTTTCTGAATTCAAGATATTTTACGTTATGAACATGATCCATGAACCAAGGAGAATTACTTTGGGATTTATATTTCCATCTCTTATTCAATATGGTCACTGAGTTCAGTAGAAGCGCTTCATGCAGAACAATGACCAGATATGACCTTTTAGTTGTTATTTTATAGATCACTGCTTTTCCCCTTGCTTTGTGTCCAAATGAGTGGATAGCCCAAATCCGAAGCATATAGGACACCTAAGCACTATTTTTTAATAGTCAGAGTTCAGGATCCAGTCCTGTATCTTTTTGAAATATGAAATAATGCATAATGACTAGTGTTGGTGAAAAGAGAGAGACTGTTTATTCACAGAACATGTACAGCATGGGACTAGCTGCATGAGCTTTCTCACAGTCCCTTCCTTGAGTGAAATAGTAGCTCAAGCTCCACAGTTTTTGAACTGTTGGATGGGTTGCATTTGAGATATTGCCTACTAATTAAGAACTGGGTTAAGATCGTTAAATTACTTAATTTTGGACACCCAACAAGGTACCTGTAGGGAATGAGAAGCAAGGTCTAGTGCAGTGCTGGCAAATGTTTTGTGCAATACATGCCAAAAAATTACAAACGTAATATTTTCAACACATGACATGCCAGGGTGGTGGAAATAGCTGTCATGGGATTCCTGCTGTTGCACTTTGGCGTCAGCTATTAATTAAAGGCTTGTATTTTGTTTACAGTGTTGTATGTGCTCTACATATATAAGTTGATAGTCAATTTCTGATGTCAGAGTTCGAAGTTCATTGTTGAAAATAGTTAACACAAGTATGTTGAACTGAATGGGTCATCAACAAATCTGCATCTAATCTTTCATAGAAACAAAGAATACGGCAGTGTTTTCCAAGCTCACAAAACTGTTTTTAGGAGTGTGTTTTCTTCAATTCTTCCATACTCGCTATTTGTCAGCTGAGAACTGAAGTCAACAAACTTGGTTTTTCAGATAGCATTCTCCTGGAATGCAATGAGTTGTCTCTTAATCTGACCGTTCAGGATCTGTGTAGTAAGAGTTCTTAACACTTTGTGTGGCAGTTTGAATTGTAATTTATCTTCTATCTGTCATAACTTTAAACCACCCTGTATAAGTTTCCAGTGACTTCTCAATTGTATCTGATTGGTAAATTTCTGTGATGTTGCCCATGATATCCATGACGGTTGCTGAATTTTCCAGGTGTCTTCTGAACAAATGAAAATATTTTAGTTTTCAGTCATCCAAGTCTTTAATGTTTCCAGCTTCTTTACGTAAGTTTTGGTGTCAAATATGTCTGCTGTTGTTCTGAATCCTGGAGTTTTATATTTGGCACATGGACACATTGAGTGAGGCCAGCAACAAGCATCGAATCACTCAGCTATTACCAGTTCAGGATAATCTTGTCCCTTTTGATCTAAGAATAAACTGACTTCTTCAAAACATTCCATGATTCCAAGAATATGGCCTTAATTTAACCATCAGACATCACTATAGATCAGTGATCCTGCATGTTGAGACTCTACTTCTAAATGTTTAACTTGCTCATTTAAGCGCTCTTAAAATGATAGAATTCACAACTTGAACCACTGCCCTGGAAATATCTTTATTTGTGACATTCCTGGCAATATCAGCAGATGAATCAGTTGTTGCATTTTCTTCTTCCCCACATTCCACACAATGTCTGCCAATCATAAATTTACATTTGTACAGTCATCTAAGCAAATTCAGAATATATCTACAGTTGTTTAGTCCAATTTTCAATTGCTTGATTATTTTCATTCATGTTAGAACTTTTTGTCTTTAATTGTCTTTCTGTGCAAGGTAATTCTTTAATTCAACTGTGGAATATTCTTTTTGATATAAAATCTTTGAACATTCTTTTGGTACAAAAAAACATAGTCTCCAAGATCACCATCAGAAAGTGGTTTCTCATGCTGTGCATATATCATGACTCTTGAAAACTAGCAGCAAGATCATTTGAACTATGAACAGACTTGGCACACACATTCAACTGATTCTGAATTTCCCACAGCTTTTGTCAGATGCTCTTTGTTCTTCTGTAAGCAAACAAAGATTCTTACAGATGGTTTGAAAGTGATGTTGAACTCTGAATGTTATAGAAACCCTACCTTCAGAGCAAAGAGAACACAATTCTTTGCTCTTTGAAAGTGTGAAGTCTCTTCCATTACCATGACTGTTTAATTTTGCCTTCATAGGTGACATACTTTTAATGAAAATCAGTAAAACCAAGACACGCAGTATCCAAACCAGTGTTGAAATCTGGATTCCAAAAGTCTGCTTCCATTAGCTGAACTAAGACCTGGAAGAGGATTGACACATGAATGATTCCCACAGAAATAGGCTCTGTGCTAAAAATCAGTAACTAATGCTATGTAGAATTTCAAGGCAGCCTCTATGATCATGAGGACGCCTTCTCTTACAAGCCAGTAGAGCTGTCCATCGTCCATGCCCCCAAGAAGGAACTTTCCTTCTCCCTAAAGTAATGGCATCAGCCTCACAAAAGTTTCCCTTGCTTCCTATACTAAGCAGATACTCCTCGCCTAGCCCCCATTACCTTAAGCAGGGTCCTCAGGGATCAGTTTCTAGCTGCTGCTAGACAAAATGGAAAACAGCAGCCAAGTTAAGGATCTGCTTTGCCTTCAGTCCTTCCAACAAGGGAACAACACTTCTTGGTGTGAACAATAGCAGTGTAGAGCAACAGCATCAGTTTCATGATCTCAAGACTTAAGATTAAGAGCTGCCGCATCACTGTACCTAGTATATTAACCCTTCCATTTGAATAGCAGGTGACTGGTCCTGATCTTCACATACTGATTGAAGTGCAGATTGAAGTAACCAGCATTTTAAAAATGTTGTGGATGTCTATCTCATATAGGGTTTTCTAAAAATTTGTCATAAATCAAATTGTAACTCTTGTGGTACATTGTGTGTACGAAATAATCCACCACAGTACCATTACAATACGTAGGCCCATTCAGCAGTCACAACTAACACTTCCTGCACAATGCATTTCAGCACTCGGATAACTAGAATCAGCAAATAGATAGTGATAACTAGGAACATAGAAACAAATGAAAGCCTGCTGCTAAAAATCAGCAGGCAATGCCATGTAAAATTTCAAGGGAAAACTCTGAGAGCACAATGCCATGTCCTGGCTATATAATAATGGCACCATAGAGTGCCAAAATGTGTGGAGTAGAAGAGTTGACAAGATAAATGTGACCAGTCACACAACAGCACATTTGACCTGCTGTATGTTGCAGATGGGGGGAAGACTGTCTTCAAACCTACCAAGAGAAGTTAAGTTGTAGAACTTGTATATTCATGTGGTTTGTTTCCTCTTCATGCATATTTATTTGTATATGCACATGTTAAGCAAAATAGGTACATTGGTTTTGTCTCCCTGACCTACCAGTATCTTGCAGTCATTGATCTAGTGAACTGATCACAGAGCTATACACCGGGAACTCCTGACTTCCCGTTCTGGCTCTCTTCTGAAGCTCTGGGCAAGTCATTTAAAATTAAGGAGACAAACAGAAGTTAAGAAATTGGTAATAGTACTTATTTACCTCACAGGAATATTGTGGTGATTGTTTAGTTAGCATTTATATTGCATTTTACATTTTCAAAGTGCTTTAACAATTAAGTATTGATTTTTAGTTAGTAGTATACTGTGATGGTATCAGAAACTAGTGAGCCCCAAGTAGGGGGTAAAAACCCGTCATTAGTTCCTTCTGCCATTCAGTTTTCCGCTGTCCTCAGTTTTTCGTATTTGATCGAGTAATCGAGTCACAACTATGGGAAGGGTTGTCCAGACTGTTCTACCAGTAATAATTTGCTTATTTAGTTATGTTGCCTGCAAATATTCATTCATAATATCTTGAGATTTTCCTCAATAGCTTTAGCTTTTGTCTTTTTTTTAGGTGGGGATGTGGCCCATGAAACAGAAGATGACAAACTCAAGAAAAGCCAGAAAGATGATGAAGAGCAAATTGCCCGATACAGAGCACTCTTGCAAAGTATCCAAGAAAAAGAGAAGAAACGGGAAGAAAATGATGTGGAAATGGAGATTAAATGGGTTCCAGGTAAATTTATCTGGCACTTCAACCGTTTCTTTTCCTTTTCTCACTTGGAAAGATTTGCAGTGTTTTTATTGGCCAGCTTATTGAGGTATAGAATGAAGTGTGGGATTTTGCAGGAATTGAAACTAACAACAGTATTTTCTTATTCCTTATAATTAAAAATCCAGATGGGTTATAGTGGGGGAAATGGTAGTAAATAATGATTGAGCACAATTCCTCAGCTGTAGTGTTGTTTATCTAGTTTGTGCCTCTTGCCTGTTTGTCTTACGTGTTTGTTGTTTCTTCTCGTAGATTTTTAAAATCTTTAAAATGCTAATTTCTGAAAAATGTTTTACCCAAATAGTGTAGATCATGCATCTGATTTTCCCATAGGTAGGAAATATATTCAACACGAAGAAAAATGTGAAATGTTGGGATCTGTATGACACCATGCCATAACATTTTGCTGCATAATTTATAGAAAACTATTTTAGAAATGTTTGAAATTCTAAAATTAGTACTTTGCTTTTTTTGTCTCTTTCCACCTGTAAAGCCAGGTGGCTGTTTCCATGAGTACAACTGTGCAGGATTTGGAAGGATAGTGAAAATTAGAATTTAGAACAATATAAAAATTGTGAACTCCCCATCATTAGAGGTTTTTAAAACAGGTTGAAGAAACACTTTTCAGGGTGGTCTGGGTTTACTTGGTCCTGCTTTAGCACAGGGGGCTGGACTTGATGGCTTCTTAAGGCTCCACCAGCTCTACATATCTGTGTTTCTAAGTAATATGCACTTTAGAGATTTCAACACTATTTAAAGTAGCTTTTCTATAAAGCATAATGTTGTAATTTAAAGGCTGGTATTTTATGTCTGATAAAAAGCCTTATTGGAAAAGGCAGGCTCCTAGTTTTCAAATGGCATCAAAGCAACAATTTTTAGCCATTCTGGGTAGTAAGATATTAGACCTTAAAAGTCACTGGTCTAGAGTAGAATATTGCTATTTATGGCCTGCATCTCAAACCAAAATAATCTGGAGGGTGGTAAGAAATATTTCCACGGTTGGTAGTTTTGGGGAGAAAATGAAAGCTATTTAAAAAGCTGATCCAGAAGTTTGGGATGTTGGAAGTAGTCCTGGCACAGGTGAGACTATCAAAAGTGCTTGATAAATGAATTTTATTATGTGGGTCAACTAAATTCAGATTCCTGCTTCAGTGCAGAAAGAAGAACCCTTACAGTAGTATTGGAAACTGACTGAACACTGACTGTGTCCCTTTAATCACCCTTAAAAGTAACCTGACTTTTCTGTCATCATGTAAGTCTCTTAAAATTATACCTTCCATTCTAATCTGAGCAGTAGAGACACAAATCTTAGTGAAGGTGGAAATCGTGAAGTTATGGCAGATAAGGACATTTAGGGTTCCCTTGAGCAACTAGAAGGGTAGTGCAGGGATTTCAGGAACCTGAAGTGGAGATGACAACAAAGATACCTTGTAAAACACTTATATTTCTGGGACCCGAAGAGGGTGGGTGTTGGTAGAAGCCTGAACCTCCAATGAGCACTTCAAGTAGGAAAGGAACAATAGCTTAAAGGGAGTTCGTAATATGAGAAGCTGCTGAAAAAGGCACTGTGTGGGATTTTTAGACTACTTGTTAGTGACTTCCAAATCAGATTATCTTTTTACTTGCAAAATAAGAAAAAAAAAATGTTACTATGTGTCAATCTTGCAAAACTCAACCTGACATTTAAAAACCAAGTTGTGTTTTCTGCCTTGTGCATTATGACCAGTACATAATTTTGTAGGCCAGTTTCTGTTCTGTTTACAGTTGCGCAGTCCCATTGAACATAAATGAAGATAAGACCTGACTCACTAACAGTAACTTAATTAATTATTCTGTTGATAGTGTATGAGTCAGAATAGAATCCAGTTCCCTCTTCCATAGTTGTTGTTCCATTTTAGTTCTGCAGTATGGCTGAAATAAGTAGTAACAAAATTTATTTTTGTAACTCAGATATTCAGATGCAAGTCTGAATACACTCTGGAATTACTTCTGCTTAATAAGTGCCATCTCTGTTGTATTACTTTTTGGCCCATAATCTGAATTCATTGCCCAAAAGAAGTTTCTGAAGTATAAAATAATAAATGCACAAGTAAAGATCTATTTTTGAAAGCGTAAATTGATAACTACAGAATATGTCCATGAATATTCCTTGCGTTTGATATAATTTCAATTACTCCTGACATAAATTTTCCCTAAATTTACCTTTAAAAATGTACATCACTACCTATGATTAATTGAGATGAAGGATTTAATAGCACATCTGAATCATCATGTTATAATTCTACTATCCACAGAGTGTCAGTATGCGCATACATGTCATTGCTTCATCATGAATGGCTTCTAATTCATTGTAGCATCAAGCATCCAAATGAGCTGAACATTTTTATGCATAGGTAACTATTACACTATTTTCACAAGGACTTTATGTTGTCAGCACTTTATGTTGTCAGTAATGTTGGAAACCACAATGGAAACTGTGTGTTGCTGTTATGAATGTGTTCTGTATGTAGAATATAGACAAGGCATTGGTTTTTAAATAGTTAAGGTACTCATTTTGTTTTAAAATTGTATTTTGAAATATCTCTGTGCATACACACAGAATTCTAAAACCCTGAATAGGTAACTGAGCTGCAGTGCATGGATTGTAATATTAGACTTCAGTCCCATGCAGAAAATTATTTCATAAATAACGTGAGTTTCTTCTGGTAATTACAACAATCCAAGTAAATTAATGTGGTGACTTTATAACTATGAATTGTGAGTCAACCATTCACTGGAGTATTCGAGAAAGCTGCTATGAGGGTGAAAGGAGTACCTATCAAGGTTGAGAAATTAATGAGACTGAAACCAAAGGGAAGAGTTCCCTAGTTACTTTGAGGTGAGGAGGGTGAAGCTGTCCATGGAAAATTGATAGGACAGGAAGAGTAAAAAGGGACCCTTGCAAGGCACAGTTACAGGGCTCTGAACCATGTATTATATAAGATTAACCTTCATTCTGGCCTTCGTGATATGTATTATGGTAGTCTTTAATTACGTAATTGCACATTATCTTTCCTGCCTTATTCAGTGCACAGGATGAATGGTGCTCAGTTAATAGGTGGTATGCAGTATCTTGTTTTATCCTCATCATTCAGTGTGTGCCACAAGCTTTTTTTAATGCACACAATCTAAGCCCTGTACTTTAAATAAAATACTGATTCCTTCATGGACTTTTTCTCTTATTTGGTCACAAATTCATTGCTCGTGAAGTACTCCTTCTCTTATCTTCATGACACCACTTGGCGAAGTGGTGGTATTTCCAGTTTAAAGCCAAAATTATGTCCACTGATTCTGGGAGCCCAATCTGAGATGCCTACTTGGGACCTGACTTTTTCAGAGTACATAGCATTTCTATAACCCTTTATGTTCAACACACAGATCTTGTAGACGTCAGTTGCACTTGTGCAAATCTGACTCCAGGTGTCTCAGATTGGGCACCCGGAAAATGAGGAACACAGTTAGTGGGTAGCTGCAACAATTTTGGTTTATATGATTTTCCTGGCACTACAGGGGTAGAATCCAGTTCTCTAGAGGCATATAGCTGCTTTAAACATAAGGCCATCCTTTTTCTTCCCGCAGTTCGTTGCTTCATTCACTGCCCATCTTCCAACTTTTGCAACAAATGAACCAGGAGTCCTACAGATGACAGTTTAATTCACTATACAACCCTGATATGTCACCTGAGCACTGTCCATCCTGTGCACTGAATGATGCCCAAATCCTGGTCATTTGTTGTTTTTTTAGTATGTGATCATGTAACTAAGGACTCTATCATGCATCCCACAAAAGGGGAAAATTAATATATTACACTGGCATTTCATCACTTTGAGCGCTTGACTTTACAATCATTAATGTTTTGATGTAGGTTTTTGGATGCAATTACTTAAAAAATCCTGAAAAAACAAATATACAGAACCATATTAACATCCACATGGGTCATCAGTAGACTTGGAATCTTCAGAAACACTGCACAGTTCCTCTACTACTTGAGCTAATGGAGTAATTGATATCAGTAGTAGACTTTTATCTTATCTGTGGACCACTAGAAGCGATGGGGTGCTCACTTTGCCCATGGGTTTCAAAGCTATTTGCTGACCACAGTGGACTGTTGAGACAATGAAATCCTGTTTTAATTTTAAAACCTGGAGGGAAGTGTATCTTGTGATTATAAACACTGCTGCCACCGTGCCCTCTTCTCCTATTGATCCACCTTCTAGCTCTGACCCCCACTGCTCTGATCCATTTGTTTCCAGGCTCTTGTTCCTGTTCTTCTCATCATCCTATAGCATTAGGCTGTTTCCTCCTTCATGCTACCTTGGCACCACTAGTGAAACTACTGAGTTTAGAGGAGATACTATCTGCCTGCACTGCGTTCTGATGCCTGTACCATAGTAGCTCCCAGGTGCCAGGAGGAGCAATTATAGAGGAAGTCCTGCCCCATGGGATGGAGAAATGCATCATCACTATGTGGGGATGGTGCATGCATAATGTTCTTACATGTAGATGCTGTGAGGATGGTGCATACTGTGTGCATATGGAATAGCGTTTTCAGTGGAAGTATGATAACTTAAGCTGAGGGTCTGACCCATGAATTGCTTGCATGCCTTTTATTTATTTATTTATTTATTTATTAAGCAGAAGGAAGTATGTAGGCTGGTAAAGGAATCTTTGGCTTTTAACAAAAAAAAGACACTTCAAAACAATTGTATTTATATTTTGCTTTCGTGAATTTTGAGACTCTTAAAGCTGTTTTTCAGTCATCATATTACTTTTAAGATTTCCTGACCAGTTCAGAATTTTTTGTTCCTATATTGCTATTGCCAAGCCTTTTTGTTACCTGATATCTATTATTGTACTGTAGGATGCTTTTTATAAAAAGATTTTAATAACCAGATGTTTAAAATAAAAAGAAAATTACAAGAGACTAATATAGGAAGACTTTAAATGGAAAGTCTCAGATTTTAATTAATTTAAAAATTTAAGCTTTGGCACAAATTTTCACACACAGTTGTAGCAAGCATACTTTGTGAATGAATCAGTGTTCTTTGAATCAGAGCCATTTTAACATAAATCCAATACCAGAACAAATCAAACAGATTTGGTTCCAATTATTTTAACGTTTCTTTTAGACACAAAATGAGTGTTCTGTATTTGTGTCTGTTCATCTGTTTTTATACAGTCATATTTGATTCGAACAATAAATACCTCAGGCAGCGCTAGCCAGCTCTCAATTTTATACACTCCCACAGAAGGTTTCAGTGCTTTAGACTTCATGCATGTGGTTGACTACAATCATATTCCTAATGTCATTTTCAAATACTTCTCAACTTTAAATTTTTCATTTAATTTGAAACATTCATTCTTTGGGAAGAGTGAAATGTGAATATTAAACAGGAGTTAAAACGGAACTTTAAAAATTACTTGTTTTCATCCTAAATAAAAATTAAGTGCAATAATCTCCTCCTAAGGTGCTGTGGTTCTCCATGCCATATGTTGTTGGAAGGGTTATATGGAGTGAGACAGTGTTTTCATTCCATATGATCTTTGAAGATAGTGTATATGGTTCATTCTGTATTCTTCGTTAATGTGCTCTTTGAATGAGGTATTCCTGCCTCCTGCAAGTGCATAAAAGTATGCACTCCATTGGGCAAACTAGAGCTCTGTGGCAGTTCTTTTATACTGAATATCTTTCGGTACTAATAATGAGGTAGAATCCTTTGATACTTTGTCCTTTGAAAAGTGAGATTAAATCTACCTAGTGATGCAGGATAACCCCCAAGGTCTCTGGGAAAACATTAACTATTTTTGATCCGTAGAGCTTAGACAAAACAAACATATGATATCAGTCATGCTATTGGGCAGCCTCCTTTGAGGGCCTCAGGAATGCACTCTGTTTTACATAGGACGTCCTTATTTTGGTCTACTCTTCCTTCAGGTGTGGAAAACCCCGTGAAGTATTTTACAGATGGTTCCCTATATCCTTCTCAGAACATTTCTATGTGACATTCCTTTTAACTACTTTGCAACACGGGTTTCACATTGACTAGGCATATATCAAGATTCTTCCGTCATCTTGCTACATGAAATGAATTTGCTGGTTTGAATTCCCTAGAATGAAGAAACATTTTCCTTTCTCCTCCTGCTCTACTCCCACTTCCCACAGGTGGATTGCAAATGGTCTAATAAAAGTATTTTTCTACAGTTTGGGCTGTTATATCTCCCATTCTGGTGAAATTTGAATTATAAAATTGAAGGACAAACAGCATATCATAATCTTCCTTAAGTGTTGTCTTAATACCCTGATTGAAGACTTAAGACATTTGCACGTTTTGTTTTTAATTAATTTACAAACATTTTGTCCATAGCCTTCTCAGTGGAAATCCCCAGTAGCCAATCATTCTGTCATAGTTCCAGGGGTGGATAGTTCCTTGGATCTGTCTACAAATGTGACACTTTTTAAAAATTGTCAGTTGCCGACCTGTTTCTCAGTGAAGTCCTGGGTAAAACAATATTCCTTTTTCTTTATCTGTGAAAGCTACCTGGCTTTTCTCCTCAGAAAGCTTTCTACTAAAACTATATTTTAGAAATGTTTATAGATTAACTTTTGTTTTTTTAATTTTCTCTTCACTTTTTTCTTATTCTGCCAGTATAAAAAGGAGTGTAAGGAAAACAACCATGTCAAAACAATAGCTACTTTTCTGTGTGTTTTAATTTAATTGAAAATGGAAAATGTCTGAAAACAAACTTTTCATTAACTTCATATTTAGAAAGAAGTAATTTTTGGACAACTTCTAATAAAAGAATTCTGACCAGCTTTACTTTTTACTATTTGAGAAGTAGCTTATTAGGATTTGGGTCCCAGTGCTCACATGCCATGTTCTTGGTCCACTCCTAGTGAACAATTCAATTGCATCCCCCTTTTTCTCACTGCTGATTTATTTGGCAGCATAAAGAGCTACTTTCAAACAGATGATAAAGATTCCTACCCCCCTTTTGTTCTTTTTTCATGGCTTTCATTTGGGGAAGGTTGTGACAAAATTATATTGTGATTCAATTATTTCATTTATAGATCTCTATTTTCTATTATGTAGGTATGTGGTCTGCAGATCAGCTCTTGACTGTGTGCAGATTATGGTAGTAGTACCTAAAGAAGACCATTTATTTTCCTTTCTGTGGTCATAAGCCTTTGACCACTTAGAAATAAATTTTCGTTCTTAGGTTGGATAATCATTTCTAAGCCATTCTAATCTGTGAAAGAAGTCTAATGCCTTTCTTGTGGTATTTGGCAGTCTCATGAAAGACCTATATTATTCTCCAAGTCCTACTTTGCTAGGAGGATCAAATGATACCGTTTTCTAGGCAGATAAATCAGCAATCTGGTAACCTCCTTTGGGAGTGAGCCTCATTCAGCTGGAGATGTAACTCGTTTTTCTATCCAAAATCAGCCCTTTTCAGAGAGAATCTGTAACATCACTAGCTGACCATCAATATATTTTTCTAAGCCTAACAAAATTTAGTTGCTCTTACCTTTGGATACAGTTTTGGGGGAACAGAAGAGTCTGTTCTCAGTGCATTTCAGGAAGATGGGTATTGTTGAAAACAAGTAACGTTTGATGAGAGAACTTTTCAGTGGTCTTATTTTTGCTGACCTGTAATAACCTCTTTCTTGTGTTGTAGTGATTGTCTTAGTACTTGCTCCCTATTTTATTACACTGCTTGCATGGTGGTTGGATGATTGTCACTGCTTGTTACTTCCCAATAGTCCTGATATTTCTGCAATAAATGAGGCATCCTACAGATGAGCCTTCATCCCCAGAGCAATGGAAAAGTAGTATTTCATCATGTAATTAATGAGCGTATCATAAACCATATACACAGAGAGGCTGAATTAAGATTGCAACCTCAATTTTTTTGGCATTTCCTAATTTGAGTGCTTCATGTTGCAACTTTAATAATGTTCTTTTAACAGGTGTTTTTGTGTGTGATGTGTATACAATCTAGTCATTCATTTGGGCAAAACTCCAGAGATGACAAATCTAGTCTAAAGACTGCCTGTGGCGAAAAAGATAGCACATGTATAGCTCATAGCTGAGGAATGTGTGTTTGTTTAAATGTTTCTTTTGAAGTTCAGAAGTTTATGCACTTGTTTTTAGGAAGGTTTAGTTATATTTAAGACTAATTGCTTAATCTTTTTAAGCCTTTTGTGATTAGAAAGATTTTGAACAGGTAGATTACTCTTCTGTGGTGCATGCTTTCCTGAGAGCCCCGTGAAGCTGTCATTTGCTGTGAAAGGGAAGAGGAAATTTCCTTCAACAAAACATTTAGCCTGAAATTGAACTTCTACGAATTGTTGACAGCTCAGGAAATGTGAACTTGAGTATTTCTCCTAGAGTACACATGTGACAAAAGGACATCAGAAAGATAAAGATCTAAGTTAATGGTCTTGATAATTACAGCTCCCCAGGGATGTAGAAAGAGGGGATGGTGGATTACTCACGTCCTTTGATCTTTCGGTTCATATTAGCTGCAAAATACAAAAAATTACTTCAGGTAATTTGATAATCCTAAATAAGTTAGAGAAGAATTTATTTAGCTATTTTCAATTTTGGTTTCTGATGAGTCGTCATAATTTGAAAAAGCAACGAGAGTCCTGTAGCACTTTAAAGATTAACACATTTTATTTCTGCAGGCATAAGCTTTCCTCGGCTGTAACTCACTTCCTTAGATGCAATGAATAGAAATCAGATAGGGGGTATATATATACATCCAAGAGTAAGGAACAACAGTGGGGAGGGTAGGTGTTAGCAAAATCCATTCAGTTTGAGTAGATGAGGCCTATTCACAACCACTGATTAGAAGGTAAGAATGTGTGAACAGGGGTAATTACTTCTTGTAATGAGATAACCATTCCAAGTCCCTATTCAGACCCATTTTGATAATGTCAAGTTTGCATATGAGTTCCAGCTCTGCAGTTGCTTGCTGAAGTCTGTTTTTGAAGTTTTTTTGTTGAAGTATGGCAACTTTCAAGTCAGCTACAGAGTGTCCTGGGAGATTGAAGTGCTCTCCAGCTGGTTGAAGGATGTTACCATTTTTTATGTATGATTTGTGTCGGATTATTCTTTTGCATAGTGACAGTCTGGTTTGAAAGTACCCAAATGAAAATGTCTTTCTTTATACATTATATATATATATATAATATATATATTTATTTATTTAGCCACTATGGAGGTAATATGTTCTGAGTATGACCCCTAATCTCTACCTCATATTGACAAATACTTTTTAAAAAAAGTAGAAACTTTTGAATCTGTTTTTTTGTCATACCAAAGGTCTACTGTTTCTAATTTTTGAGTTACTTCTCTCTAACCAAAATAGTCAGACTTCAAGGTGTTTGTTTAAAAAAAAAAAAGTTTTGTGAATTTAAAACTTAGACTTTTTTAGAGAAAGCAAAGTTTTTTTGGAAAATCAAAGGATGTCAGTAAGCAATAGTCTTGTGTTCACACCATGCTTATTCCAGTATTTCAGAGCAATTTTAAAGATAACTAAATAGTAATACCTATTTCTGCCTCAAAAAGATTTTCCTTCTATTTTTATCCGTCAGATTGATTATATTACAAAAACAAAAATAATTCCTTTTTTTTTTCCCATGCACATGTGATTTTTTTTTTAAATTAAAATTGAAATTGGGTGGGGGAGAGAGAACCGAATGTGAATACCACAAGCTTGTGCGTTCCCTTAGGAGCTAATATCTCAAAATTCCTTAACTTAATTTGCATTTAAATGTACTTCTCTCTTAACATCTCTCTTCATGTGAAAGCCTATATTTGAAAATTTATCTTTTCTCATTATAGAAGTGTAGGATGAAGTAAAATTAAAATGCCAAGGACTTCTAAATTTGCTTCCTGGTTTGATATATTTTGCTAGAGAGGCACAATGATGAAGGAAAAATATAAACACTACAATCCCTGTGAAGCTTCCTAATTAAACATACTGTTGGAAAGCATTCTGTGAAATGGGCCACGTTGACTAGACTAGAGGTTAAAGCACACCACTAGGAGATGGACCTTCGTTCTAATCTCATTTTGACGCTTGTAATGTTTGGCAAATCACTTAATCTTTCAGTGCTTAGTTCTCCCTTCCCCCTGGAAACTTGGGATAATTGTACTAGGCCCATCTCAGAATGATTTTGTGATGCCTAATTAATATTATTGAAGCACTTTGAAGCCTTCAGATGGAGGACGCAAGGTGTTAAGTTGTTACCCTAGCGCTAAGAATGTGACACTTGTGGACTACAGTGCTGGGTTGAGGAGAGAGGGCAGTCTAGTGAATGAGATGCACTGAGGACTTGATATTGTCATTCTCGTTCTCTCGGACATCTGTACAGCTTACCCCTGAGGTTCTGGGATGTTTAGTAGCATGAAGATGGAAGATTTGAACAGCAAGCTGACCTTTCCCCTGGCAACATTGCCTTGACAGTTGGTATTTGTGCAATTATGTGGCTCAAAAGATAGTAAATATATCCCTTTGGATCAGGGCCTTGATGATGAGAAGAAACTAGAGGGTTTTTTTAAGATGATGAAAAAACTTGTGAGAAAACTAATTTTGCCTATTGATCTGTTTTTTATTTTGCCATAGGACTAAAAGAAACTGCTGAAGAGATGGTCAAAAGCAAATTGGCAGGAAAGGATAAACTAACTCCATGGGAACAATTTTTAGAAAAAAAGAAAGAGAAAAGAATACTGAAGAAGAAAGGAAAGGTAAAGCATGCTCCATTCGCTCACATTTTTAATTAAAACCTATAACATTCCTATTTTGCCTTTAATTACGTACAGATGATTTACAGCTTCTAGAATGATTTTGAGGACTGATAGTGTGTTGTGAGTTCATTTAGAGACTCTATTTACCAAGTGACTTACCAGATCTAGAGTGTTAGAAGGATGTTTAGGGTAATACTAGTCATAACAGGCTTGCATATATTTTCATCTGTCTTCGGCAGCCAAAGTCAATATCATTAAAAATGTGTGTGATTAAAGGAAAATAAACTTACATCTACATCAGAAAACTACCTTTTTGATCGTAGAGTTTTGTTACATTCTGTAATGTTTAAGTAGTGGCCGTATTTGTTCCTAAATTGTGATTGGAGAGTAAGGCTTCTGATTAAGATGCACAAAACACCCAAAGTTCTAGCATCATAAACATTTTAAATGGTGTTGAGGGATTGTTCAAAGATCAGCGGAATGTGTATACGTGAGGGATATTTCTGGGTATGAATGACAAAATGGAATTGCTTTCATACCACTGGTCTTTCTATCTTGCTACTTTTTCGCCTTTTCATTTACTAAAGGAATTTGTGATTTGATTCCTGTGGTGGTTACACACGAATGTAGGGAGACTTTTTTTTTTTTAATATGCTGCCTAACCCTCCCTGCATTGACTTTCCTCATCCTGAATCAGCCCAGTGTCACAGATGTGGTTTCCTCATAGTGCCTCCTGCTGGTCAAGGGTGGCACTGCAGGTGCTCCCTGTCTCAGTTTACAAGGTGTGGCAGCCTGTCGAGAACAGGGTGGCCCATACCATATGCTTGGTGTCAGTCTTTACAAGATTAAATAATGAAGTCAGATGGAGGCTGTCTGTATCTTTAAACAAAGATAAAAGGCAACTACTTGGTTGCAGTGTTTTAAACAAAGGCTCTTACTTAGAGCTGGGGCCTGGACTAGTACTGAGGAGCTTTCGTCCTAATCTCACCAAGCACTTCCCACAGAAGACACAGGCAAGCCTTAACTGGTCTGCTGCCTCCCTGTCAGTCATTGTCTTCTCTTGGCCCTTCTAGGCCTGTGTAGGACTTGTCTTGTTGGTAGCCTGGCCAAAGTAAGTTTTCTTTAAGCAGGAGGTGTCAGGGCTCTAATGCTCCAACAGGCTCTAATGCCTGGTAGACCCCATCACACTGAGAAAACAGATGTCTACAACTTTGTTAATGTATTTTAATTAATTTGTCCATTCTCTAAACAAAGTTTCAAATATTATTTGATTGGTAACTGCTAAACAATTTTGCAAGCAAAGTGGCTTCTTGTGTTAAATAGTGTTTCTAGAGGCTACAGCAACTCTTGCTAGTGTAGGACTCTCATTTAGCCTGACTAAATAAGGCAGGGTAATGGTTCACATATGCTGGAGGCTAGGTGTTCTAAGGGAAAGGTCCTCAGTTCTTGAACTTGCTTCCCCTGTAAGTTCAAACCCACATTTGCTAAACTGCAGGGCACTGTCTAAGGCTATTTACCCGAGATTTTGCCTAAACGCAGAGGCATAATGGGGGACTACCTAACTAACTTGCTGAAAGAAGGCTATTGTGGAAAACATTTGTTAGTTGATTATTCCTGTTTTAAATAGGACAAGCACACTTCATAAATCTCCCAATAATTATGGTGAACATATTTATTAATATGCCGGGTTTATGGTTTTTGCTTGTGGGAAAACAAGCAATTATGAAGCAGGTGTGATTGAACAGCTGTGCTTTTTTGATAGTGACTTCAGCCTGGATGTTTGAGAACTTCCCTCTGTAGAGAAGAAAGGATATACTATTTTCCATAGTAGTTCATAAACATGCTCCACAATGTACTATGTACATGTAGATGTTCCTGTCTACTCTCGTGGGTGCAATGATTGAGGGAAGTGATTTTTCCTCTCTATTTGTACTGGTGAGGCCAAATTTGGAGTATTGTGTCCAGTTTTGGGCTCCTCACTACAGGAAGTTTTATGGACAAATTGGAGAGAGTCCAGCAGAGAGCAATGAAAATGGTTTAAGGGGTTGGAGAACATAACTTATGAGGAGAGGCTGAGGGAACTGGGCTTGTTTAGTTTGCAAAAGAGAAGAGTGAGAGGGGATTTGATAGCGGCCTTCAACTACCTGAAGAAGAGTTCCAGGGAGGATTAAGACAGTCTGTTCTCAGTGGTGGCAGATGACAGTCAACAAGGAGCAATGGTCTCAAGTTGCAGTGGGGGAGATCTAGTTTGAGTATTAGGAAAAGCTTTTTCACTAGTAGGGTGGTGAAGCACTGGAATGGGTTACCTACCGAGGTGGTGGAGCATCCATCCTTAGGGGTTTTTAAGGCCTGGCTTGACAAAAACCTGTCTGCGATGGTTTAATTGGGGTTGGTCCTGCTTTGAGCAGCTGGTTGGACTAGACGATCTCTTGAGGTCCCTTCAATCCTTAATCTTCTATGATTTTACTTGTTGATCTCTTTGAATCATTAACTTGAAAAATATTGTGTGTGAATATGAAGAATCAAAAGTTTTTTCTGATCCTTTTAACTAATTGGAATGTTTATACAGGATATATTTTATGGGCTAAAAAGACTTCTTTGACTATGTAAATTATTCTGCTTTTTATGTATATAGTAAGATTTATAGTTCAGTGTGTTATATACGATCTTAGAATTGTTTACTTATGTTCACCTAAGTTCACAATTATTAGTGTTTCAGTTCTATGCCACTTAGATTATAACGTTAAAGTTGCGAATTAGAAGCCACTAGCAGAAGTTATATTTCATTTAGATGAAACTTCTGTATTAGTTGCATGTTGATGGGAAAAGTTAAATGACTGCGTTATGTTATAGGCTACTGCCAAGGAAGAATTGAATGAAGATGAATTTCCATCTGATGTTGACTTGAATGACCCATATTTTTCTGAGGAACTTGGGAAAACAGGTTGGTCAATAAAAGTAATTTTCACGTGTTTCATGTGCTCTTTCTTTAAATAACAGGCTATCAAAATAGAGAAATATAAAAATAAGGCTCAGTTGCCAGGGTTCGTGTGTGGGATTTGTGATAGTATGTGCACCTTGGCCTGTATTGTAGGAAATGTCAGGAAGACATTTTTCCCGGTACGGTATTTTCAGCAATGACCATCAACTGCTTATTGCCAGAAAGTGGCTATGTGGGAGGCAAACCTATCAGCTGGTCCTCTAAATGCATCAGAGGAAGAAGAAAGAACCTCATTGCTCCTGAAAGCCAACAAAGTTTTACCTTGTGTATAAATGGAGATACAGGGCATCACAGCTTTGGTGGGGCCCCTTTTAGGTTTGGATAATTGAGATAAGTATATTATGTTTTATGTATATATCCAGACTGAATTTGAGTTCTTACCCTGAAGTCTTTCCGTCACTAACTGGGAATGCATAAGATATGGATGCTGACAAAGAACCAGAAGTCATGGCAGTAATCTGGCACTTCAGCTTCTTTGATTTTAGATGGAAATGGGAATTAAAAAAACAAGAATGTTCCAAGACATCTCAGAACATGCTTGATTGTTCAGATGGATGGGGATTCAAGGGTCCCTTTTTTTGGTGAACTGTTCACCCCTCTTTACTTTGAGGTTTGCCGCATCTTTATGTGGCTGCTGGTCCCAACCCTGGATAAAGTGGGGGAGGGTTGAGCGCAAGAATAATTGTCATACTTGAGAGCAACTGCATCAGGATTTCCCTTCAGTGGTCCCCACTCTCTGGCTCCCTAGCCATCACCTTTCTTAGGTGGAGACTCCCTCCTGACTGGAATATTTCCAGGCTAGACAGTTTCCTGCCTTTACTCTGCTATTTAGTGAAGATTGGCTGCTTGCTTTCTCTTCAGAAATAGTTAACATAATGACTGCCCACAGTCATAAAAAGCCCTAAATACCACACAGCTCTTTTTATGCAAGCCTGTTCTATTCTTAAGGTAACAGCACTACAAAGGAAACGTATTAAAAACAATAAAAGAACCTTTGCATGCTAATAAGCTTACCAGAGATCATACCAAACCTAACCTGGGCTCTGGCAGGAACAGTCCTTCAGTACCCCACCCAAAGGGTTTCCTTGTGGCTTCCAGTTGATCACAGCTTCAGCTCAGAGCAAACACACAGTCTTATGTGTCTTAATAGGCCCACTTCTTCAGCTCTTCCATAAGGATTGAGGCCCTTAATGGACCTGGGGTCCTGTGCATTTGTTGGATCAGGAAGAAGGTCCTAAGCCTGTTTGAAACCCAGCTGTTTATCTTTTGTTTGTTTTGTCTGCACCCTGGAGAATCCAGTTTGAACCAGTATGTTCATACCTCTGCAGGGGTTGGCTTCAAAGGGCTGGTAATCGAAGGAATTAAATTAACATTCCCCTTCTTCTAGAGGAGTTGCATACAATTTCCCAATAACACATACACACTTGCATTTTTAATACAATGGATCCCAAAGGATTCAGTAGGATTTAACCTAATTCAAATAAGTTGATCTTAATTCCATAAGGTTTGTTCAGGATTTTACAGGAAATTGTCAGTCTAACTATCGAGGCACGTAAAAAAAACAAACAAACCCCATTGGTTATGGAAATGGAACCAAGCTGCCATTCTAGTAAAAATGGCTGCTCAGCAGAGAGCACTGCCGATGACCCTGGGTGTAAACAGCAGCAAATGACAGAGAGGAATGGAAGAGATTAGTTTCCATCCTGTGCACCAACATTGGTGTAGGAAGGATGTAAATGTTTCACCTCCCCTAAATTCTGAAGTCAGTTTTTATTATGCCTTTTCTGGTCACACAACTGCAGTGGTTACTTAGAGAGAGTCTGCTTCAGGAAGTTTTCTTTCAGAAGAAACACAAGGTTTATGTTGGATTAATAGGATAGCAGATGGCTTGCTATTAGGTTGTTGGTAAATGTTTATACCATTGTAGACTGATGTCCTGCAATCAGATTAATGGAGTAAGGCTTTTATTTTTTGCATAAATCAGTCACATTGTTTATCTTTATTTGAGAAGTTTAAAGATGTTGCAACAATCTGTTGAAAATACCACTCCTTTTTCCGTAAATGAAACTCTAGTACGTGTAACATGCTTTAATCAGCTATAGCAAACAACTGAGAAATGGAGAACCATGCAGGCTTTGAAAATCTCAGTGATGATCTAATATTAAATATGTAGCAGATTTTCTGTGTTTTTATTTAGTCCAAACGTGTGCTGTTTGCATGCCTATCTGGGCATCAGGAATTGCTCTTGACTAATGTTCTTGGGAATGTGGTTTTAAGAAAATAAACAGGTCTGATCTAGCTTTAGCACATGGTTTTCACGAACTTCTATATCATGCTACTTTCATTTCCCAGTGGCAAGGAAATCTAAGACCATAAAAGAAGCTGTTTTTAAAAATTACTGTATGTGGCCACATGTAGCAAAATGGAAAATTACTTGTCTGTAATTCATTTTAAAGAGTTCTTGTGCTTGAGACTCAGGCAGCCAGTATGAGACAGATTGGAAACTCACCTAGGTCATTGCTTTTTAGCTTCTCTAATAGGTATACAAAAGGCACCCTTCCTGATTGTGTGCCCTGCACTGCAAATACTCCAATCCTGGTGTTTCCTAGCCAGTTCCCGTTATATAAGAACCAATAGCTCATTAAAATGGGTCAGCTATAACCCTTCCCCCTTTAATTTACAAAAATATGCATATACTGCAGCCTTAAAGACAGTAGCACATCACTTCACACATGGACGTCTGCTCCCATATTCCGCAGGGAATTGACTTCATGAGTTACTCTTAGGAGAATGTCTCAATTCTGGTTCTTCGAAGATAATTCTTACAGAATTTTCCCACCTTAAATAGCTCGACAGTGAATCAGACTATGTCTTATAACCAAAATCGTAGGCTGTGTAAAAAGTAGACCAATGCCCAATATTGTAAAAATGCAACTTTCATATTAAAAGGATGGACAATATTCCTTTATACAATTAAGATGAATAAATTGACAGAGCCTCAAAGAATGTGACCTCATAAACAAAAGCTTTCCACATTTGACAAACTCAGACATGAGATACCAAGAATAAACACTGGGGCAGAGATTTGGAGCCGTCCTGATCTCAGAAATGGGCAATCTGAATCCAAACAGGGGCAAAAGCAAAGCAGGAGTGGACTGTGAAGGTGTGCGGTAATAAAGTGCAATTTTGGGGGCAGAAGCTTTCTCTGCCACACTTGCCGCACAAAAGATGCCTACATCCTCTTTATGGCCATCCTGGTCAATTCTCCTGTCTGATAGTTGCCACCTCTTAGGGTAGGCCTTGGCAGTTTCTTACAGGAACAAACCTTATTCAGCAGTTTGACTTCTGATGAGGGCATTTTACTCCACAACATTCAAGACAGTCTTTGAAGCTGAAGAAACCCTTCTTACAAATAACTGCCAGCAATTGTTCAAGTGTCTGTTTCCCTTTAACCTGAAAACTTCTAGGAAGTGGAGTATGTAGTCATCAGAGTCCTTGGCAAAATATGTATTTTTCTGTACTGCTTGAAACTGATTAGTGTGACAGGACTTCTGTATCTCATAATTTCATTAAAAATAGTATGCAAGGTCACAGTCAAGGGAGACAAACATAGACCAGGTACCAGTTAATCTTGGTCCTTGAGAATTCTTGGGTGGAGCCAACCAAACCCAGATGTCCTAGCCAGATTTTGCAAAAACAGGGTGGAAGTTGGATTCTCCAGAACAAATTGTTCTGTTCTTGACAAGTAAATCTCTTTTTATCTCCAGATATACCCAGCCTTTTCTTTGGAATACCAATAATAATCCTGAGTAGTTGATGCTACTGGAAGAGGCATTGGCACAGTCAATCCTCAGATAGTCACTTTAAGCAAAGTTGATTGGTAACTGCACTGGGGTCAGAACTGCTTGTATGGATATAAATTAGGTTCTGGTGCAGATGCTAACCTGGTATAAACTGGGCTCCAAAGGTGCTGAGAATTCCATACTACTTACTCTTCTGTTTTCTTACGCTTTGATACCCCTCTTAAAGGTAGTATTCAGTTTTATGGCTGATGACTGGAGTAATTCAGGTAGTGTACACCGATACTATGTATTGTTCTCCAATTACTAAATGTGGAGTGTTAACTGGAGGCTTTGATGCAGAGCTGCCTGAAGTCAAGGCTTTGGTCAGTGTGTCAGGAGGCTGTTGGCTGTCATTCAGTGCTCTTGAGGTGACCTAAGATGACCCTAAGAGTTTAGTACTGCTCATCTGGTGCATCATTGTGCTGAGGATACCTAAACCTTGACACAATAGATTTTGCTTTCTGAGGCATGAAAGATTGCTTTGAGGCAAGCAGTGAAGCAGATCTGCTGGTTCTAGAGAGCTTCAGGGTAGTGCTGACATTGGAGGTGCCAACTCTGAGTCCTGCCACAAAGGAGCTTGGTTTCTTGGGGCTAGATGGCCCAAGTGCAAAGAAATAAACCTGTAATTGGAACTGACTGGAGAAATAAGAAATAGGGAATCTATGAGCTGGAGCAGTGGTATTTACAAAGATCCAGTATTATTGACAACTTTTGCAACTTTATTATCATGGTTTGGGGCCATTTTTAGATTGCTCAAATCATGTAAGCAAATGCAGGCATACGTGGAACTTGGGCTGAACTGCTGCAGTGCTCGTGTGACTATTAAAGGCCACTGTCCCTCTTGGTAAGCAGGCAGGTGCCTCTGCTCCCCACAAGAAGACCAGATGAGCAGAACTGAGAGACCATTAGGGGAACAAAACTCAGCCAAACAGCAGTCTTGTAAGCCTTTTAACGGTGGTGTGAGGACATGTAATCAGGTTGGACTCCAGGAAGTTGGTGAGCAGGTGGAAGAAAAAATCTGGAATCCGTTTCTTTGTCTTAACATTGGCAGAGCAGTAGATGGGCATACAAGAAATAACCTCTTTTGCAGAGTGTATTGCTGGAGTGTGCCACGAGGGAAGCAGAACAAGAATGGAGTGTGGGAGTGGTATAGCTAGCATTTGGCAACAGGGAGAGACACAAGAACCAAGAGAATTTCTTGAAGAATTGTATTTTTAAAGAATGGTGATGATTTTGCAAATATCACTAGCCAATTATGTTAATAATTTGTTGCATAGATAAAACTCAGATTCCTTTGAGAACTTAGCATTTACCAGTAGATGCACATGTACTCTTTTCTTGGGTAGGCAGAAGTTACAATTAAGGGATTTTTACTAATTGAAAAAAATACATTGGACTACTTTATGTTTTACTTTACTTGCTTATACATAAGACAGAATGTTCTGAAATGTAGGATGATCGAAATGGACTTCATATTGTAGCCCCATGCCTTTCCTCCCCACTAATTTCTCTAATAAACAGTCTGCATATAAAGTATTTCTTGAACTATTGGAACAATACCATTTCTTCCATCTTTATTCTCCTACTAGCAAGAGGATATAGGTTTTCACACTATTAGCAATTCCTTTTTCATTAATGTATGAGGAAGCTTCCATGCAATGTATGGGAAAGTATTCTGCAATATGTAGTAAGGGGCCCCATCTTGAAATGGTGAAGAGGCTCATCAGTGAGTGATTATTACTATTCACTAACTTTTTGTGTTTTTCCCATAGAATGAAATACAAACTTATTGTTCAAAGAAGCTCTTGGGGTTGTTAAGCAGACCCTGAATGATCTTAGAAGGGAGCTAAAGGACAGGAAAACATTGGTGGTGATCTGAGATCTGTCTTGCCCAGTCACCGAGGGAAAGATGAACAGTAGAAAATGGTAGAAGCAAGCTATTGGCTAGGTAAAGGGTCTAAAGCTGAGGGTTTGGGTTTTGTGAAACATTGGGTCACTTTCTGTAGGGTCAGAAGGATATAGGGCTTGGACTGCTTCCATCTCAGTAGAGGGGGGATCCAGTTTTCTAGGTAACAGAGGAGACAAGTAATGAGCAGGAGGAATTAGAACTGCTCATTTATGAAAAGAAAATTTGATATAATTAGTATTACTGAAACCTGGTGGGCTAAGTCACATGACGGGGTTAATATTAATCCATTTTGGAAAGAGAGCATGGGCAGCAGAGGAGTGTGGATGTCACTCTACATCAAGAAACCATTACCTGCCCTAGAATTATTGTCAGTTCAAAAGGCTGGGAATTGGAATGGTTATCAATTAACATTCTGCCTGATAAATCCCCATTTTGGTACTTGTTGGGGGTCCATTACCGAGCATCAAATTAGACAAGGGAATAGGATGAGCCGCTCTTTAAACATCTATGTACAATGTGTACAGACATGCTGCCATTAGTAAAACATTCCTGAAGTTTCTGTAAGTGATAGACTATAAGGATTGGTGAAGGGGCACAGTACATTTCCAGACAATCTGACTAAGCATTTGGATTTTAAGGAACGTAGGATAGTCTGCATTTAAACAGAAAGTGATTGTCAATTTTCACTATAGTAAAGCTGCCACTCCACTATAAATCAAGAGAAGATTGAGGTGATTTGATCACAATCTACAAGTTCTTGGGAAAGATATTTTTGATAGTCAACAATTCTTTTAATATAATAGAATAAGGCATAATGAGATGCAATGGTTGGAAGCTGAAGCTAGAAAAATTCAGTCTAGAAATACTGCATACATTATTAATAGTGAGGTTAATTAACCATTGGAACAACTTACCTTTTGATGTGGTGAACTCATCACTTGAAGCCTTTAAATTAAGGCTGGATTTCTTTCTAAAAGTGATCATATGGCTCAAACAAGTTATAGGCTTGATGCAGAAATTACTGGTTGAGGTTCTATGACCTGTTGTACAGGAAGTCAGACTAGAAGATGAATGTAATAGTCTCTTCTGGTCTTAAAATCTATTAATCTAGTCTGACTATTCTGCAAGGGGAATTAGTCTTCCATACTGTGTAAATGAACAGTATTGTATCGATAACTTTTGGCTTAACAAGAGCATATTTTTAAAGAAAGCAGTTTTTATTGAAAGGCTACATGTGGTGATGATTTTATTGTAAACAGCAAAGAAAAATGATCTGACAATTTTGGAACCAAATAGTCTTAATCTCACTAAGATACAAGACCAATGATGGTTCTCACAGGCTGCATCACCTACAGTTGCAAGAGGGGGGAGGTGGAACATGGTCCTAATTAGGATCAAACCTCCATAGGGAGGCAATTAGGTCTGCATTTACTTTCTTTATTCCTCCTCCATACAGCATATTAGAAGTGAGTGTGAGCAAGCTAAGCCTTGTGGACTCAGAGACCTTGGTAAGAATTTGGAGCTCCCCACCTCAGCAAACCTGTGTTTGTACAGCACCTATCACAACAGGGTCCTGGTCCGTGACCAGGGCACTTGGGTGCTGCAGTAATACAAATAAATCACAATAATTATATGGATCTGCTTTGCTTCTGACAGGTCTTCCTTTCTGTTCCCTCCTGGCACCCACATTGTTGTCTTTTCTCAGCCTCCCTGTATCCATTGCCTCTGTCTCCCCAGGTCTATTTGTTTTTGTACCCTTGCTGTAGTGAGTTTGCAGAAGACTGAAGATTTCAAACGTGTTCAATCTTATATGTACAGCATAGAGTTTCATAATATGCGGTAAGGAGAAATAAACATCTATAAAATAGGGGCCTCTTGATGGGCTTGAACTTGCTCTGCCCTGAACAGTTCCATGGAGATACTGAATCAATAGTTTCGGACGTGATGAGCAACTGATGTTATATATCTTTGTTTTTGTTATTGGCAGCCAGGATTTTGTGGTGTTTGTTTTGTTTTGTTTTTTTTCCCCAAAAATTTTCTGAGAAATCCGTCCAAGATCTGTAAGCTGTTAGGAAACAGTTTAGAGAACTTTTTTAAAAAAAGGAAATTACTTAAAATATTTCAGAGGCTCTTCAAGAGATGTTGTGTAGGTTCTCTTCTGGAAATCTGGCTTAACAGAATGGGTCCAAATATCTTCTTAAGAATATCCCAAAGTACTGTAATGAATTACTTGGAAATGGGTTCATCAATGGTCAGAGAGTATGATTTAATTCAGGCAGCTTTCCATTTCCTCTTCATAACATTGTAGGTTTTGACTTCCTTGAGAGAGAAATGGTTATTATGGGCTTCTTTTTCATACTGTTAATATTCATTCATTCGCATATGCAGCAGTGCATGTACAGGAACTTCTTAGAAACCGAAAAATTTCATCAGAATAACATAATTTAAAATAAGCTTATATTAGCCCAACAATATTTTGGTCCTCTTTTTGTTCCACGGTTATCTTTTTTTCAAATGTTTTGCTTTTTATGTGTAACTTTTACAGCTTGTTATAAATGTGGGGAATAATTTCAATCTTCTTGTGCCTTTGCCCTCCTCGCCTTCCCCAAACTCCCCCCCCCATGTGCGTGCGCACGCACAGCGCCTTGATGTCAACTAGACTAGTCTGATTCAGCTGCCAATACTATCAATGGATAGATTAGGAAAACATAAATTTAAGCTATTTCTGTTATACTGTCCTATTCCATAAGTGGAAAGAATGAACATTTTAGAGAATGCATATGAATTCAGTTACTTGTGTAGCTGCATATAAACTCATTTCTCTTTGAATTTATAGTATGTGTTGAATTTGAACAGTGAATGGGTTTGTGTAACTAGCTGTGCCCCACTGGCTGTTCTCACAACTGCTCTTTGCAAGAAGGATGAAAAAGATATCTTTTTTTGGGGGGCGGCTATTTTCTGCCAGTTTGAGTGCTGATATCTGCTCAGTAGACAGAGTGAATATTATTCCCTGTAAACATCCTTGCTAGATCATAATTATAGTGATTTGTTATTTTTCAGCTTTTCTTTTATTACCTGAAATTGAAATGCCAATTTAAAATGACAGAGACACACTTTAAGATGCATAGCTGTAGGAATTAGTTTCATGTGTATACTTATGAATTAATACTGATTTACTTGTTGTATCCTTATGATCAGGTTTAAAGAAAAAATCAATGAACTCCAAGACAGAAGAAAGTGCCCCAGAAAAAGAAGCAGAGACAGAAAAACACAAGGTAATTTTTGTGTTAAAGTGTTGAGGATTACACACACAGGTCCCAGTCCTTCAAACACTTTTGAGTTCATTGTGTGTGAGTAGTACCAGTGAGTTCAGTAGGACTACTTTTTCCATAGGAATATAATTAATGACAGTCAGCATGGTTTTACACAAAATAGGTTTAACCAAACAATCCTGATTTCATTCTTGAATGAGATTACAAGTTTGGTTGATAAAGAAAACTCCATAATGTAATAGCCTTTTTTAAAAGTGTTTGAGTGTTGCATGCTATTCTGATTAGAAAATTGGCATTGTATAATATCAATAAAGCAACATTAAATGGATTAAGAACTGGCTAATTGAGATATTAAAAAGTAGTTGTCAGTGTGGAATCCCCATCAAATGAGGATGTTTCTTGTGGAATTCAGCAGGGATTGGTATTAAGCCCAAAGTTATTCAATGATTTCATCAGTGATCTGAAAGTAAATATAAAATCATTGCTGATAACATTTGTGGATGACACACAGATTGGCAGAGTGGTAAATGATGAGGACAGGACAGTCACACAGAGCAATCTGGATTACTGGTAAACTGGGCCCATTGAAACAAAATGTGCTTTAATACAACCAAATGCAAAGTCATACAGACCTAGAGGCCCCCATTCTGCATCCTGGAAAGCAATGACTCTTGAAAGGATTTAGGAGTCAGAGTGCACAAGTAGCTGAACATGAGCTCTCACTGTGATGCAGTAGTAAAATGTATAATCTGGGGAATAGTGAGTAGGTAGGTAATTGTACCTGCGTATACCTCATTGGTATACTAGACCACTGCTATACTAGAATACTGCTTATCATGCCAGTGTCCACATACTTTAAAGGATGTTGTAAAATTGTAGAAGGTGTTGGAGTCACAAAAATGATGCAAGTGCTAGAAAAAATGCCTTACAAATGAGCTCAATCTGCATCGATTCAGAGGTGACTTAATTATCCTGTATAAGCACCTTCATGAGTAAATAATACTGAATATTAAAGAGTTCTTTAATCTAGCAGAGAAAGGCATAAAAAGAATCAGTGGCTGGAAGCTGCAGCCCAGACGTTCAAATCAGAAATAAGGTGCAAATTTTTAATGGTGGGTCCTCCATATCTTGATACCTTTCTGGAGGGTGTGCTTTAGCCAGGCAAGTTTATGTGTTAGTCAGACACAAGCACTTGCCCAATGTGGTTAGCGTGTAGGAGCTGTGAGGGGGTGGAGCATGCTCAGTGCAGAGAGAATCTTCAGAAAATTAAGCTAGTGTCTCTAATTAGGATGTGCAAACAGAGATTATTTTTCAGTGCATTATAACTTGCACAGAATAAAATGATTTTTTTGTAAGGATGGCAAACGGCACATCCCTGGCACTAGGAGACCTGCTAAATGTCAGGCCTGTGATCCAAAGCATGGAGCCATTAGAGCGTCTCAATAAAATGTTTTGTTTTTAATGTGGTCAAAACAGTCTGTTTTTCCTTAATCTTGTTCTCAGAAATGGTGGAATGATTTGAGGTGAAACCTTACAAAAAATTCACCCCAGCATAGAACATTTCAGCTCAAATTGCTGAAGTTTTGCCAAATAACTGAAAACACTTACAATAGGGGTGTTGGGCAACTCCAGATATAGATGGTGCTACCACCTCCACGTGTAATATATATCAGAGTGAATCCATGATAGCATATGGCCTGATATAAAGCCCATTGAAGTCTATGGCAATCTTTCCACTAACTTCATTGGCCTTTGAATCAGAGCCCCTATGGAGCTGGTGACAGAGCTAGGATTAGAATGCAGGTCTCCTTAACCCTTGTATAGTCTAATTGTTTAGACTCGTTGGGATGTAAAACTTTAACCTGTTCTTAAGTTAATTTTATCTGTTTGCTGAGCATGTACATGAATAGCTTTTTAATGGGCCTTTTATCATTCATTTTTGATGTGGGATGCCTTTGATAGTATTTGCATAACAACATGCAGTTTTCATGGAGACTAGAGTGGATTCCTTCAGAGTTGTCAGATTTTTTGGTAAAAATACATTAAATGAAAAGTGTCAAATAATACATTTTCTGCAGCCCATCATCTACAATTCTTGGCATCTGGGCTGCTTTCTTCTTTCTTCACATGGAGGCAGATCAGTCTTTTGGAGCCATGTGGTTTGGCCACACCCCCTCATCTGCTGCTTGCTTCTAGTTTCTTTGCCTCCATGGCAGCATGTGGACTGCAGTTTTTACATTTCCTGACTTAACATCTGCTTAAGGGCATTTTTGGTCAAAATTTGGGGTAGTGGTGGGCAGTGATCTCTCTCTCATCCCTCTGTGCCTGGAGCCAGGTTTTTAGCTTGGTGATGGAACCTCCTGGAGCCTCAACTGCAGTGCCTCCCTACTGGCTCCTCGGCACCTTCCAGTTATGACAGAGCAGCCTAAAATACACTGAATGAAATCCCAATGATGCCTCATCTGTGAGACTGCCCTCTCAGGCTTGGCAGACCTGAGTTGTTCGCAGCCTGCAACCCAGTGTTTAGGTCTTGGGGCTGTGAGCTGGACAGGCAATGGGATCCCCTACCCACTATAACAGCTGCGGCTCAGACGTGAGAAAAATAGAACAGGAGTCTATGGGCAGAACAGGGAGTGGCTCAAGGAACAAGGAATACCCCAGACAGCTAACTTGGGAGGTAAGTCCCAATGGAAAACAGAGAGGGCAAACTTGTGGGGTCAGAAATTCTTCACCTTCCCACCCCCCTTCCTAAAATCTGTCCTGTTTTCCCTAGGAAAAGAAGCAGGGCTCATAAGCACACACCCCTTCCCAATTTGGCCAGAAGGTCTTTGGAAGTGTTCCCCCTCTCCCTTACCTGGGGGAATGGGACCAGCAGGTGAGTCAGAAAGGGATCTTGCGAGAGGACTTACTAGGCCGTCAGCAAGGCTAGCCACAATAGGACTCACTAAAGTGTTGCTAGAGCTCGTATAGTCTGTAGCTGAGCTAATAAAGCTAAAAAAAAAAAAAAAAATCAGACAGCAAAAAAGGGGAAGAAAAACATAAAAGATCTAAGAGATATGAGTTCTCTGATTCCTTTTCCTCTTCCACAAAGGATAGTGAATTGTCAGGCTCTGACTGTGATCAAGACCAGGGAAAGACTCAGCAGAGGTTTTTTCCCCTCACAGAACTTCAAGGACATGTGCAACAAATTGGTATCTACTCTTCACATTCTACCTGAACAAAATCCTGAGAGTAAGCCTCTGAGCAAATTTTTCTGCTCAAAATCCTCCTGAAGCTGTGATTCTCTTACAGTCCTCTTTCAAGGAAGTAATCAGGGATGAATGGGATAAGGGAAGTACATTATCAGAAATTATGGGACAAGGGAAGTACATTATCAGAAATTATCTTAGGTTCTATTGAACCTAGGAACTAAAAATCTCAGTTACTGAGATACCAAAAGTTGATGCTGCTATAGTGTCCCTCGCGAAAGATATGGTTATCCCCTCAGAAGGAAAGTTCTATCTTAAGGATCCTATGGATAGAAAAATGGAGGCCACTCTCAAAAAACACTTTCAGGTTTCCCCTGCTTCCCTCAGTGCATCCCTAGTAGCTACTTGCTTTATGAGGGAATTTGTCTCCTGGCTAGAAGATCTTAGAGCTCAGCCTGACTGGCTCTATTTTAAAGAAAGTTTCCTGGCAACAGTGTTCATTGCTGATGCCTCAATAGATGTGATAAGAGTCTCAGCCAAAGCCATGACCTCCAGCTTAGTGAACAGGTGCTGCCTATGACTCTGTCTTTGGAAGGTGGATAGCCACTTAAAGCAGGTGCTGTGCTCTGCCAAATTCACTGAAGCCCTAATTTTCTGAGAGAAAAGTTAGGATAGCACTGCAAAATCTGAGCAGTCAACACCAGCATCAGTGTGGTAACCTTCTTGCCTGCTTCACGAGGACATGGTGGTGCTCAGAACTCTGGAATAATTTGTTCTGCAGGTGCATTCTTAGAATCAAAGAATATTAGAGTTGGAAGGGACCTCAGGAGGTCATCTAGTCCAACCCCCTGCTCAAAGCAGGACTAACCTCAGTTAAATCATCCCAGCGAGAGTTTTGTCAAGCTGCAGTTTAAAAACCTTTAAAGATGGAGATTCCACCACCTCCCTAGGTAACCCATTCCAGTGCTTCACCACCCTCCTAGTGAAAAACGTTTTCCTAATGTCCAACCTAGACCTCCCCCACTGCAACTTGAGGCCGTTGCTCCTTGTTCTGTCATCTCCTACCATTGAGAACAGCCTAGCTCCATCCTCTCTGGAACCCCCTTTCAGGTAGTTAAAGGCTGCTATCAAATCCCCCCTCACTCATCTCTTCTGCAGACTAAACAAGCCTAGTTTCATCAGCCTCTCCTCATAAGCCTTGTCCTCCAGCCCTGTAATCATTTTTGTTGCCCTCTGCTGGACTCTCTCCAACTTGTCCACATTCTTTTTGTAGTGGGAGGCCCAAAACTGAACACAATACTCCAAATGCGACCTCACCAATGCTAAATAGAGATGGTACAGAACGAAGGTAGAACAAAGTCACAGCATCCCATCGAGGACAGATGCACACCCGAAAATTTACCTCAAACATAGAGTCCATAGGTAGATCAGGGGCCCTATTTGTTTCTTTCCATCCAAAATTCCAAGGATTCAGAGCTTCCAAGTCCTCTATTGCTAGGTGGATTAGATTATGCATTGTGGGAAGGCATCAGAGATTCCAGTTCCAGAAGGGGTCAGGGAACACACCATGTGATCCCTGGTAACCTTGTAGAAAGCACTAATGCATTAATAGTGGAAATTTGTAAGGCCACCTGGTCAAATGCCACCAGCTTGATCAAGCACTACAAGGAGGACTTCCTGTGCTCCACAGAGGCATCCTTTGGAAGGAAGGTGCTGCAATCAGTGGTTTGGAAATGATTTGCACTTGGAGCAAATACTATAGATGAACCGGGATAGCATTTTTCCTTTTTCTGACCTTTTCTATAATCTTCCCAACATCTGTTCACTGCTTGCTACTTCCCAGACGTCAATAATAAGGCAAGATGATGGGCTGCAGAAGAGAAAATTCCTTACTACTAATCTCCTTTCCGCTAGCATTGTCTCCCACAGTTCTATCTGTTCTGAATGGCTAGTCAAGGGCCAGATATTATGTGGAATTGTTACCATATAACCATTTTCCTTGGTCTAATGTATGTAGTTACTTTGTTATCTTTGGAATATTTGTTAATATGTTACGTGGGTATTACATTTTGGGAATAACTCATTTGGTGGCAAGCAGGAAATGAGGAGGTGTGGCCAGACCATGTGGTTCCAAAACTCTGATCCGCCTCTCTGAGCTACAGAGAGGAAAGCAGTCCAGACCAGGGTGGACTGATTTAAATCAAAGCAATTTAAAAACCAAGTGGAAATCTTCAATTTCAATAATCAATTTTAATCAACTTTTCCATTTAGTTATTTTCTAAAGAAAAAGACTCATTCTCATTGGTTGATATACCCATTAAAACATGTTGATTCGCAACTAAATAGAGGCTTTACACTAGCTTTGGTATATCTTTTTTGCTAGCTAGGAGCGTATGCTATAATTATACGCATTTATTTAAGCAACTATGTAACTTAATATTTTCAGTCTTATTAATTGTACATTTTAGTATGTTAGAAAATGGTGAATGATGGATGGAATTATAAATATTCATAATTTGAGAAGTGAGCCAATCAGAGCTCTGGTAGGGAGAAGCTATAAAATAGGAGTGTGAGACTACTCAGATGGGTTCAGTGGATGATCCCAATGAGATACATGATGGTGCCTTACAGAGTTAGATGGTGGGTCCCAATACCTGTGATGACTTTGCCAGTCTCTTGCACACAGTAGCACAGCTCCTGGGTCCCACCAGGGGATCAAGCTGTTAACACAGTACAAGACTATTGAGCCATAATTATAAAGCTTGATTTCATAACTAGATGTTTTCCCCTTTATTCTTTCTTTATATAAAAAGCAGCCTTTAATTAAAGTTTTTGATAGAGGATCATGGATTCAGCATGTTTATTTTTTATTTAAATGTCTTAAGAAATTATATATTTAGGCTTTAACATATTTTGTATTAAATTCAGATTTCCTGTTAGCCAGGTTTATTTTTTAAAAGGAAAAATTACTAGAAATTAAAAAATCTGATTTAAAAAAAAACCTGATCTTTAAAAATTTTTTTTTTTTTTGAGGAAAAAATTTTTTATTTACCTTGTCCCAGATGTCAAAAACTATGGGAGACACTGCTAAAAAAAAATTATCAGTGAGAAATTTTTCATTCCCTAAAGGATTAGTTATTCCACTTCAGTGAAAGTTAATTTTTCTTAAACAAAACAAAACAAAACAAAACAAAAAAAAAACAACTAAGATTATGTTTAAATAGTTTTCCCATTTGTAGAAATAGCAAAGTTAGGCTCTTCAAAGTTATTTGGCATTGTCTTATTTTTCTCTTTCCCATTCTCCATATGCCTTGGCAGACATTTTTAATATTATAATAATAAACATTTCTCTGTTTTATAATAGCTTGCAATCTGTTTACAAATTACAGCTATTCCTCTGGAGCCTTAGAAATCATGAGTTCTCATGTTTCAGAAGGAACGTGTATTCCATACTCCACAGAGAGATATTATGTAAATGGACTCTCTTTTTATTGTAACAGGCTGAAATGGCACTGCTTATGATGGATGATGAGGATGATGACCGAAAACATTTTAACTATGAGAAGATTGTAGAACAACAGAACCTGAGCAAGAGGAAAAAGAAACAGCTAATGAAAAAGGAGGAATTGTTAGAAGATGACTTTCAGGTAACACTAATACAGATACAGATTCCTAGTATTGAAATGTAATTGAATTTAGTAGTATCTCTACTTTTTCAAAAGGAGGGTATTGGAATTCTGATCTAAGAGTTGTATCTCAGTAATTGTTTTTGGATGTTTATTACTCACATGTCCATGTCACCATAGAACCTGGGTGCACTTTACATGGTTTAGATTACAAGCAATATTTTCCTAATAGAGGGAGCAAAACCAGACTATGTATAAGGGATTTAAGAAGACAGCATTCACCGTTCAAGTCCACATGCAACCTGTTGGCTGGAATATTAATCATTGCCCTTCTCTTGGCCTGTGTCCACTGACTCCTTCCATGCTCATTTATTCTTTACCAACAAGGAATATCTTCGTTGGCCCACATCTAGTGATACACAGGGTTTGCACAGGTGTCTCTCTTGTATGTTGTTGGCACTCCCACATCACCACCTTGCACACTATGCAAAGGATAGTTAGGAGTCCCCCACACAAACGTGAAATTCACCCACCATGAATATATAGTTCAGTTTATCCAACCTGACCAAATTCTGAGAACTACCTTTGAAATTTAAATATTAAACTTTGTTTCTGCTTAAATAAGATCTGACTTTAGTTGTTAGTTTACCCATATCTTGTATGTACTGTCATTTAAATATCATTACAATATTTTCTGCTATTGCCTAATGTACATAGTTACATTTTCTGTCCTGCTTCTCAACATCATTTTTCATTTGTAGAAAGGTTAACTGAAATAGGTTCTCTTTTCTATCTTCAGGTGAATGTTGCTGATACAAGGTTCCAAGCAATGTATACTTCCCATTTGTTTAATTTGGATCCTTCTGATCCAAACTTCAAAAAGACAAAAGCAGTGGAAAAATTTTTGGAGGAGAAAGCTCGCCGAAGAGAACAAAAGCAGCAGAATCTTACAAAGCCAAAGGAGAAACAGGAGAATGAGACTGAAAAGAAGGGAAACATTACTAAGACATCTGTAGATCCTGCTTTATCAATGCTAATAAAATCTGTCAAAAATAAAACGGAACAGTTTCAAGCAAGGAAGAAACAGAAAATAAAATAAAGTCCAGTCTGGCTTTCCTCAGTCCACTCTGTACTCCTTGTAAAAGAGCAAAATTCATAAGAATTTAACAAGTATTGAATCTCATAAACTAAGGGTTTCTAAAAAATCACTGCCTGTGTTGGGGCTTGAGGTTGAATTTCAGATAACCCTTTCAATACCACCTTTTCCTGTCCTTTCCACAAAAATCTCATTGGAATACTATATTTGTAAAATATTTCACGAACGAGCATGTATCACAACATTTATTTTCCTGGAGCTGTTTATTTCATAGTACCATTTCAGTTGAAACTAATAAAAACGTTAAAGATGGTTACAAAGAACATTCATAGTAGTAGTATAGGACACATTTATGAATGAGTGTTTGTGATTTCAGGGCCTGATGATTTTTAGATTAAAAAAAATATATATATTGGAATCTCATAATGGCGTTCTTAATACTCCATGAAGCTGTAAACACACTGTTACTGATAAAGATTATTTTAATATAATGAAGTGAAGATGGGTTAGATGAATTTTGTATCCTAATTAAGATGTGCATACTGTGTGAAATGATTAATAAAATATATTTTAGTTCATTAAGACTTTTCACATCCATAATAATCTTAGGATTCCAGAGCATCTCAAAAACATTTAGTGAAACTCTGATTTAGGAGAGATTCTCATTAACAGTTGGGAAACTGAAACAATTAAGGTCAAATGTGAGTGCCCACAGTTAGATACCAAAATCCATTTTTGGCACCTAAACAAGACTCTTTCTACATTAGGCATTTTCTTAAATTTCTCCCATGTTGTATTGCTATTCATGTAATGCCACTGATAGTTGCAATGCTTGGAGGGCTAGTATAGACAAGATGTCCAAAACAGGTCTAGGTGAGACGATTAAAAACCCAGGAGCAGGGCTATGTCAGTGCTCCCACTGGTAGAGCTGTACAACAGTGGACAAATTCATGAAAAAACAGTAGCACAAATGACTCTTTTTTGGGAAGTGTTGAATCAATTCTATCTAGTGTGTCATCTTCCTTTTCTAGTTCTGTTTGCCGCATCAACTCTTATAAAAATGCAGCCAGTTAAACTAACGTTATCAAAGATGAGGCAAAATTGTGTCATGAGAATTGTGGTGCTGGAGACTTTTGGGTAATGGTGAATAAACACGTGAGCTTCTACTTTTGTAAACTACTGGTGTTTTTACCTAATTCTTTTCTTGGGCATGAAAACATTGAATAGGGCAGCCTGAAGTGCTTGCTGCCTTCTTGTTATGAAGCTGCTAGAGAATGCCTGTTGAAAATACCAGTATTGCTTATTCAATGCATACAACTTCCCCCTCTTGTGGTTGATTTTTGAATAGGCTTTAAATTGACATAGCTAAATAATACTCCAATAAGCTGCTTCCAGCATTTAGAGGTTACTTACTCAATGGCATATAGAAGTTCGTGTTTTAATGCATCTCAAATGTGTCTTCAGCCTCCAGCTGTGAATAATTAAAAGTTATGAAAAGATGCCAAAAGCTTTAAAAATCATCTCTCACGACTGTCACTGAGCTTGGCAAAGACAAATGTAATTGATTATGTGCTGTTCTGTACTGTGTGCAGCAAGGCTGTAGATTACATTTGAAGGCAGATAATTGTAGAACACATGGAACGTGCTAAACATAAACTGAATGAAAAAAAAAATGAACCTGAAAGAGCAGGGTCATTGACAACAGTAAAGAAACAATGCACTGTGATGGGATCATTCCAGCGTTTTTGTTGGACCTCCTGCCTAACATCGATAAGACTGGCAGCCAGTGACTTGTGCATCAAGCCCAACAACTTGCAGTTGAACTCCAGCATCTCTTTCAGAAAGACCTCCAGTTGCAATTTGAAGATGCCACGTGATGGAGAATTTACATCCACTGGTAATTTGGTCCAATGGTTAATTACCCTCACTTAAAAAAATAGCATCTATACTCTGCAATATCATGTGCATTTTTGACACTAAGCTATTTGGGGTTCATATGAGTCATCTACTGTGAATAGTTTTTTAATAAAATAGTATGTACTCCCAATATCCTGGAAATACATAAGAAGTTGCTTGGTAAGGACTCAGTTAAATTTTAAGACGGCTTTTCCATTCTAAGACATATTTTCAGTTCCGTTTTCTCATGTTATTTTGAGTGGCGGATTTGTGTAGGAAGATTTTAAGAAAACTGAGTTCCAGGGCTCTTAAAATGTTACCCTGTTCCTGATGTTTTTAAAAGGTGTTTAACAGTCAAATCAAAAATAAAAATGACAAGTATTTAATTTGACTGTGAAGACATCTCCAACCATCATCTTGTCCCCAACCTGCTATTGCTGGCCAAAATAATGATAGTAACCACCAAACTCCAACAACATGTGACAGCCGATAACCTGGATGCCTCATAACCAGGGTTCAGACCATGGCACAGTTCTAATGGCATTACAAAATGATCTCATGGCCGTGAGTACAGATAAGATGTCCATGCTCATACCGCTGGCCTTATATGCATCCTTTAGCACAATGGACTGCAAAATAGTGATACAAGGAGTAGGTGGCTCAGCATTAGTGGCTCCTCTCATTCCTCTCCAACAAACTCAGAGTGGTGATGGGTAACTATTCTTCCTCTCTGAAGACCCATGTGACAAAAAAGATACTTCTCTGTAATATTTTTATGAATCCTATTTGTGCTTCCTTTTCACTCTGTACTTTGCATTGCTATGCAGTGGGGGGAGGGGAAAGTTAAGTCTGCAGATATGAGATGTTTGTCACTTTGCTGTTTGGATGGAATGAATGGATCATTGAAACAAACTCCAAACAACAGAGGATCCAGAAAGCCAATGTAAAACACTCAGTGGTTGAATAATCAACACTTGCAACAGCAAGCTCCTTCAGGCAGGATATGTGAATTCATCATGGTTCTGCCTGAAGCCAAAGGACTGGAAGTAGTTGGGTTTTGGAAGAGGCTTGACATTGCTCACCAAGGTCTGAAAAAGAAGAGAGAGAACCTAAAATTAAGTCCAGAGCAGCATTGCTGTGGATAGCCCTGGCTTGGTGAGGTAGATTATGTCTTACCCTTTATTTCTCTATGTTAACCTAAGGACTTCCAGTTAACTAATAACCCTCACTCTGTTCGGAAAGTGCTGCCTGGGGACTGTTTAAAAACTGAGGTATAGCACATCCTCTGGAACTGTGACCGCTGTCACCTGGAGTCAATATCTACATGGGATGACTGAGTGATATAGTAAGATGTCATGGACTCAGCTGCCTTAGAAAGGGAGGAGTGCCAGACACTCAATGTAGATCACTAGGGACTTCTCTATGGTTGCTGATTTTACATGGAAGGTGCTCAGAAACTATGGTGATGGACAGCTGTATGAAACTCTAAGATAGATAGAATATCAAAAGTTACATCCACTTAGTACTCCATCAGAACTACTACAAAGGAAAGGTTTGGTAAAACAAAGTCACCAGTGCTGATGGATTTGGAATCAAATTGTATGCTGTATATTATATTGCATCAGCAGCTCACATACGTGTGTGTGTGTGTGTGTGTGGGCATGTTATTTGCATGGGCTTTGTATCTGCATGAGTACAATTAGGTACTAAGCATATTGCATAAGCACATTAGGTGTTGAGCATGAAGGGAAAGGGTCAATGTGTCTGGTATTGTGTTACAAGTCACTGTTGTGTTAACTGCAGGGGTAATGAAATGTCCTTCGATTGTATGAACAAATGGCATCAGATCTATGTTTAACCTGTTCTGATAAAAAATTCTCTCACCCAAATAGAGATCAGAAAAGGATGGCGGATGGATGTTTCAGCATTGCAAGGAGAGAGGGAGGGGTGAGGAGTCTCCTATTGAGATTGCACTAGCCCTGCCAAAGGGCTACCCTCACGCATGGGTTGACACTCTCCTCCCACTGTTAAATGGTAGAGCTAATGATTCCTCTTGGAGTCTTTTGTTTGTTAAAAGCAGGGACATTGCTTCTGTGTCAGCAGAACGTTTTCCCATGAGCTGAAATTCACGAAGAGCTGAATCACTAGAGAGACTGGGAAACCTTGACTGACAACCGCCAGCAGTGGGCAGCACCTGAGACGGCAGGATCGGTCGGCACCAGTAGATGGCAGGAGCAGCAGCAGTCAATACCAGCAGATGGTGAGATTGGTCGGCGTCAGTGGGAGGCAGGCGCAGTCAGTGCCAGTCAGGTGCAGTCGGCACCAGTGGTCAACGGGAGGAAGGCATGGTCAACGGGAGCCAGGCGCAGTCAGCGCCAGCCAGGTATGGTCGTTGGGAGAAAGCAATGGAGGAGGCCTGGTCAAGCCTGTGTCCAGCAGGAGTTTGCAGTGGGGAGCTGGCTGAGCCCCAACCGAGAGGTGGACATTGCAACTATGATGGTCAGTACAGGGGAAAGCAAAAAAGAGAGGCGAAGGACATGCCCCGTACTCTGGGGTGGGTTTGGCTCATTGAGTTCATGAATCCTGTTTGCACTGTTTCCCAAACCATTGCTGTGTTACTTCTCTTCTATTATTAAAAGGTTTACTTTCTACACTCAGACTCTGTGCTTGCAAGAGGGGAAGTATTGCCCTTTGGGGTGCCCAGAGGATAGTGTGTGATTTCTCAGGTGACTGGGTGGGGGCTCGAGCCAGTTTGCTGTTGTATCATTGACAGGGACCCCTAGAGATAGAACCCAGCCCTTGCTCTGTCTGGCAGAAGGGTTACGTATATATTGGGTATCCTCTTTGGAAGAAGTAGTTTTGGTAAACTACCTTGAACCATATTAATGTGGTGGTGTTTTTGGTCTTGTGTCCAGAGATGGCAAGAAAGCCCAGCCTATATTTAACAGCCAGAACAAGACACAGTAGACAAAAATGTGTAAATAGATATTTGAAAAAGCATAGGTATCGTTTTAAGAATGTTTGATTTGTATTTTGCAGCTGCAGGTATATGGAAAATGTACAGAGTTTTGCCATACCAAGTAGCAATTTATGGGGTAAATGGTGCTGTAGTCAGTGTCCAGTCATATGCACTTTATTTGCTTTTCTTGAACATTCAAGTCCTCAGACTGTCTTATTTTAGGGATCTTTGTTTTGATGTGTTTTGCCTAAAATAATTTGGTCTCAGTCCTCTGTTTAATTTGAAATCCTTCTTTGTTAGGGGTGACCCAACCTCTTGAGTTTCAAGAAAGTTTTGCTAGTTAGGAGAAAATAGTAGCAGAATTCAGTTTTGAGTGAAATCTTTGAACAAAACATCCTTGATTAAGTTAGCCAAAGACCAATTTGATTATAGAGAAAGCAATACAAACTAAATTGCAACAGCCTACAATATCAATTGTTGTTTGGCAAATTCTAGCCCTTGAGAGTTAGGTGCTGTACCTATTTTAAGGTGTGTACACACCCTAGCTTACATTGGGATAAATTAGGTCGTTGTGGGATGTGAATAAACCAACCCCATCAGCGATGTACGTTACATGGACCTAAGTGCCAATGTGGACAGCACTATCTTTCGCCAATGTAGCTAACCGCTGCTCAGGGGGCAGGAACGATTAAGTTGATGGGAGAGCTCTCTCCTATTGGCTTAAAGCATCTGCACTAGCAGAACAGTTGCACTGGTGTAGCTGCACTGCTCTGTAATGTAGCCAGAGCCGTATCCATTTCCCTAGTACCCAGAGGCAATAAATTCAGTCTTTGCAGTGGTTCTTCCATGGGAGTACTGAAAGTATATTGCTGGAGTAGCATGGCCTCTGTCTAAGCTCCTGGCATCTGTTTTGTGGATGTACAAAGGACAGTTTGCAGTACTGTAAATGTAGCACATTTTCACAAGTATTAAAAACTGATATAAACAAAACCAGCCCTTGTTGTTAATCAATGGATAGGATGTGGCTACAACTAAATTATGAGCTTCAACAATGTAATAATAATTAAATCCCCCTTAAAGATTTTGATCTCATGTAGAGACCTAAATTTTTTGCTTAATGAATTTTCATTCTGTAGTGTGGATGAAGGCCATTACTAAGTCTTATAAACATTCCAGTATTTTCTATCATGATAACAAATGGGAACCTGAAGTCACATCTTGAAAAATGTTATTTTTCCTTCATAAATTGATTGGAAAAAAAAATCAAACTAAATTGGCTATTAGCTGATGTAATAGCATCTGTCAGAACCTATCTGTCATATTGCTAGACTCAAGTTAATACATCTACTTTCAAACACAAGGATGAGGCACTTTTTTTCTGTATTGCTGTAAATCTCTTCTAGTCCAATTGCTTACTTTGCCCACTTCCTGAAATTGTTTGGAATATACTAATTTCAACGAGGGCTAGATGGTTTCCTTCATCCGGCAATGGAGGACTCCCCATAGTATGTGGCTCTACCCTCCTGAGCAAAATGGAAGGAGAGTTCAATCGCCCTTTCCTGCATCCAAGGATTCACTCTAGGGGCTCAGTCCTGCTTGGCACCGAGCCCCACTCGAGCAAAGTAATGCAATAAATTTAAGCAAAACTCAAATTTGAGTAGAGCAGAGGTGGTGCAGCTTTCATTTGAAAATTGTTTTAACAGTGGCTACAGCTACGCCAGAGCAAGGTTTAATTGTTGTATCTGAACTCTGAGTTCAGTAGAGTGACCATAGAGATTCTGATCTGGCTTAGTTAGAATTTTATTGGAACATTTTCATTACAGAGCTTTAGCAAGAAAGTTTATTTTAAGGGAATGTGTAAAACATGCACTTTGCGTTCTTTCCTCCGAATAAAGTACTTGTGATTCTTTAGATTTATAAACCCTTCAGGTTGACTGTTTTCTATATTTGTAGAGCACCTGGATCTGAATGCAGTTTGGGACCTCAGGGTGCTACCATATTGTAACTATTTATTAATCATTGTAGGCATTGAAACTCGCTTTTACAGTACATCCACATTATAATGTTAACTATTCCAGTCAGACATACTACTGTACTTATTTTTAGTGGTTATAGTAGGGGGTTAGCATTGAGTGTAGTTTAAAGGATTATTAGAAAACTTTTCCTTTTGAGCCAGGGTCATTCCTTGCCCACCAAAATTCTCATTGCTTTTGGCACTAGGAATTTGGGGTGTGTAAGAGATGCAGATCAGGTGCCTCGTGTTTCTTTCTCAGAGCACCACGCTTTTTGTACTACATATACAACTATTTTAAACACCTCTAAAAAAGATCTAATACTTGCATTATGAAAACCACCATATTTGCTTCTTTGCTATAGTCAGATTGTGTGCTACATTTATAGTAATGAAAGTAAACTCAGTAAAATGCGTTTTTAAAATCATGTTTGCAACACATGCAAAATTCTGGCTTTCTTCCACTCCCTTAAAACACTGCAAGATGAAGTTAGACTCCACATTTAAAAGTGAGCTTATACTGGAAAGCTTGCTTCTACCTTAATTTTGAAGACAATAGCGTGTAGCCATAATGAAGAATTTTTTTGTAATCACAGCTTTATCATCATTTATTATTTATGAAAGCACTCAAGCAGGTGTTTACATCCCAGTGAAGTCAATGAGACCTAAGCATGCGCTTAATGCTGTCTTGAATGCTGAAGACTTAAGCATCTGCTTAAGGGTTTTCTTCAATCAGGGCCTAAATGCTGACAAGGTGTTCAGTCCGATAGACGGTCCTCTTTGTTTTCTTTTATTAATACTGGCCAACCCAAAGACTGTTGTTTCTTATACTAGACCCTGATTCCATTATCTCACATATGCAGGCCGTGTTCAGCATCTATGTGGAGACCCACTGAATTAAACCTTAGCTGTACTGAAGTCTATGGAAAATTCCTATTGTCTTTAAAAGGGCCAAAATTTCACCCCTTGTCTTTACTGGTACTCAATGTTGCCAACCCCCAGGCCTCAAAAATCATCAGTCAGGCTCCTGAAAATCAGAAGATTTTTAAAAAATATAATTAATTTTAAGCCAATGATTAAATAAGGATTCTTTTTAATTGCCCTCTGGATTTCGAACCTTTAGGAGTTACTGGGGTCATGTTTTCAAACTTTACAACCACAAGAAATGCTAGAAACTTCCTTTTTTAATGAAAACTGAGATTCTCACTTCACGTCTCCACGAGCTGGGTCTTTAAGAAAAACACCAAAAATCAGGGGGCTCATAATATAATCATGACTTGGCCTTTTAGAAATAAAAACAACACAGAAAAGCCTTTACCCACAAACATTAAAATATGGCTTTGTTTTCTATTTTATTTTATGTCAAGTAATTGGCAAAAGTAGTGGCAACTATGTAGCGTATCAGTTTAAAAAAAGCCACCAAACAAACCCAGGATTGTTAAATATGAGACAGACATAATTCTTCCAACAGTTTGGGGAGGGCTAGTATAAAACAGTTTTCCTCTAAGGTTGGCAGTCATTAGGGTAATTACTAAAAGTGTAAGTCAGATATTTAGCGATCTAATATTACAGATTGAAACCACAAGAGGTTTTGATTTATTTAGTAACAGAAAAAGATCAGACAACCAAAGATGAACACCCATGCATGTTTCCTATTATTTCTGCCTTCCAAAATTAAATATATTATTTCCAATTAATAGCCATAGTTGGCTTTTGTTCCCCTCTCATATTCCTACAACTTCCAAAAATAACACTGCTAAACCATGCTGACATATTTCAAATAACTGCTGTTGCTGAAGAACAAAACCAACCAACCAACATGTTATATGCACTACATTAAAGTCTTGGAAACCTGCACTATATATCAAACTATTAGAGTTATGCTTTTTCACATTTGCCTTAAATCATAATTCAAATACTTTAACCTTAATTTTGTAGATGGTATAGAAATAAAGGCAACCAGGGTACTGGTCCTGATAGAATGATTTTCATCACCCTTTATTTTATAACATGTAAAAATCATTATTTGCAACTTTTTTGATAAGAACATTTAACAGTCTGGTTCAGGATGCTGTAGCTCTGTAAATAGTTATGCAAATGTGACAGGTCTATGGCCTCATGAACATGTGCTGCACAATCTCAATTATTTCAAAGTCCAACGAATTGGCTTCCTCTCTTTTTTAAATTCCAAGGAAGAACAACAATTGTCAGAGCTCAGTGTAAATCAAATTCCCCTCTGGACCCCATGGTATCAAAATTCACAACCATTAGCAGGTTTGCATGTGGCTAGATGAAGCTATGGCAAAAATCACAACTTTTTTTTAAATAAGGACACGATTGAGTGTAGGTATGGGACTTTGTTTTCCTGTAACAGTGCTCATAACTCTGCATAGCTCTGGAGTCCATTTACTGCTACTCCTAGTCATGCCAACTATTCATGAACATCCTTAAAAGGAGCAAATCCACATCACAATAAGCTGACCACATGACAGGAGGCTGGGTCTTTTTAAACCACAAGTGGCACTTAATATGGTAGAACTGATTTGATGTTAATGTCTTTATTTAAGACAGGAAACCCTCGGGGGAATGACAAATGGACAGTAAAGCAGAGGCTGAAGAGGCCCCTCGTATAAGTATATTGTACATATTCAAAGGACATTTCAGCCCAGTAATATATTAAAAAAAGGAGGGAGCCTGCAGTGAGTTAGGCTAGGCCTGATCTTGTTTTCCAACCTGTTTGCTGTCCACGTGGTTGCCTAACATCTTTGTACTTTAGCTGTGTTTGAACTTCTCTTGAAGCTGACCTGGTGCTGCTCACTAAACTGTTCTACATGGAGAGCTCCAGAGAACCACCATGTAGAATGACCAAAGGGTGAGTAAGCGTGGGGAATGAATAAGCATGTTTGCTTAGGATGAGGCTCAAAGGGAAATCGCTACTTGAGTTTCAGCCATGATCCCAAAGAAGGGAAGCTTGTAATATAATTGCTGAGCTCTGAATTGCTATAACTGCTATATAGTTTCAGTCATATTTGGCACTATGGAAACATACATTAAATTAATCCTAAAATAATGGTAAGTAGATGAATACCTGTATGACTTGCCCACCAATAACATACAAAGTCTGTGTTAGTAGCATCTCACTGGGGAGAGAAGAGCCTCTGAGGGTGGTCTGGACAATGTCGTCTCATTTGCCCCTCACCATCACTTTCAGGGAACAGTAGGATGAACATTGGTCTCCTCTACCCTCAGATAGAGAGGTTGGAAATACTTTTCATATTGTGTTTCTCTGGAAGATTCAGCTGCTTGGCCTGCCTCACATGTTGCAAGAAGCTCTGAAGAGCAAGAGGGCATTTGAATTTAGTACCTCACTATCAATGGTGCTTTCAATATGCCTTCTAATTCTTAACATGATAGCATGCTAGCTACAGACATAAGAGGCAGGCAATGACAGCTGGGGCAAATTCCTGCCCCCACCAACTCCTCTACCTTCTTATTACATTTGTCTAGCTGTTGGGCTTTCACATTCATCTCTCTTCCATTGGGGTTTGAGTTTGCCACCTGTCAGGACTTTGATATACTGGTTGATGGATTTGTGCTGAATCTGCCACTGTTTGGAAGAAGTTTGAGTAGGTCGCTGGGTCCCGGGCCTCCTGGAAAACTGGAAAATCTTTTAGGCCAATCTAAACCTAAATTTTGACATGGGATTAGAGGTTGCAACATTCTCATTACAAGTCTTGTACATAAAGCAATAGGTTTTGACTACAACAGGGAAATTGTGTGTGTAGTTCAGTACTGGTGGTGCTCCCTCCAATAGTAACAATGGCAGACACAGCAGCAGCGTAGACAGATGGAACTGCATGGTTGGTGAAACATCCAGTGTTTCCTCAATATATATACTCTTCAGGCTGCCAGAGCTGGAGGAAATAGGATCAGACAAACCAGCTGCACAGACGTAGCTAGAGACTCCCAGATGAGCCAGAATCCCACCAGGTGCCAGTTCCCCCCACTGGTAAGTATTAAGCACTGTTAACTGCGATGATTATTAACACAGCTTTAACCATGTTGTGTGTGGACACAAAACATCTTTACAGCTAATCATGGCACTAACTGGATACAAACTCTTCTAATAGTTGTAGTGGAGACAGGGCTGTAAATTGTGTAATTCCAGGAAGAGAAATTTCCCGCGTAGATCTAGAAGATGCATTCCCCAAACTTCAGCACAGATGTATTATTTCAGATGTTATAGTTTCATTTCCCTATCCGTTTTTATCAAACTTAACTGTATTATAGTAGTTCCTACTGGCCCAACCCAAGATATTGCACTACTGCACAGAGAAATCCTATTTAAACAACAAAAAAGATTTTTAAAAAGTATTATTCCCATTTTACACTTAGGAAACAGAAGCAGAGGTAGAGAAGGTGACCTGCCCAATGTCACACTATGTAGCTTGCATATCTCCCATCAACTGCCACCGCCAGTGTAGACTAAGCCTCAGAGATCAAAAGTGAATATTAACAATTAGATGAAACTTGGGTGTAGTAATATCATTGTCTTCATTTCTCTTTGAAGTTTGTAGTAAACTACCTGTAAATGGCTGGAGAGGAACAGTTACCTTTTGCTAATGAAGCTAATTACCAGTGTATTGGTAGGAAATAAAAGGTTTTACTTCAAAGCCAGAGATTATCTCTTGTTCCTTCAAGAAATACCTGCTGTCAAGAGACTATCGATAATCTGCCAGAGCTCTATAAAAGAACTCTAGGGCCCTGATCCTGTCATCTCAGATCTGCTTAAGATCGGCCAGGGGAAGTTTATCCTGATATTTGACATGTACAGCCTATATATGGACTATAACCTGATGAACTAATTCTGGAAAGAACATTTTGCAACTCAGCAACTCACCATCTCTAATATGAAACTGACCTAAGGATTTTATTCATATTCGTATGTACAATGATCTTTAATCACAATAGTCTCTCTTCTTTTTTAATAAATCTTAGTTTAGTTAATAAGAATTGGCTGTAAGTGTGCATTTGGGTAAGATCTGAAATATTCATTGAACTGGTGGGTAATGTGTCAGATCTCCTGGGATTGGTAGAACTTTATATATGATGAATACGTTTTTCAAAAATCCTCATCACATTTGACTTGGCTCTCTGAGTGGGAGCCTAGGGCTGGACTACTTTAAGGGAGCTGTATTTTTGGCTTCTGGGTAACCAGTAAGGTATTATACTTGCTGGATTGGAGAATCTAATTAGAAATAACCACCAATTTTGTGGCTCATCTGCCCCTTTCTTTGCAGTTTGCCCTGATTGAGCAATCTCAGTTCGGCCCCTCAGTGACCATGATCAGAGAAGGTATTACCAAAAATTAGTTATTTAGCAAATATGCTCATATAATGAGTAAAGCATTTCACATAGTTGAACTAGTAGAAAGGCAGGATGAAAACAGGTTTACTAACCCCAAAAATACCATTGCAACAAACGATGTGCTTTTAGGAACACATCTGCTGCCAAGAAGAAATTTCCATTTTAATCAAAACAACTGGCAGATTAATAAAGGATAAGATGTTTCTCATCATATGAATCTCAGAACTCTGCATGAGCAAATTACACACAAACACAAAGGAGCCAAAACTGAATCAAAGGGAAAACCAGGCTTGTGAAATCAAGTATGGAGTTTGTTTACCATTGTTTTCATAGAAAAAAGCTGATTTTTCTTTTTTCGACTAGCTGATCTGTCATTGGTCTGAATGGAAAATCCTTTGCAGATGGGCAACCTTAATTCCAGTATTTCCTAACTTCTGAGCATTTGACTTTGCAAAATTTTTGTTCTTTTAATATAGTTTTTAATGTAATTTAAAAAATGTAAAATGAAAACTGAGAAAATGCTATGGGGAGCCATAATGATCCCCTACATGAGTCAGCTGCAGGTTTGGGATATCGAGAACTGGAACACCAGACCTCTATCACTTGAGCTAATGGAGTAACTGGTAGCAGTAAGACTGTCATTTGCTCTGCAGACTAGCCACTAGCGGGGGATAAGGCATACCCTCTACCAGTGGTTTTCCTTTCACAGATGCTTCCTGACAGCAGAAACTGTTGAGACTTAGGAATCTGGCCTTAAATTCTTTGTTCCGGAAGGAAGTGTACTTTAGAGCTTACAGACTCTTTTTCATGCCCAAAGCATGGCTCTGTCCCATTCTGCACTATCTTCATGCCCTTACCCCCAGCTCATGCTCCCTATACTATCTGCTTCTCACTCTTCTGCTTCCCTGTTTGCTGCCTGCACATCAGCAACAGGGGTATTGAGTGCACAGGAGAGATGGTTTCCCTTTTTTCCACTCCTGTGCCTAGTAACACAATGTTCCCTACTGCTAGTAGGAAAAACTCTAGGAAAGTTCCTGCTCAGCCCCTGCAACCCTGGAATGTAGGAAGCCCAAGACTATGAAACATCTAGAGAAGTTAGTGGCTGCCAAACTCTTAACAAATTTCTACTAAGCATGTGAAAGTGAGATTCTCAGAAGCTTGTAAACTAGACACATTTGTGAGGATTTTTTGCATGGATGGCAAAAGGCACCTCACTGATACCACTCCCCCACCAAATGTGAAGTCCCTTCTCCAAATCATGGAGGCACTAGACCTTTTCAAAGAAATGGTTGTAAAAATTTTAAATATGGGCAACAACATTTTCCCCTAAACTCAATCTCAGAAATAAATGAACTGTTTTAACTAAAACTTTGCCCAAAAAAATTCAGCCTGAGGCAGATACCTACAACTGAAAATATTGGCCTAAATGGTTAAAGTGTGGCAGAATTATAAGACTGTTTTCAGTTGCTTGTAACAGGAACTGTCAGGCAACCTTGACCATTGATGCCTTTACCAGCTACGCCTATAACTGTTGTAAAGAAGCTAGAGGGGGAGCTTTTGTTCTACTTATTTCATAACATAGGAACAATCGGATAGTCAATGAAATTGAAAGGTGGGAAAATCAAAAGTGATAAAGGAAAATATTTTTTCACAGTACATATAATTAATCTGGAATTCACTGCCACAGGAAGTAATTGAAGCCAAGTATTTATAACAAGATTAGAGAAGGAATTAAAACATTTATATGGATAACAAGAATATCCAGAGTTGTCATAAGTAATGCTAGTAAACACTGGAAGGGATAGGAAACCTCATGTTTCAGGATTTCAGATATCTCTAACTATTAAAAAATAGAATGAGATCTGATGTAGGGGACAGATTACAATTGCCTACTGCGAGTTTCTTACATCCTTCTTTAAAGCATTGGAGATAGGACACTGGACAAAACAGACCTTCAGTATGATCCAGTCTGTTAATTCCTGTATTCCTAGATAATTTTACCAGCTTTATGCTGTTGCAACTTCTACTCCTGGGTGTATTCTGCACCAAAAAATTAAAAATTCTAAGCACGATATTTTAAAATTCTGCATATTTTATTTGTCAAAATAACACAATATAATCATGCCAGTTTCAATTATTTTGGTAATTTCAAAATACTTGTCAGCAAATATGTTTGTAACAACACAGAAAAAAATATTCAGGAAATGTTTTTGATATAGATTCCTTACTAGGCATATTAATACAGAACTTTGAGAAATAACTCATTTAAACTATAATACAGAAACATATTTCTGGCACCCCTCAGAAGCAGCACAAAGGCTTGGGGAAGTCAGGGGTAACAGAGGAGCTGAGGGAGAGGGAAGCAATTGTTGGGAAGGAGCCTGGGAGTGAACCTGGAGGGTTGTTGGGTGTGGGTGGGAGTACAGAACAGGGTTTTTTTTGGAGTGGGGAGAAAGATTAGGGAGTTGCGGAGCTGCCCCCCACCATGCAGATCCTTACTGACCCCTAGCCTCTCCCATTCAGCTGGGCATATCTACATGTCCCCATGTGGCCCTGCACACACCACTTCTCTCTGTTTCCATGTGGCCCTGCACCACCACTCCCATTCAGCCCCTGGCTCAATGTTGTCATCCCATTAACTCCTGTGCCCACATCCCAATCTATCTCCTCCACACTAGCATTTCTGAACCCCAGTCTGTCTGACCCCCCCCCCACACACACACACCCAGCAGCTCCATGTGCCTTGCTCTGTCCATCCCCACCATATCCCGTGCCTCCTCACCTGGTCCCAGGGGCAGGATGTTGTGAAGAAGGCAGCCTCTCCCTGTCTGCTGCTGGCTGCTCCAGCCCAAGCCAGCTACCCGCTCTTCTGATGCCACATCTGGCCCTGTTGGGTGAAAGATATAATTGCAGTGTGATCCCTCTGGCAGCTTCCCTTTGCCTTCCTGTCAGAATCAATTATTCTGTGGGGGTAAAAAATCTGTAGGGGACATTAATTCTGTGCTTGTGCAGAATTCCCTCAGCAGTAAGTAACTTCATGGAAATAAGAAAACTTGAAGTAATAGTGATAAATCTGGCCCAAAGCTCCCCTACGCCCCGTTTTTAAGCCATAGAGTGTATTTTTTCCTAGTTATTTGAACGGAAGGTCATTCAAAAAGGCCCAATCCTGACATCCATATATAAGCAATGCTCTCAATGACTCCAATGAATATTTTCAAATGGAGTTTTGCCTTGTAAGGAATTTGGATCAGGCATTGATGTTACACCAGTGCATCCCCTTAGTGTATATGTGCTGCACTAGCGTAAAGCAGGGCTTATTTTAGTGCACCTTAATCCAATAACATGCTGAAATCAAATGCATTGGTGTAAATCCTGCTCTGTCCCACTGTGCTATGTCTACATTGGAGATTGTACTGTGCCCAGCTGCAGTTAGAGGTATAGAGTTCCTTAGTGTAGATGAAGCCAAAAATCATTCTTAAGCAACTTCTTTGTGAAAATAAACTAACTAAAGTACTTTAACTACAGATAAAACAAGGACAAGACGCTCTCATGCAATTTAAAATACTTCAACAGATTTCATCCCTTGCAAAAATAAGCTTGTTCAACATAGTGTTATGATGATCCCACTGCAGTCAGTGAATGCTCTGTTTAAGAACTCAGTACAGAACTAACAGGATTCCTTTCTTTTACAAGTGTTCAGAAAAATTCCTGTTCATTTCAAGATTCTTCCTGTAACAAGGGTCTTTCAAATTAAATTTTCAGCATTGTTGCCCGCTGAATTTCACCTGGCTGTGTTTCAACTACATTTTTTCCTCTCTCTCTGTATTGTATATTAAATCTTTTATGTCATTAGTACAAAAAACTGAGCATAATCTTCACCCTGTTTAAGTCAATGGAGGCTTTGACACTGACTTCAGTGGAACTAAAGATTCACCCCACACTTACAAAATACCCTCATACTTTTTATTACTTTTACTTTCTGTAGAACTACAACACATCAAACATCTGTAGTCAGCAGATTTTAGGGACATAGGAAACTTCTAATGTGTAACTCTAAACACAAAATGCATTAGTCTAAAATGTGTCTACTCCATAAAGATACACTGTTAACTAGAAAGCACCAGTTAGCTGTGTTTTTTTTCCTACTTATGTTTCAAGCTACAAGAAAGACTGAAGGAGGCAGAACGTCTCCGTTTTTTGTTTGCTTATTTTGTGCATTTGTCAGCACCATTTATATAGCAAATTTTGCTCTTTCCCCATTGCTAGTTAGTTCATCAGTTTTCTCTGTGTGTTAGTCCTCCACATAGTATCAAGGCTAAAAAACCCTTAAAATACAAATGCTTGTACAACCCCAACTACTGAAAGGGGAACACAGGGAGAAGTGGAATGATCTTCAAGTAAATATCATCTAGCTGTTTTAGGCTATAGTCTTGCAGCCCACATGGAGCCCCTCTGATGTTGATGGGGCTCTGCACAGGGTCTGTCCACAGAGCTTACTGCAGGACTGTTACCTTAACATCAAAAATAGGTGCAAAGATGTTAACAATGCTTGTTGTCATAGAGCCCTGCCATGGAAACAAAAATGTAGATCCACATCTGCAAGAATCACCTTGTATCTGACTCGCAATCTGCACTCCATCTTTTAACGGTATCCACAGCTACACTGTACCTACAGCATGCTATCCCAGAGTGCCTATTGGGAGGAGAGTCTGTGTTCGTGTACAGTATGCAGGATCTCAAAAGCAGGGAAGCAGCTGTCTGCCACTCATAACTATGAGGCTGTTTCTCTGCCTTGGAGATCCTATGGGCTGCAGACAGCTGCTTCCCCGCCTTTGAGATCCTATATTTAGAGCCATGTGTGGATATAAAATTTGTATCCGCATCCAATCTGTGATGTGAAAAAATGGTCTGCCAATATCCGGATCTGTGGCTATAAAGCAGATATCCGTGGATTTGCAGGGCTCTACAGAAAAACATCACATGCATCCATTCTAAAATTACTTTCCAAATCCAAGAGACCAAAAATCTACTCTTAAAGACTAGACTAAGTGCATCTGTGCAGACCTCTGTGCTAGTCTGTGCTAAATTAAACACAAAATGGCTGCTTTTTTCTAGGGAGAGCAAAAATCTTTGAGTACTGTACTTGTGAAAGTTACCCTATCTATCAACGTAAGTATCATTACAAGCAGGTTTGACTGTTGCACTTGGCTTTCTTTCTTTCTTTCTGTCTTTAAACCTATGATGTTGGCCCCAATAAAAACAAGAAAAGAAGAGCAGACTATGACCAGAGCAACCAAAAGGAAGAATGCTCAACTGGAAGTGTACAATACATAAGAAAATAATAAGGAGAGCTTGGGCTAAACTGTTATATATGAATAATTGCAGTGGGTTAAACAGATCGGTTAGAAAAGTAAAAACAGTGGAGAACACGAACAAGATCTCGTTTACACACCAACTTGCCTAACTTCAACTAATGTGTTTTTAAACCGATTTAGTTAAATCAGGGCAAGTGGTATGTAAACAAACCCTAAGCAAAAAGATCTAGGTTTTCCAAAACCACTAATATGTGACTGCATCAAATTAATTTCTTATACTGGTGAGATGTTAAGGAGATAACTATAGTTGTAGCTACACTTGGAGCTGGGGGTGTGATGCTTATTCAGCTAATGCACTAAAAATAGTAGTGTAGCCATGGTAGCACAGGCAGTGGTGACCAGCAGCACAACTAGATGCCCTATATACGTACGCATGCAGTCTGGCTGGTTTGTAGTTTGGGTAGCTAGGCCATACTGCCACTTGCCGCTGCCCATGCTACCTCGGCTACACTACTATTTTTACTGCACTAACTTCATTAAAGCTAATGTGACTATGCCTACTTGAGCTGGGAATCACCTCCAACTGTAGACGTAGCCTATGCTGTAAGGGACGCCAGTACATTTTTGGTATGCATATGCTGTAGCTCCAATCTCTACAGATTAAAAACAAAACCAGATTTACTGCTGGTGACCATTTTGGCAACAGATGACTATTTCAATAAAAACAAAGCTTCTAAGCTCAAATTTCTTATGCCTTTGGTTTGGCCCTCATCTAGCAACAACTGTGAAAGCTGGCCTAGGAAAGAACATGAGCATGTTCAATTAGAATCTTTTGAGATGTTATGGAACACACATTGGAAAGAACTCCGTGGGTGTTGAACAACTGAGAGTACAAAGAATGTTATTTAGACAGATCCAGGAAAGGATGCTGGAGTATTCTACTCCTGTAAAGGGACTGATTATCTGGAGAAAGTATTTCCAGTTGGCTTAATGTCATGGAAGGAGCGTGTTCTTGTGCAGGGGAAGCAGCAATCCTACCTGGACAGGATTGCAGGTTTATTTACGCTACCTGAAAAGATCAACCTGCCTTTCAACAGGCATTGTAATTCAGTATCTGAAATGATGAATTCTAGTCCTTATTCAGGTGTCATTCTCCTTTCTGATGTGATCCTTCCAATAATGAACTTATTGTCTCTAATATTGGTTCACATGGTCTATGTTTGCACTGACCTTGGAACTGAGTTATAAGGGACCTATGCTAGAGTATAGTGGTTCAGATGGGACTAATACCTCATATTCTTACTCAGATTTTATTCAGTCCTTTCCCAGGCACACTTCCATGAAAATCCCTATGGTTGCCCTAAATTGATTCCATGTGGGGAGGGGGATGTCATTTAGTTTCCTATCTCTGTTCTTTTACTAATGATCATATGCTCCCCTCCTCTTCCTGCATCTATGTTCTTGCCTCCTCCCCTCCTTAATGGGGAACCATCCCACCAGTCCAGAATTGATGGAGCACATTTCACCCTGGCTCCAGCTACTCTTGCCCTGAATACCCTCCCCCTCCTTTGGCAAGCCCCCTTTGCTAAAATGTGAAGAAAAGTGGCTTTGTTTGGTGAAGCTTATCCTCTTCCATCGTCTGATTAAAGGAAACATTAAAGTAACACAAACAGGACTTAACTAGGACTGAAGTTTATGTACTTCTTCCAGAATAAATCTTCCTTGTGTATTGCACCACAGGCTGTTTTAACATGGAGAACTCCAGATTCGTAACATGACATGAAAGGAAACAGCATTATCATTTTTTGCAGACACACAATGATATATATATATATATATATATGGAACCATCTTGCTCATATGTTAAACAGTCACCGCACAGATGAAAATTTAAAAAACAGACTTCATGTACCATAGCCAATTCTAAATCAATCATGAGTTTTATTTAAGGAGTCTTCACTTACAAATCCCAAAAGTGTTACAAAGCCCTATACTGTGCAGATATCTTTCAGAGGTATCTGAGGGTTTTTAATTTTAATATTTTGGCAACACTTTTCACATCATTATCACAAGGTAGTATTAAATTTGAATGTATACTGTCAGATATTATGGACCCAATCCAATGCAAACTCTTGGTTATTGTATGCTGCCTCTATTGTTGTAAAGGAGCTGTAAACCTGCCATAAAGCCCCTCCAGGGAGCTTCCGCAATGTAGGGAGAATCCTTGACATATGCAGAGTAGCCTATAGTACACACCACTTCACAAGAGACACTGGTGCAGGGAATCAAGTGGCTGGCAGAGTCAACTACACAAATCAAATAACTGACAGAGTTAACTATGGAGTTCCCAGAGAGGAGATCAGATTCCATGAATAGGTTATTTCACTGCATGGAAACAAAAGATTTGGCTTCAACCATATTATGACCTTTTTTAGTTTATTAACAGGCATGTACATGTTTGAACAGAGTTATTAGAAAGCAATAGCAAAGGATAGCTCATAACTCTCAGCTATAGCACCTTTTCAGAATTCCAGCACACAAGATTGTTCTGTTGAAGTTTCCAGCTAAATTGCATTCATGTGCTTGCACCACATTGTGTGGATCTGTGTTTCTACTTCTCTCCAACCAGATTAAATCTTTTTGAACGAGCTCATGGGGATACTGTTCCCCACTGCCAACAACATATGGCCTTCATGGTTATGAAAAACAAAAGGAAACCATCTGAGATTTATTCTGATAACAGTGATCTTAAAAACAGGCTTAGGGGTCTTCTAGCTCCAAAGAACCTACTGACCTCAACAATTAACCCAACTAAGTACTGAGAGGTATCTGAAATGGCTGTTAAACTACTATGCATATTCCTCTCTCAGCTAGTTACTTATGTACAGTTATTGGCTTAATATTATTATGAGGGAGGTTGGGTGAAACTTCATTGAAAGTGGAGGCATGACAATTTCCCTTCATTCAGGGTAAATGTGAGAAGCAGTTAAGCTCTTTTAGGGAGTAAAATAGCTGAAGCAAAAAGAGCCACCACTCAAAAAGCCAGGCCACATGCAAGGTTGGTCAGAAGCTGAGCTATATGGGCAGAGAGGTTATGTTTGATGGAGGCAAGTGTGTGTCTGTGAGAAGATGCAGTCAAAATACAATCAGACAGCAAAATCTCATTTGAGTCCTATTGTATTCTGGGAAATATACATTCTTTGTAATTAAACAGGATTGCATCAAAAACTTCTGGGATGAGGTTGGCA